>LPNX010735316.1:4360-222176 GCA_001517045.1 Pseudotsuga menziesii
CCCCGCTACCCCAAAAACAAGAAATACCTGAAAAAACGTGATGATGATGTAGCTCTACTGACTGAAATTTGAGTAAAAACACGGGGAGATATGTTGAAAATACAAACAAAAAAAGTAGTTTTTTTATGATACCTATCCCCAAATTTAGATTAAAAAAGTGTTTAAGACCTATACGATATTTCAAATTTAAATCAATTTCATTGGCTAACACATGATGGCATAGAATTTGAATCAAAGTTAAAAGGCCCATTTTGAGTTGAAATTTCCTCTAATGTATGGGGTCCTTTAGTTGTCCTGCACCTGTTCTTATGATCGGGTCTAGTTTTGGTGAGGCTTCGTCGTCAGTGCGTTCGGTGTCTTTTCGCACCACTCATATGGAAGATCCTTGGATTCTTCCTACACCGAGTCCTTCGTGTGAGTCTATCGGAACAGACGTGCCGTTGCTTGCAGCAATGATAGCATATCAAGCTAATCTTGAATGTGTTTCAGAGCCTATTCCTTCCTCTTCACGGACGGAGGAGGAGGATCCATATGTGCTTCCTGCATGGGAAGTTGAGTCTTCTCACATGCATGACTACCTTGATAGTATTTTTCCATCAGATGAAGCTATTATTGAGGCTATGTTTGGGGTTGAGCCACCTTGGGAAGATTTTCATCATAGATCTTACTTCCTTCCCGAGCTTGACTGTTTGGAGTGTGAAGAATTTAGGGAGATTCTTAGTGAGAGAATTGGTAGTCCCGTGGTTCCATTAAGCTCTCCTAGTCCGATGGCTAACGGAAACATGGCAAATATATCTCCTACCATTCCTATCAATATCTCTCGTGATCCTGGCAAGATTGAGAATGTCTATATTGGGGCAGAATGTTCCCATGCTGAGATTCAAGAGTATACTGAGCTGTTTAAAGAGTTTCGTGACGTATTTGCTTGGTCATACAAGGAAATGCCAGGTATTGACCCTCGCATTGTTGAACATGAGATTAAAACTTATCCCAATGCTTGTTAGAATAATCAACCCATATTTTACCCATTTAGACATTAATTTAATTATTTCTGTCTTATTAGCCTAGTTCATGTGTCCCACCTTGTACAAGTTGTCTATTACCTATCCATAGTGGTCAAAATTTCCTTATTTGACTCATGTAGTGCATGGGAAAGCCCAAGGAATCAAATCTGCTTTATTCCTGGCCTCCTAGGTGCCCTTCTGCTTTTTCTGCTTTATTCCCTGCTTTTTCAGTGTTTTAAGGCAAAAGGAAAAGCTAGACTAGGTAAGGTTGCCTAGTTTTTTGTCCTACACATCCTCCTCTCGTTTCTCCATGAAAAAGCATGTATGAGCTGCCATTCCACCACTCTTTAGCTTGCCTAATCCATTTTGCCAATTCGTGAGCTCCATGACAGATTTGGGATCAACTTTTTACACCTATGGGGGATTTGCTTATTTTTAGTAAGCATGCTTTATGCTAGATTCGAATTGCTCCTCATGCATTCAAATCCTTGATGTATGTTATTTATTTAGCAACCTATGTTATTACAGGGTTGGCTATTGTACACTGAGTTAATACAGTTTAGTGTTCAGCTCCAATTTTCAGTCTCTTTGTGAGTGATTTTGCATGATCAATTGTTAATTGTTGTGAGTAAAATTAATCTATCACCTGGTTCAATTTCCACATGTTATCAAATCCATTGTATATTGTTTCTCTCCTTCAAAAATTGTTTTGCAGGTTTGACATCAGTGACTGGGAGCCTTCTACAGACAGCCGGGACAGATTTTCTAAGCCATGGATCAATCACAGAAAACTATCTTGACTCCTTTCAATTTCTTTGAATGGAAAGCAGAGATGGAGATACTGTTGAGAGCGAAAGGCCTCTACAGGGTGACTATGGCAATAGAAGCAGAGCCCAATGCAGCTACAGAGAAGATAAAATGGCACAACAGGAGGGATGAGGCCTATGGTCTCCTGTGTCTGAGTATTCCAGAGACCTCATTTTCCATCTTGATGGATTGACATCACCGAATGAAGTATGGGAGAATATTTCTGATCTTTTTGGAAAGACAGATGAGATGAGGGGACATCAAATCGAAAATGAGCTGATTTCTCTGAGTCCAAATAGATTTGAATCCCTGCAGCTATATTTCTCCAAGTTCAAAGCACTAGTTTTGCAGCTGAAACAATGTGGGATTGAAAAGAAATATGATCAGCTCGTACTAGCCATCCTCTGGAAGCTAGGCCCTGAATATTTAGTGTTTGTTTCGACCTTCTATGCCACAAAAATGACAGCTCAAACCTGGAAGATGCCTAGCCTTGCAGATTTCATGGAATCTCTCACACAAGAACAGTATAAGCTGGTGATGATGGGAACCATCAAACCATCCAAAGACCAAGCTTTGATTGCTGGAGATTCGAAGGTGGATTCAAAAGGAAAAAAGAAAGCTAAAAATCCACCTGAGCAAAAGAGAGACAAGAAACAGTCTCCGGAGGATCTACAAGGTCCCAAGAAGAACTACCAGAAGAAGAAAAACAAAGGTGAAATGAGCAAGTGCGCATACTGCAATAAGGGAAATCACACTGAAAGCTCTTGTATGAAGAAGCAAATAGATATGCTGACCCAAATCCTGGAGAAGAATGGCATCTCCCTTCCAGAAAACTCAAAGAAGAGAGAAGGAGGATCAAGTTTAGATGACAGAGAGAGAGTTCATGCTCTAGTTGCTGGCACATCAAGCTCACCCAGTTTTATCGTTGATTCTGGAGCTTCAAGACACATGGTTTCGACTAAGGAGGCCTTCTCCTCACTGGACATGTCGAAAGGACCATCTATTGTACTGGGAGATGACTCTCTCACTGAAAGTAAAGGCAAAGGAAGGATAGATCTTGATCATGGTCAGTTCAGCAATGTGCTGTATGTGCCTGGTCTCACCTATAACCTCTTGTCAGTGTACTAGATGACCCACACTGGGTCTCCTAAGAAATTCATATTCTCACCCGATGAAGTTGAGATCACAGAGATCTCAACTGGTAGAGTCATTGCAAAAGGAGTTGCGAATCATGCTCAAAAGGTATACATGTTCTCACACTTCCTACCTTACTCAAACCCCTCTGCTCTTCTCATTCATGCTAATGAAGCCAGTAAGATTTGGCATGAAAGATTTGGCCACCTAAACTACAAATATCTTTCTGATCTTAGTGAAAAAGAGATGGTCATAGGGTTTCTCAAGATAAAATTTTCCAAAGGAGTTTGCCAAGGTTGTATCCTAGGAAAACACCCAGAGCACAAATTTGAGAGAGCTAGTCATGAGAGAACCTCTGCACCCCTTGAGCTGATCCACAGTGATGTTGCTGGCCCATTCCCTCATATGTCCATGAGTCAGGCCAAATATGCATTGAATTTCATTGATGACTTTTCCAAGTATTGCTGGGTTCACTTCCTGAAACACAAGTCTGAAGTTTTTGGCCTATTCAAAGTCTTTAAGGCTTTGGTTGAAAACCAGTCTGGAAGGAAACTCAAGGCCCTCAGATCTGACAATGGTGGTGAGTATGTCAAGTCTGAGTTTATTAATTATTGTGCAGATGCAGGTATTTAGATGCATCGTTCTATCTCTTACACACCACAACAAAATGGTGTTGCTGAGAGGAAGAACAGATCACTGAAGGAGATGGCAACATGCATGATGGAGGCCAAAACTTTTCCACCAAAGTACTGGGCCGAAGCTATCAACTATGCAGCCTATATTCAGAATAGGGTTCCTCACAAATAGCTTGATGGCATGACTCCCTTCGAAGCATGGAGTGGGCACAAGCCAGATGTGACCCATTTCAGGATTTTTGGCTCAAAGGCTTGGGCTAGGATTCCAACAGAGAAGAGGAAGGCTTTGCAGCCCCAAAGCCAAGAGTGTCTTTTTGTTGGATACTCTGAAGATTCAAAAGGGTACAAACTGATAAATTTGAGCACAAATAAAGCCTTCATCGAAAGGTGTGTTCAGTTTGAAGAAGAACCCCTTGCAGCAGTGGAAGTTGGTGAAGCCTCTTCACCACCTGAACTTCAAGAAGTAAGTAAAGAGTTTGTTGAACATGCTGATTCTGATTTTTCTGATGGAGATGAGTTTATTGTAGACCCTAATAGCCCCACAAGGCCAAAATGGACAGCCAAGACACTACATGCAGCAGGTGAGCTAGCTGGGGATCCCAATGACCCAAGGAGGACTAGATCTCAATTTGAGAGTGGTCTGTGCATGAAGGATCCTATGTTTGCTGAAAAATTCTATTTGATGGTGGATTCTAATCCTCAAACATATTAAGAAGCAGCAGGAGATCCAAGATGGCAAACAGCCATGAAGGAGGAGTTCAGCTCACTCCAGAAGAGCAACACATGGGAGCTAGTGGATCTTCCTCCAGGGAGAAAACTAGTATAGTGTAAGTGGGTCTATAAGACCAAATTTAGTGCTGATGGTTCACCACTGAAGTACAAGGCCAGATTGGTAGCCAAGGGCTACTCACAGGTTCATGGCATAGATTACAATGAGACCTTTTCCCCAGTGGCAAAGATGGATTCCATCAGGCTAGCCTTAGCCATTGCAGCCTCAAGGCAATGGGAGGTACATCACATGGATGTAAAATGTGCCTTCCTAAATGGAGGTCTCAATGAAGAGATATATATGCATCAGCCTCAAGGTTTTTCTACTAACCCTTCTCTTGTGTGCAGGTTGAGAAAGTCATTGTATGGGCTAAAGCAAGCCCCCAGGGCTTGGTATGCCAAGATCGATAGCTTCTTGCTATCATTGAATTTTGTTCGGTGCAAATCAGATCCACATGTCTATTTGAAGTTAGTTAATGGTTCATTAATGATCATTTTGTTATATGTTGATGACCTCCTCATTACAGGAAGCTTAAAGGCTGAGATTTCTTCCTTAAAGAGTGCTATGAACCAAGCCTTCTCCATGATAGATTTGGGGCTCTTAAGTCAATTTTTGGGGCTTGAGATTGCTCAAACCAAAGCTGGAATCAAGGTGCACCAGTACAAATATGCCTTGGACTTGCTGAACAAATTCAGAATGAAGGATTGCAAAGCAAGCAAAACTCCTTTCCTTTCAGGAGTGAAGCTGGAAGAAGTTGATTCTTCACCTATGGTAAACAATACATTGTATAGGAAATTGATTGGATGTTTGTTGTATCTGACACATACTAGACCTGATATTTGTTATGCAGTAAGTGTGGCTTTTAGATTCATGGATCAGCCTCAAGAGATCCATTGGAAAGTAGCCAAAAGGATCCTTAACTTTGTTCAGGGAACAAGGACACATGGGATCTTCTATAAAGCAAAATCTGATCTTGATTTGATTGGATTTACTGACAGTGATTGGGCAGGTGATAGCACAGACAGAAAGTCCACATCAGGATATGTGTTCATGCTTGCAGAAGGGCCAATCAACTGGTCATGCAAGAAACAGAGTGCCATTGCACTCTCATCTACAGAAGCAGAGTACAGAGGAGTTGTTAATGAAACAACTCAATGTTTATGGTTGCAGGGTTTACTTGGAGAGTGTGGCTTCGAACCAGAGTACTCAACTACCATATACTATGATAACGAGAGTACCATTTGAATCTGCAAATATCCATTTCAAAAGCAGAGAACCAGACACATTGAGATCCATATGCACTACATCAGAGAACTTGTGCATGATGGCACCATTCACCTACTCTTCTATTCATCTTCAGAACAAGTAGCTGATATCTTCACCAAAGCATTTTGTGAGAAGACCTTCAGCAATCTCAAATCACTGCTGGGGATTGCTGATCATGCTATGAAGCATGAGTGAAGACAAGATTCTACAATTTTGTTTACAGTCCAAGTTTAAGGGAGGATTTTCCCAAGTTGGTTTTGCTTCTTTCCTTGTTTAAATGGACATGCAGTATGTAAAGGGTGACTAAGCCTTGTTGCTAGGCCCCATAATTTTCTAATATATTACTCATAAGTCAGGCTTAAGGGGGGGTGTTAGAATAATCAACCCATAGTTTACTCATTTAGACATTAATTTAATTATTTCTGTCTTATTAGCCTAGTTCATGTGTCCCACCTTGTGCAAGTTGTCTATTACTTATCCATAGTGGTCAAACTTGCCTTATTTGACTCATGTAGCACATGGGAAAGCCCAAGGAATCAAATTTGCTTTATTCCTGGCCTCCTAGGTGCCCTTCTGCTTTTTCTGCTTTATTCCCTGCTTTTTCAGTGTTTTAAGGCAAAAGGAAAAGCTAGACTAAGTGAGGTTGACTAGTTTTTTGTCCTACACATCCTCCTCTCTTTTCTCCATGCAAAAGCATGTATGAGCTTCCATTCCAACACTCTTTAGCTTTCCTAAGCCATTTTTCCAATTTGTGAGCTCCATGAGAGATTTGGGATCAGCTTTTTACACCTATGGGGGATTTGCTTATTTTTAGTAAGCCTGCTTTATGCTAGATTCGAATTGCTCCTCATGCATTTGAATCCTTGATGTATGTTATTTATTTATAAACCTATGTTATTATAGGGTTGGCTATTGTACACTGAGTTAATACAGTTTAGTGTTCAACTCCAATTTTCAGTCTCTTTGTAATTGATTTTGCATGATCAATTGTTAATTGTACTTGTGAGTAAAATTAATCTATCACCTGGTTCAATTTCCACAATGCTAATTTTGTTCGACAATGCTTGCATGCGGTGAATCCTAGAAAAGCACCCGTGATTAAGGCTAAGATAGAAAAAATGTTGAATACCAGTTTTATCTATCCCATTCCCTTGACGGAGTGGGTTTCAAACCCCGTTCCGGTTGATAAGAAACAGGGAACGATCCGTATATGCACTGATTTCCATGACTTGAATCGTGCCTATCCTAAGGATAATTTTCCCACACCATTTATTGATCAAATTTTGGATGAGTGTGCGGGAAGCGAGGTATTTTCCTTTATGGACGGCTTTTCCAGATACAACCAGATACAGATCAAACCCGAGGACCAACATAAGACAGCCTTTATTTGTCCTTGGGGTACCTTTTCATATCGGAAGATGTCTTTCGACCTTAAAAACGTCGGAGCCACTTTTCAGCGAGCTATGACCATGATCTTCCATGATCTCAAATCAGTTATTGAAGTCTTTTTGGATGACCTTGCTACTCATTCTCGTCAGAGGATGCGTCATTCCTACCATTTGAGATTAGTGTTCGAAAGATGGCGCCATTACTTGGCCAGGTTAAATCCTCATAAATGCATATTTTGTGTGAATTTTGGTCACTTCTTAGGGTTCATTGTCTCCAAGGAGGGTATAAGAGTCAACCCTTTGAAGGTTGAGGCAATACTTCAATTGTCTCCCCCGAGAAACATTAGACATCTTCAATGTTTGCAAGGCATGGAAAATTTCTTGCGGAGATTCGTCGTTAACTTTTCCAATTTGACTAGAGGCTTTATGCGTCTTTTGAATAAGGACACTACCTTTTACTGGGATGAGCAAGCCCAGGAGTCCTTTGATGCGCTTAAGCAAGCCTTAGCATCGGCCCCGGTGATTAGTCCACCTGACTATAGCCGTGATTTTTTACTTTATGTGGACACGTCCATGGAGACGATTGGTATGGTTTTGGTTCAGGAGGATGAGGAGCTCTAGGAGCATGTCATATATTATTTGAACCGAAACCTTATAGATGCAGAGATCTGTTATTCCCATGTGGAGAAACTTGCCTTATCTACCGTTCATGTGGTTCAAATATTGAGACATTATATTCCCCTTCACCAGACCTTGGTGGTAGCCCATGTCAATCCATTTCAGTTCGTCCTCACTAGAAGGATGATAGGGGGAAAGTATAATAAATGGATTGTCATCTTGCAAGAATTTGATCTTGAGTTTGTTTCGGCAAAATAAAAAAATCGTTGATTTTTGCAGAGCTTATATATGATTTCCCAAGCGAGGAGGATGAGGAAGTTTGTGAAGATACGTTTGTTGATGAGCACATTTTCCTGATCTCAACTTTGGATCCATGTTAGGGGGATATTATCATATATTTACAAACATTGAAGGTCCCTACTCACCTTTCACAGGATGAGCGACTACGGTTATGTCATGTATCCAAGAATTACCTCATAGTGGATAACACATTATACCGTTGTGGGGTAGATTCCATTTTACGTCGTTGTTTAACTCATGAGGAGGCTGAGCTTGGGTTGAATGATTGCCATGAAGGGGCGTGTGGTGGTCATTTATCTGGGATTTCTACAGCCCAAAAAATCTTGAGAGAAGGTTATTTCTTGCCGTTGATCTTTAAAGATTGTTTCAATGCGGTCAAGAAGTGCCACCCTTGCCAGGTGTTTGCACGCAATATGCACTCACATCCTACCCCGTTACATCCAATTATCACCGTCGGTCCCTTCACTAAGTGGGGGCTTGATTTCATGGATTGCAACCCAACTTTAGCTGGGGGGCATCATCATATTATAGTGGTTGTTGACTATTTCACGAAATGGGCTGAGGCTATGCCCACAATTAAATTCGATGGTGAGACAGCCGCACATTTCGTATTCAACCAGATCATTTTTCGGTTCAGTATTCCGAAAGAGCTTGTCACTGACCATGGTAGGCACTTTCAGAATCAGATGATGGAAGAGTTTCCCTCGAAGTTAGGGTATAAGCAGGAGCATTCCTCTTCTTATTACCCTCAAGCGAATGGACAGGTTGAAGTAGTGAACAAATCACTCAAATCCATTCTCCAACGAACCATCGCACAAAGCAAGACCAATTGGCATATCAGGTTATATCCTTCTTTGTGGGCTTATAGGACCACGATTAAGACTGCCACCGGTTTTTCTCCATATCAACTTGTACATGGAGTGGAGTCTGTATTGTCGGTTGAGTGCAAAATCCCTTCTTTGAAGCTAACCATAGAGCTATTACTAGAGACTTCCCCATTGGAGGAACGTTTGGTCCACTTAGAGCAGCTTGATGAGCAGCGTCGAGATGCCCTAGTGGCTCTAGAAGTGAATAAGCGTCGCGTTAAGGTCCAGTATGATAAATCTATCCATCCAAGGAAGTTTAGTGAAGGATATTTGGTCCTTTTGTGGGATCAAGTTAAAGAACCCTTGGGGGCAGGAAAGTTTAACCCCATGTGGCATGGTCCTTACATTGTTAAACATGTGTTAGAGAAGGGCGCATATGAGTTAGTAGATTATGAGGGGAGAGCCTTGGCGGAGCCTAGAAATGGGCTCTATCTTAAAAAGTACTATGCATGATTCTCAGCCAGGGCTGACTATTGTATATTACTGTATAATATTTTGCATAGTTAGGTTTTTCTTATGGTGATCGGGTTTGTTGATTAGCTTTCATTTCTTATGGCATATGTCAATGGAGTCTTCCATCTATATAGGATTCGCGGATGGTGATATCCACCACACTCAACACTCAGCCTCTGCTGCTTGGGTGATTTATACTCCTATGCATCAGGTATTGTCTTCAGGAGGCGTATGTTTACGACCCTTTTCAAACAACGTTACTGAATATAGTGCCATTATGGAGCTTCTATGGGATGCCATTTCACATGGTGTTCTCTCTCTTGAGGTACGTCTTGATTTGCAGTTAGTAGTGTCACAGCTTAATGGCTTGTATCAGGTTAGGGATCCAACACTATTACAAATATTCTTGCGTGTGAGTTGTTAGAATGACAATTTGACAACATAACATACATACATGTTCCAAGAATCTATAATCAAGTTGCTGACTCATATGCTAACTATGTGTTAGATTGACATTTGTTTTATGGACAATAAGCTCCTCACAAACATACATTTTTACACATGTAAATAAATAAATCGATCATCATAAAATTTTTTCATTAAACATCCAAAATGTGATAATACATAAGTGTCGTAATACAAAAATGGGGCTTCTGAGTCACCAAAATATAAATACATGGTAGTACAAAATGTATCACTCCCAGGTATCTAAGCCTAGGGAGGAGGACGGGGGTTATGATCATGGAATGTCACCACAACTCTAGCTAGCCATTGAAATAACCACACCCATGCTCGTGGTACACCCACCACCTGACGCTGCATGGCCTTAGGCAGGTCCTTAACCTGCACCATGGGTACCCTATGTGTCAGCCGCACAAAGTTGGTATGAATGCTTTGGAGCGTCCGCTCTGCATCCACACCCATAATGTCATCTCCTCTTCCCCTTCGTCTATGACGAGGGAAACCATCAGGCCGCCGTGGTCCTACATCTACATACATATGACAGGATGTCACTATGTGTTGTCACGCAAAAACATGTCTTTTGAGTATATACATATCAAAAAACACAAAAAAATTAAATAATTCAAAAAAACTTAAAAAGAGGGTTGGGATTCGTTACCAATGTCACCGTATGTTGATCCTAGTGGTAGAGGCATGTCGAGATATCCGAAAAAATCTATCCCCGCATAGAGATAATCATCGATGGAAACTATCTGCCATCGCCACCATGGAAAGAAATTAGCTAGATAGGGGTTGGACACCCTACCTCCACCCAGTCTGCACATCGCATCTTCCCAATGTCGTTGGGTTGGATCTCGAACCCCATGAAGATGAACGTCAACTCTAGGGCTCAATCTCAGAACACACTCAAAGAAGAACGTGCTTAGTATACTGCTGAAACCGAAGTTTCGTACCCTGCCCATCTTGTAGTCGCTGAGATGTTGCTTCATGTTGCTCAACATCATAGTACTCCAATCGTAAACTATGGGTCTCATGCACTCCACTGCATAGAACATCAAGGGCCGCGAGGCCTAGTGGAGTGAGGCTAGCCCTGCTATCTTGCCGAGTGTCAGTAGTATGGCCTTTAGTCCTAGCACCTGTATGGAGTTAGTTGGGATCTTACTCTCGACCTTCTCTGTGTCCGGATAATAGTATACATCTATATACTCATCTATGGTGAGGCCACCTCCAGGCCTGTGAGGCCGTAAGTTCACCACTTCCCCCTGTTGGGACAATCCAGTAATGAAGTATATGTCCTCCACCTCTATAGTGAGGGACATCCCGTCGATCTGGAAAGACTCTGAGTTAGGATCTTAGTAGTCTACTAGCATCTACAGCAGTCTTGGTTTGGCCGTTAAGCCACCAAGACACCAAAACTTGTAGAGCCCACATGCATGAAGAGCTTGTTGTGCCATTAGATCACCCCGTACTTCTGCTTCTACATCCCCGTGCTCTCATTCCCTCCATTCTAGTACCATCCTGCACATTCAATTTGAGTTTTAGTCGTTAGCTGTCTTAGAAAAACTTAAACGCGGCCGCATACGCGACTGTTTTCTAAACAGCCGTGTATGTACGCGAATTTGAGGCATTTTTTTGCGTATAGCCAGCCCTATACGCGAAAAATCCTCGATTTCCGCGTGGGCCGTGGTGCATAGTTTAGAATGGCCTAGAAATCAATTTTCACGATGGAAATTTGAAAAATTTACATGCAAATGAAAGAGAAGGCCATGGGAAGTTACATGGAAAAAACGGTGTTGGATTCCGCCGGCTGAAACTCCCGGAATTCGCGTTTGAAGTTCTGAGCTCAATTGGGTAAAAATTTCAAATGTTATATAATGTTTTGAATTTTTTACTATTTATATAAATTTTTTAAAATTTTGAAAATTTTTACCCCCTTTCTATAGTTTTGGACCATTTCTGACCCTTTTGGACCGTTTTTGACTAATATATTGATGTAGGAGACCGTTTTGAGAGCCATTTCAACCGTTGTTTTGTCCCGTTCGTGCCGATTTCAGGTATGATGTTTAAACTGACATATAGTTTAGATTCCACCTCCATTTGCATTTTGCATGACCTTATGACCATTTCATTATAACCATAGGTACGAACCCATTCTATCCTGTCATGGAACCTTCTTGCTGTCTTAGAAGTGACATGACGTGAATGGTAGAGCTTGACCTTACATGGGTACTCTAGTTAGCTCCTTGTTTACATTTGGTGCCCATGCCGACAGTTTGTCCTTTAGGGTGTGGGAGTCCATTGTATAGTATCGCCATGACATTTTGCAAGAGCCTCATACTCCTCTTGATCTTTTGCTGGCTTGTTTCCCTAGGACTCCCTTATGTCAAGTTGTAATTGCATTATCATGAGCTTTGCCTACCTCATTGAGCCTTATGCCGACTTCCATGACTTTGAGTATCAGCCATACAGCTCGAGCTTGTCTCATGTCTAACCACGCAGAGTCATTTTATATATCTTTTGTAGCTTGATTCCCTATTTTCACTGGGAGGGGACTTTCCCCCGCGTGTCGCTATCTTACACATGTATCCTTGCATTGAGCATAGGTATGTTTCGTTGCTTGGAACTAGTTTTTTTTCCTATTTGACACTCGTCTCCTCCTAGTATTTAAATTTAAAGTGATTTTATTCTTTTTCAAGCTTTTTAAATATTTGAAAAAGTCCAAAAAAAATTAAAAAACCAAAAATCCAGACAAGAAAAGATGTTATCTTTGGCAGCAGTCGAGTCGTGTCGCCTTCGAACTAAGCACTGTATATCACACCCATTGGTTGGGTTAATAGTTTGACTTTAGGAGCTGTACTCATTTATTTGAGTTTATCTCCACTGACTGGTTAAGCTTCCAGTCCCTATGGAGCCTCTGTCGATGCCTCCTGTGTCGCAGAGATGTCCCAGTTTTGTATATCGAGTCTATGCTGCCTACATTCAATCACCATTCGTCTTTATGCTCTTGTTCGAAGGAAGTTGAAACCTGAGTCGGCCATTCCTCAGTTATCTTGACTTTGCATGTCAGCCATTCTCGGTACAGTTACTGGTTCATGCACCTTATGATCGATTCCTTCCACATTATACATCTTTGCTGAGTACCTCATGTTGGATGATGGGGGATGCCTTAATGCCCTCCTTCCAGCGGATTTCATCCCATCGACTTTAGATCATTTATTTTGGGATAGGAATCTAGAGTCATTTTTGAGTTCCTTGAGACTTGCAGTCATCAGTGGCAGGTTCTCTCGCTATCGAAATTTTTTGGGAATACATCAATGTCCCTTGATCGATGGATTCTCTCAAGTGTTTGACCTCAACACATGTATTCACACTTGTTAGTTTTCACTCTAGTACCTTGATTCCCATTTTCATTATTGGTGGGTGATCTTACGTCTGTTAATGGTATACATCAATGACCGATAATCAGACGATGGAGTACTATGTTCGACCTCGACACCTCTATTCACATAGTAGGACACGTACTTGTAGCAGTTTGTGTAGAAGACCTTCCAGATTGGTGGCATCTCTTATATGCTACCTCCTTGACCGTGCCAGTGTTCATGAGATTTCAGCTCTCGTGACTTGATTCCAGTATATGTCAGACATTTCCATCCATTATGGAGATCTTGATCCATTATATATCTTCAGTCTTCATGGAGATCATGATCCTTTGTATATCTTCATCATGGAGTTTCTGAGCTATTTATATTGTACGTGGGGATGACCACACATGTCATTTTGTATCATGCCTATTCATGGCCATTGTACTCTTATGTATCCGGGACTGTTGTATCTACTTGCAGTTATATGCAGAGCTTTATCATTATATTGTACTGATTAGATGGCTAGTTCTTCCACTGGGTTCTTCATCACTCCACTTCTGGGATGGACTTATAATGTATTTCGGCCATCGTATGACCCCTCTGACCTCACACATTAGGGGGCATCTGTTACAGTTGATTTTACCACACATGGTGAATCACACTTGTATGGCCTTCCCTGTCCCTCTGCAGACTCCTTAGACCCCATGGACCATTTTTGTACCTTTGATGTTTCGAAGATCATCCCTAAAAACATGCAAAAATTTCCATACGCGACTTTTAATCCCTTTCTCGCGTATATACACGGATTTGACCCTTAAACCCGTGTACATCGAGATGTGTGCAAAAGGCCAAATTCTCTTGGAGTTTTCCTTGATGTGGATCCGATTCACTTGTCTCCTGGCCTTCCATATGCCTTGAGATCGCTCGGATTTGACCTTTCATTACCCCATTTAAGAGCTATGTAAGGAACCCCTTGGATACATTGAAGGCATGAGGAATTGAAGAGCAAGAAAACTATAGTCCATTGTTGCTGGAACTTATACTTGAGTCTGCGTCCCTTTGTCCCTTGGAGCACTGTTGTGTTCTTCCCAAGCTTTCCTTTTTCTTGTGAGCTTGCTATCGAGAGATGGAGGATTGAAGTGGCGGAGGCCCAAGTGGGGGACTCAGTTTCTCTGATTCGTAGACGTGCCGACAGAGGTTGTCTCTATTGTAATCTCTGTTTTATATTAATAGAAATATCTTTTCTTGTCCAATAATGTGTATTTGAATGAATATTTGATCCATAGATGATTTCAAATGTTTATATCTTATTGATTATATATGCTATGGATGATTTCAAATGCTTATATGTTATTGATTATATATGCTAGAGTAGGTCTAACACAATTATATATAGCATGCTTGTCTTGTTTATTGAATGTTGAGGAAACAATTTATCAATTCAAGCTGGAGTTGGGAAGCTCAATGGAGATCTACATCAACCGTCCGGAATAACGTACGAATCGAGATTCTTTAGTGTTAGATATTTGGTTTCTCTTGCATATAGGAAATGATTGATTTCTGGAGTCATGCTGTCTATTGTGGTACCCCCATCCATAGGAATTTCTCTCCGTAACAGTATTTAATAAACACCCAAGTTTCTATCTCCATACTTCCCTTGACCAACCCTCCAAGGGTGTTTTTCAATGTTCTTTCCCGAACCATGTCAATTTGAGCATCAACAAGATATTCCATATAACAAGAGATTGATATGCCAACATTATACTACAATGCCTAGAATGAACACTTAACTGGACCCCACTCTATTACTCAAGCCAACTTTTAGTTGAGTTGTTGAAACCAAACCTTACTAAGTGTGAGGCCTTTATAGTATGGAGGACCAAGCATATACGGATTTAGTTAGGTTCTAGTGCAAGCGTAGGTAATAATACCAACACTAATTATGTTGAGCAGTACCCGAAACCCAAAGAGAAAATTGGGGTCCTGATCCGGATCTTGGGGGCTGAGACCCGGAAGGCTTGGATGCCGAGAGAGGAGGAGAGTAAACCTGCAAATTGTTATCATTTGATGCATAGAATAACATAGAGAAACATAGAGTAAATATGTGACATGGAGGGGTGAGGCTCAAAGAGAGCCTCACCTCTCAAACCATCCTAAGAAAGACACTCAGAACCAATAACTCAATAGCTCAATAGAATAACAAAAAGGTAGGATCCAAAAATCCTTCCCGAACCATGTCAATTTGAGCATCAACAAGATATTCCATATAACAAGAGATTGATATGCCAACATTATACTACAATGCCTAGAATGAACACTTAACTGGACCCCACTCTATTACTCAAGCCAACTTTTAGTTGAGTTGTTGAAACCAAACCTTACTAAGTGTGAGGCATTTATAGTATGGAGGACCAAGCATATACGGATTTAGTTAGGTTCTAGTGCAAGCGTAGGTAATAATACCAACACTAATTATGTTGAGCAGTACCCGAAACCCAAAGAGAAAATTGGGGTCCTGATTCGGATCTTGGGGGCTGAGACCCGGAAGGCTTGGATGCCGAGAGAGGAGGAGAGTAAACCTGCAAATTGTTATCATTTGATGCATAGAATAACATAGAGAAACATAGAGTAAATATGTGACATGGAGGGGTGAGGCTCAAAGAGAGCCTCACCTCTCAAACCATCCTAAGAAAGACACTCAGAACCAATAACTCAATAACTCAATAGAATAACAAAAAGGTAGGATTCCAAAAATCCTTCCACGCTTTATTGAGAAGGCATAGAGCCTTTTTATAACATTATTACAACGTGCCTTGGGGCAATACCATGGGTTGTGAAATACCATGGATGAGAGAGGTACAATGTGCCTTGAAGCCATACCATGGAACAAAACCATGAGTTTTCAATTACCATGGATGAGAGAGGGTGGCCTCTCCATTTAATGCTTTTATGATGACTAAGAGCGTGTGGCCTCTCATTAAATGCTTTTATTACTCATACATCCGAATTTACACCATATTCCCCCTGAAATTTAGATCATTCTTCCCCCCTTAGAAAATGATGGTCCCCATCATTTCATACTAAAAAGAGACTCATGATTACAATGTGTCAATTGCCAATGAAGAGAATGATTTTCTATGGTTAACCCATAACCGTGGGTTTTTTGTGTGGTTGACCCATAACCATAACTATGGGTTTTGTGTGGTTGACCCTTAACCATAGGTTTTGCTTGCTTGACCCCTAACCGTGGGTTTTGTGTGGTGTTGCACCTGCAACAATTCCCCAAAATTCTAAAATTTTTTAGGGACCCTCCTTTGTATTGGATTAGCTTGTTTTTCTTCCCTACTTTGATGCAATGATTTCTCAAAATGTTTTAATGCTTGGATTGCTCTGCTTGCTACCTTGGAGAGCCATTAGAAACCAGCCGGATTGCTGCTGTTGAACATACTTGAAGCCTGTCGAAATCGGAAGTTGTTTGCTTTGTTTTCCGCCGTTGCGGCTGTTTTCAAGTTTTCATTCCCTGATTGGAGAACCTTCCGACTGCCGATCCTTTTATTTATGGCGGACGTTTTTTTATTATTATTAGGAATCGGACGATATTTCGATCTTTCGTCCCGCCGTTGCAGATGCTGTTGAGCTTTCGCCATCCGACTTTAGATCCTTCCGACGTCCGATGCGTGTGACAAAATCGGAAGCTTTCAGGGTCTTTCCTTCGGCCGTTGCGGCTGATTCTAGGCTTTTACCTCCCAATTGGAGATCCGTCCGACGGACGATCGTCCGATTATTGCCCGCCATTCGTGCGTACCCGTCTCAGTAAACGTTGTGCCTGACCGCCATTGCAGAGGGCGGATCACTCTCGGCTGCCGATGTGAGAATGCTCCGATACCCGATTCCTTGTCTCCTCGCACGCGTGAGAGTTTATATATAGCGGGGACGGCAGTTTGGTTTTATATTGTTATTTTTCGCTGCCGAGCACTGTCGCGTTGAGCTCTATTGCGTTGAGCTGTCATTCTTTGGAGGGAGTGAAGGTCCCGCTGTCGCTGTACCAGCTTCCAGGTGGCAGAGGTAGGATTCCGACCGTCTTCGACTCACCGTATTCACCGGGTTACCAGGTAGGCCTTTTTGTCTTTTCCCGTTACACTTAAGCTGTTCATGGTCTTCTCCGGTGGTTTGGATGCTACCGGCGGTTTTCCTCATTTAGCTAGGTTATAAGCTTGTATAAGTGGGCTTTAAATTTTGACCTTGGGGGGAGGCGTTTTAACCTTTGAGCCATTTTATTTTTTCGCCTATTTATCTTACCACCTCGCGCGCGTAGGAGTTGGGGGGTTTCGGCGCAGACGGTCGTTACACAGTCTGCGCCAAAGCTTCCTGCGCAGTCGTGTTAGGCAGAAGATAGATAGTTTTGAGGATTGCTTTGGGGGTTTTTGGTCGACTGTGTTTCCGTGGTGCGTTACCCGACTTTTGAGCCTTAGCCGTTTACCTACGCGTCTCTGCGCGGCCTCGCCGAAGCTTGATGTTGAACCCGTAGTTTGCCAGGGGGGGCTAGGTTTTTGAGAGGATTTTTACGGTCGCCAGTGTTGTTCCTTCACAGCTCAAGCCACAGCTTGTGTCGATTGCGCCACTCCTCGCAGCCCTTTGTGCTCCATCACCTAAAACCCTAGCTGGTTAAAGGGGAGGTGTCGCCGTTACAGTGCGTTAACTGAAAGTAGTGCGGGTAGTGTTTTATGGGAGTATCGGGTGTAGAAAGTTCATACAATCCCCGCGGAGAGCAAAATGTATAGTCAAGTTAATATAACTTTTCCGCCGTAAGCCGCATGAATCTTCATTAGTCTTGGGTCTGCTGGGTTTTATGGTTAAAGTGTTGACTGGCACGAGCTTGATGCATTCAATCCTTCTCTATGTTTGCTATGCAATAGAATAATAGCTGAATGTTTCACCATGCATATGATTTACACGTTTTGCTTCAATATATTGCTATCTTGGGAAAATGGCATGTCACATAATAGCGTAGATTTAGTGCTGGCTCAAGCATAGTTGATAAGTTTAGGATTATGCAGCAGCAGTAGATTGTTCATTTTATTGCCCAGAACTGTGTATGCTTCATATAGAGCAGGTCACAGAACACTGCATCCTAGTTTCAGGGCATTGTAGGGCTGTATAATGCATGCATTTGTTGCACGGATCATTATCATACTAGACACAGGATAATAGTACATTGCACAGCATTGCATACTAGTTTGATTATTCAGCTCAAAGGGCTTATGTCTCAATTCCATTGACTACTAACTATCATGATACACTTGAGAAGGAATAAACTGCCACATAATGTTTGCAATTCGAATTGCTTAATGTCACAATGTTATACATGGCAGGAGGAATTTACAATGTCCAAAAGGTAGAAGAAGAAGGCCCCTATGGTCGAAGAAAAACCAGATGTAGAGGTCATCACAAAGACCGAATACACATATGAAGACACCCAATGTGTTTCGGGTGTGGAGCTCGAGTACAAATGGGGTGAGATTTATAGATTAATTTCCCGAAGGGAGGTCCTCGACATGGGTCTCGAAGAAGAACTCATCTATGCAAACATAGAAAAATCTGCCATCATGAAGGTGGCTACCAGACCAGAGCTGTTCCCTTGCTCTGAGGTGATTAGATGGATTCTGCCCCATACAAATACAGCCACCATGCTCATAGGAAATGTGGAAGGCCAGGGCTATGTTGCATTTAGCCCAGGATATGTGGCGTTGGCCTATCATCTGCCAGAACCTCAAATCTTTCTATCTGATGCTTGGATGGATAACATTAGAATGGACCTGATAGAAACCCTTAAGAGAATGCTCTTGCCGAGAAAGCTGTACAGACACAAAGCAACTGGAGAGTATGATACAACAAGCTTGAGGGCTCCTTACAGATTTATAGCCCTGCTGCTGAATAGGATCTTCGGGAGAGCCCATGGAAGACTCTTCAAATTTGAATGGATACCCATTATGTTCCACGTAGCAACCCAAGGAACAGTCTTCAATTGGGCCAGCCTAGTATCAAGCAGTCTTTCTTCTTGCGTGGCTACTACCTTGGGAGGAGAACCCAAGAAAAAGTCTGAATTCTACATGAGCTCGATATTGGTAGATTGTATACTGTGCAACCAGCCTTTCCCTGGTCTCAAGTGTGTCTGGGATAGGGAAATGATGCCTATGTATGCCACCTATAGACCATTGTGGGCTCAGCAGTACCATAGCCACTACAGGGAGGTCTGCGAGCAGTTCATTATGCCACTCTACACACTCATCTTCCGGAAGGAATGTGACTGTATGTCAGAGGAGGCTATGCAGGTAATAGAAGAGCATGCAGACTATTTCCTGACTGAGAATGGCATGTACATCAGAATGTTTGGTGGTACGAAATGCCCCTTATTGCTGCCCAAATACGTAACAGATTATGTTATTCATAAAGAGGCAGTCAGGCAGGTATTCATTGATGGAATAGGGAATTACATTTTTGAGCAAAAGAAGGCTACATATCCTCCGTTGCCATTCAAACTAGGTAGCTACAGATTTGCAAGGTAAAGCAAGCTGCGGAGTTCATAGAAGAATTGGGGAAGTTCCATTTTGGTGAGATGCCTTTCCGAAGGAATGACACTCACGGTAAAATGGCAGAGCACTGTAAAGAACATAAAGTACATTTCGAGTACACTCACCACTTTGACAAGGAAGAATCTGTCTTCCGAAGTGCCCCTAACTTGACAGCTCTGAGAAGGAGGTTTAAGCCTAAGAACCACACCAAGGGTGGAAAAGGAGCTGAGCAAGCCAGAGCTGAGCAGGCCAGAGCTGAAGAAGAGGCCAAGAGGAGACAGGAAGAGGCCCAGAAGCTAGAATAGGAAGCTACAGAATGGCTGCAGAAAGGAGAAGAAGAAAAAAGAAAAGCTGCCCAAGAAGCAGTTGAAAAGGCACAACAGGCAGCTAAGGAAGAAAAAAGAAAGCTAGATGAAGAGCTCCAAAAGCAGGAGGCTGAAAAAACAGAGCTGCCACAACAATCAATTGCTGAAACATCAACAGGACAGACCTAGGAGGAGGCAAACCCTGAGGTACAAATCCTTCAAGTATCTGCTGCTAGTACCCTGGTGACTCCTACGCTCCAGCTAGTGCCTTTCATCCAGAAAAAGGGTGAAGAAGTCCCCGACTTCAATACTGTCTATTATGACAGGGCCACCAAAAGAATGATGAGGAGGACAAAAAAGAAGATTGAAGCAAAAGACCTATCAGGGAGGATGGTAACAGATATAGCCGTCATGCTAGGGACAGACAAGGATCCTAGGCTCACGATAAGAGCCGGGGCTGCACTAATCGATGCCTCCGCATATAACATAAATAAGGTAATGATTGAACTAGAGTCAGTTAAGAAGACCTCTGCTCAGCTAAAAGACACACTGAGAAAAGAAAGAGATGAAGGTAATAGACTCAAGAGGAAATATGAGCACATGCAAAGGGAACTGGAATCCTCAAAAGGTGAAGTCTATACCCTTCAAGTGGAGATGCAAGCAAAGGGAACAGCACAGGAGTCCCTAGAAAACGTACAATAGGAAGCCCAAAGTCTAAAGAGTGATAAGGAACAGTTACTGGCAAAGGTGGAAGATCTAGAGGAACAGATAAAGATCATCTATGAGTCCAATGATTCATACGCCAAAGAACTAAAAGAGCAGCTCGCTTCTCTGACTGCTGATCTGGAGGCGGCTAAGGAACAGCAGGTAAATCTGCAGCGATTTAAAGAATATATCCTGGCTCAAAAAGCTCAAATGCTACAACTGCAGACGGCTCTGGAAGAAGAGAGGTGCAAATTCCTTCAGATTGATAGCAGGCTGGAAGAGATCATGGAAACTTCCTCATACTTCGTTGATCGATCTTAGGAGGTTCTTGAGGTTTTGAGTGCTAGAATGGCAAGGCCGGAAGATGATGCCGAGACTCCAGAAGGGCTGCCAACAAAAGACCATCAAGCCCTCAAGAGAGATCACAACCTGGTAGAGTTTGCCATCAGTACTGCAGAAGACTTCAAGAAGGCTGTAAAAAAGACGCAGGGAGCATGCTCAGAGTATTTCAGAAGGCTCTTGAATACGTACAACCGATGTCAAACAGAGGCTGAGCATAGGCTTGAAGAGTTCCTGGACCATGAGGCCTTTATGGAAATATTACAAAAAAGATATCAAGATGTAGAGGCCAGAACTCAGCAGATTAGAGCCATTGATGACCTAGTAATGAAGAACGAGGTAGGCTACACAGCCGTTAGCATGAAGTTTCTAGAAGATCAGCTTCGGTTGAGCCCAGCAAGGATCAAGGCCATCAAGAGCCAAGTTGAAAAGTTCGAAATCAACATTCAGTTCCTGGAGCCATGCGCATTTGAAGGCATTGCTGCTGAAGCAGCAGCATGGAAGAAATTTTTAGATAGCCAGGCGGGACCCTCCGCATAAAGGACCGGTCAACTTTGTAATAATTTAATAATTTTGTAAAATCTTTTTGAGAAATGAAGCGTTGGGAAAGCAAAAGGTTGGGAAGCCCAAAGGTCACTTTGGACAGGCCAACCATTTTGACCTTTTTGTATAAAAGTAGGAAGCATAGAAGAAAAAAGGACTTTTTTCCCAGCAAGACTAGTGATGACATATTGTAAGAAGAACTATTTCCTTTTGCAATAAAAATTTTACAGTTTGCCTGTTGAAAGAAGATCGGTGGGGGTTTCAATGTTTTGCCATGGATAGTCGGAAGATGAACTATTTTGTTTTCCAGCATTGTATCCATGAATCGTGAGATCGTTTTAACTTTACGACCTATGTCTCTGTTTATATGATTTTTGATTTATTTTATGAAATAACCACCATGAGTAATGTAAGCTGATCATAAACAATTAGCTATCTGGTTGTTGAAATATCTTTCATTTGTTCATGCTTGTAAAAGTAAATGTTAGCTATCTGTAATTGCTTTTATCATGTGTGCACACCCACATTACTCATATATGAATTACAAGTTGGCTCCCCGGGGATAGATAGGTAGATAGATAGGTAGTTAGCTCATCTCATTGCTGCATATGTGACTCATATGCTAGTGAGCCTAAGACGAGAGGTAAGAACCTGCGCATCACGTTGTGAATGCTCCTTGCATCCTTCACCACCCTGCATAATGAGGTAGACACTTGCATCCCACTCTTAAGTCAAAAAATACAAATTCCGGTGGACTGGGACGCAACCGGTAAACCTCTTTTTTGTTACTTTGACCTACGGTGGCCGGACCGTAAACCGGACGGATTCCCTATACCAAACAGTCAACGGGCTAGTTGGGAACGTTGATTGGGGAGAATCCCTTACTGTTGCCGCCTGCGAATTTCCAGGCCTCAACATGTGGTTGACCCTTAACCATGGGTTTTGTGTGGTTGACCCATAACCATAACTATGGGTTTTATGTGGCTGACCCATAACCATGGGTTTTGTGTGGTTAACCCATAACCATGATTACAATAGAATTTCATAAAAGTAAAAAAAAAAATGATCTTTGGTGAAGTTGATGTCTTGCTGCAAATCCATTCATATATTTTGATCTAGGTGATGAAATTGAATTTAGTTGAAGACCCATTTGAGACATTGAAGAGATCTTTCCATCCATATAAGATACTCTCTCTGTGGTGGCTCAAGGAGTGAGAAAATGGTTTCCGAAGCTCAAGAGACGTGCGTGCACTGGTTTTACAGACACATGTTGCTTCAATCGATAATATCTCTCAAACCAAAGATCCAAATGAAAAACTGCGAAATACCCATTTTAGCTAACAAAAATATATTTTTAATGAGCTATGGTAGAGCCTTTGATATGTTCTATGGAGATTGTGGTACTTGTTTTAAGTTGCGGTACATGAGGTTGCACTGTGTACAAATATAGGTTGCTTCAAACAAGCATATCTCGGAAACCAGGAATGTAAATGAGAAACCTAAAAATACCCATTTTAGATGACGGAAATATATTTCCAATGGGCTATGGAAGAGCATATAAAAATCCTTATGCAAGTTGAAACATCCATTTGAAGTTTGTAGAGGACCACAAAGGATGCCAAGGGTTTGCAGAGCAAAATCAGATGTTGTAGAGATCATGGAACTTCCTCTTGAAACTTAGATATCCTGTATTGACTGAGGACCAACTGTGATGCTTACAGTGTATGGCCCAGCAATGGACTCTGAGTGTGCCAAAAGGAGGCTGAAAATCTCTGCAAATCTTTGAACCCAAACTATACTCAAACCCTTATTCCCATGGAGAGCGTACCTTCTCTGATACCACTGATCCGGATCTTGGGGGCTGAGACTCAGAAGGCTTGGATGCCGAGAGAGGGGGAGAGTAAACCTAAAAATTGTTATCATTTGATGCATAGAATAACATAGAGAAACATAGAGTAAATATGTGACATGGAGGGGTGAGGCTCAAAGAGGGTTCTTTGAGCCTAACCTCTCAAACCATCCTAAGAAAGGCACTCAGAACCAATAACCCAATAACTCAATAGAATAACAAAAAGGTAGGATTCCAAAAATCCTTCCATGCTTTATTGAGAAGGCATAGAGCCTTTTTATAACATTATTACAATGTGCCTTAGGGCAATACCATGGGTCAAAACCATGGGTTGTGAAATACCATGGATGAGAGAGGGTGGCCTCTCCGTTTAATGCTTTTATGATGACTAAGAACGTGTGGCCTCTCATTAAATGCTTTTATGACTCATACATCCAAATTTAGACCATATTCCCCCTGAAATTCAGATCAGGTCCACATGTGATGCATGAGCATCATATCTTAAAATTATTAGTCATAGGTTCTAGAGGTTTCTAGTTAATGCACATATGAAGGAATGGTGAGAATTTGTTGTAATAGCTTTCACCTTGCATTATTGTTAAAGATAGGGATTGTCTTGAATTATAATTGGTGTTTGTTAGGAGTTAACTAGGATTCTATTTGATATTTTCCAATAATGGAGGATACGAACCTATATGTTCTGTTTTGAGTCATTTCTCTCATGAAATGTATAAAATCAACCTATTGTAGTGTATATTGTCGGTTTGGGTGTGTGCATGCAAGGGGTTAATGAAATTTTGTAGTCATTGACTCATAGTTTTTCCATAAATTCATTGTTTGTGTTTCTACTATTGATTTCTTTTGTGTAGCGGTTATGATAAAGTGGTAATGAGTTTAATTTCTAGGTTATTCATGGAAAATCAATAAATTCCTTGTCTGGTAGTTTTTGATGAAATCAAAACTAATTTGGTTAAATTGTCACTTAATAAGAAATCAAGAGTGATCATTGTGGATTAGTGAGCCACTAAAATTTAATGAGATTAATTATTGATAAGAATCATGGTACTATAGGATTGGAAAAGAAAAGACACATCGTTGTTCAAGAGAATTGGTGGAAATCTAACTTACAAATAGAGGATTATATAATGCACTCAGTGTTGTTGATCGTTGGTCAAATTGTGGCTTAGCGTTTGCATAGAATTTGAATATTGTACTAATAAATTATGTGTCCAATTTTGAGAACAAAAAAAAAAAAAAAAATGCTTCTCTGACTGTCACATACATGCATACGAATATCCCTCCACTGTTGTTTTTTTATTATGGTAGTCTGTGGTCATTGAATCATTTTAGCAATAATATGAATACACATGTTGATACATCATTCAATTAATGGAAATTGGAATGTCTAATTGATTGGACTAAGGCTTGTTGTGGATGAATATTAGCGATTAGATTCTGGATTTTTGGATTGATTCTTGTATTGAATTTATGGTATTGCCTTGGGCGTCAAGCTATATTTGTCATTGATGCCATAATCTCAAATCAGTTTCATTTCAATAAGGAAGACTATGCAGTTTTTGGGTGTGGAGTAAGCGTGTCATGGAAGTGAATTTGTTATAACAATTCCCATATCACGATTAATGTTTAATAATAAAGGTTATAATTTCTAGATTGTTGGTAGAGTAAGTGAGGAATGAAGAGATCCTCTACATCCATGATTGTGGATGAAGTCTAAATTGACGACGGGTTGAGAAGCGCTATTTGAGATATCTTTGCTATACATATATATGCTAACTTCTCTCTTTTTTACTTGGTTCTACCAATTGGCCTATCATAAAGTCGTATAATTCAATTGTTCTTTTTTTTAACAATAACGTATCTCCTCTTGTACATAGTGGTGATACGTATCTTGTTGACGCTTCACACACAAGCTCCATCAAGAAAGTAGTCCACATGTTTGCAACTCCATAGCCCATAGACCAACAACACATATTCTCAGCATTTCATGTTTCCATCACAAGGAGAACCCATTGGCCAAATATATCATTCAAATCGTGGTCGTTGTCTCCTCTACACAAAGGAAGCTATATACAAAATCGAATGAAGCATGTCACATGCACTTAACATCGATGACCACAAACTTCCAGTTGAATCTCATCATGATTTTTGGGATTGGTACTAGAAATAAAATTCTGGACGGTAGGTAAACTAATTTTGAGGCGCGAAATGATCTCTAACAATTCTCTAACGAGTGGCTTGTAGTCTTTTGGTGACCACATAGGGGTCATATCTAGATCTGAGGATAGTGACCCCGCTTAAGTTGAAATTGTAAGAAGATCCAAATGCATCCACCAGTCCAGTCACATGCATGCAAATTTAGATCGTTGCTAAGCAACGTGCACTAGATAGAGTAGAAACCCAAGCTTATGTGTTCAGAAAAATAAAAAGGACTACATATGATAAGAAAACGTGGCAATTGAGTTGAATGCCACAGTTACGTGCAGTGATTGAAACTCCCAAAGCATAAATAGGTGCAAAGCATAAATAAGTGCACGTGGAATATCACCGCATTTGATTTGCATGCTTAAATATGTTGATTTTTGTACCTAGGGAAGTGTTCAACTGTTGAATTTTGCTTAAGTCATTAAAATGGGAAAATTAAAGTGACCCTTGCAATTATTAACTTGAGATGAGTTTTAATTTTCACTTTAGAGAATAAAGTGACGTTTTGATAAATTTAAGTGAGCTGAGTGAAATTAATTTTGGAGAGAAATAAAAGTGGATTTAATCTCATCCATCCATCTAATTCATTTTGGTCCCTTGGATTAGATGACCATTCAACTTCCTCACTTAGACACCAAAAAAGCAAGGGAAGGCATTAGAGTCTCACTCTTTTTTTTTCGTGAGAGTTGGAGAGCAAAGAAGGAGAAAAATTGTAGGTTGAGAGGGAGCAACATTGGGAACGTTTCCCAAGAACGTACAATAGCAGCAATTACATTTTTGTACAACATGTTTCCTGAGGCAATTTTTGGGTACAAAGTTTGAGGTAGTTCACAGTTTTTTGGGCACGAAATTCGAGGTGGTCTGTACAGTCTATACAAATACGTGCAATCTGCACAAATACATACAGTCAATATATTGCAACAAGTGGGCACAAAACTCGAGGTCAGTACTGTCCATATGGTACAACAGTGGGCACAAAGATCAAGACAATTTGTACAGTCATTTAGGCATGTTTTTCGAGGTAGCTGGTTGGCAGAAAGTTTGACTATGAAATTTCTGAATTTATTCAACTTGATGAGCACTGTGGTGGAGATAAGTTCATCTCTGATTTTTTGTTGTACTTTAATTTTATATTGAAAATAAAATTCTATCTCTATCAAGAATAGGTTTTTCCCGGAGGTTGGGGTTTTTCCTGGATCATTTGACCAAAAATTTATGAGTCTGGATTTTATGTGTGACTAAGTTTTTATTACTGCTCATTAAAAGTTGTAAAAATTCTTCATGTGTTTCAGTCATATTTGTTTATGAGAAATGACTTAATTTGCAGCAGAAAGTAAATTGGGTTGGGCATTAAACAATGATGAAAATGGTGGTTGAAACCGGGTTGGGGGAATGAGAAAAATTTACATGGTATCAGAGCTTTGTTAGAGAAAGAGCATATTTTTTATACAGTGAAAAATTTCAGAATGTGAATTATTTTGTCAGTGGGAAGCACCTTGTTGAGACTTGAACTTTGCAGTGAAATGGAAACAAGACATAGGTTGGAGGATAGGCTTGATGGGGTTGGGAACTTTGTCCCATGGAAATCTATATTGGTGCTTATATTAGAGGAAAATGAGTTATGAGATGAAGTGGTTCATAATATTACATAAAAAAACTATTGTAGTTCCCACTTCCACCAATGCACAAGCACTTTCTGCCTTCAACAAGAAGGACACAAAGGCTAGAAGGATTATTCTAGATGCAGTTAAAGATCATGTAATCCCGCACATCTCTAGTGAAAACCGCACATATCAGATGTGAGATTCTTTGACCATCTTGCTTCAAAGCTCAAATGAGAATAGGAAAATGGCGTTGAGAGAGAAATTGAAGAGTATCAATATGGCCAAGGATGAGGAAGTGACTTCCTACCTTACTAGGATCTCTCAAGTGAGAGATGAGCTTACATCAGTGGGGGAGGTTGTTTATGGCTCTGAGCTAGTGCAGACAACTTTGAATGGGGTTGTAAAGCCTTGGGATGCTTTTTTGGAGGCTATAGTATCTAGGGAGAACTTTCCTTCTTGGGACAGACTTTGAGATGATTTTGTTCAGGAGGAGACTCGTAGAGGTCTTGTGCAGGGGATCTCTTCTACTAGTAGGGAGGATGAGGAGAATGCGGCTTTGAATGACAAGAGAAATAAGACGTTCAATAAGGGCCCCAAGGAGGGTGAGGCTAAGCAGTAGGATGGAAAAAAGAAGGACTTAAGCATCGTAAAGTGCTTTGCTTGTCAGAATCTTGGGCATTATGTTGGACAATGTCCACAGAAGAAAAAGAAGAAGCAACAACATACAACTGCTTCAGTAGAGGTTGAAGAGTTTACAACTATATTTGAGAGAGAGATTTCTCTATGTATTGGGAATATTGACACTTGGATCTTACAGATGAACTGAGAAATGATGAAGAATGTCACTTTCTTGTCGAAATGAACTTTTACGAGGAAGAGCTTTTTGTTATTTTTCCACAACCAGTCACCCTAGCGTCTTCTTCAACCTTCCAGATCAAAGAAAAATCAACCGATCAGACAAATTAACGAGATCTGCAAAATGCAGAGAAGACAAAGAATAAAAAATCATAAAGAAAAATATACTCCTTGATTCGAACACCCAGGAGCCGGGACGAAGGTGAGTTGCCCCACAAAAACACCCTGTCTCTCTCCTAGCGTGCCTCCCTTTCCTGCAGATGAGATGGGTAAAGAAGAAGTGCAAGATGTATTCTGAATAAAGATCAGTATAGAAGAGTAGCAATTCCAATCATCAGATCATAGAACCATCCACAAGATGCACAAAAATAATCCCAGACAAAAATCTCTTTATTAAAATTCTAGTGCCAAAGCTCATGAATTACAATGGGGGCCACCTCTCTTAAATAGATAGAGAGTGTGCCCACATTATAACCAATTATCATCTGACAGTCGAGATTAAAACATATTCAATGGTGGAGATAAAAATTATCAAGATCAATACATGGATCAAGTGACCGAGTCAACATGGGGGCGCACTTTGCTTAAGGATGCATATCCTAAGTCAAACTCACAATACAACATAAAGTATGGCATATGAATACATGAGAGGTGTCACTTAGGGGCTTAATTTACCCTAGGCCCCTTTACAACTTCATAATATAAGATATAACAATGAAATACATGAATGGCCAAGTTGAGGGGGCGACCCTTGGGGGGTTTTCCTCACTGACTGAGTCAAGATAAAAATAATCTGGATGTCTGCTGACTAGAAACTACTGGAGGACTATCCGAGATGTTGAGAAACATCATCTTCCAAATTTCCAAATCATTTCCTTGACCCAGGAGGACAAATCGATTTTTCAGTGATTTCTCTAGTTCAGTTTTTGCTGGTACAACCTCTAGAAAATGATAAATCCACCATAACTCTGTCGAGGGTGAAAACTGGGGAAAATTGACTACTCTGGATGATATGGAGACACAAAAGAACGGTATAAGTGACTACTCATACCCATTGGAACACTGCACTACTCTAGGAGAACCCAACATACTGCCATCTATAATAAAATTTGATCATTTGGCCAATAATAAAGTGATAATAATCACTTTAAAGGAGAACCGGGGCCAAATCTCAAAACTGAAACCTCAGTATCGGTCCTGGGCATGTCTAGAACAAATATAGACCATGTTGTATTTTAAGCCACTGTCTCGGGAATCGTTTTTGACTTTGGTCAACTAGGTTGACTAGGTCAAAATACCCCAACTAAAGGTGAGAAACTGTATACATATGATCCTGTAGGTATCCAGGGTAATAAATGCTCCAATAATGTATGTCAAAACCAAGCATAAATCAATTATTCATAATCATGGCAACAAATAATAATAATAATAATAATAAGATGTACTTGTGATTCTGAGAAATATTGAAACTTTTTGGAAATTTGATTGTTCATGCCATACTTACAAAGTGTAAACAATGTGCTACAGATGGGTGAGGATGGAAGAACAATATTTAGGAAAATGGAAATGACTCTCAACCGACTTTAACACAATGACCTATTCGAATGTTGCATAATACACTCTACCAAGGTGACATATGCATGATAGATAGCAATAGGGGATGTAGGTGTCTAAAAAATGGATAAAGTACATGGATATGTTTCCCTTAGACTCTAATGAGTTTTTCTTTGCACTTTAGTTGCAACATAGGTAAACTTTTAAAGGTAGGTTCCCTTGAATCCTTCTGGGCTCCAGTAAATGACTAAGGCCTAGCCCTGCTGCCAGCGGGCGTCCATATCCTCGACGGGTTGCCTCTCTCTGCCGCCCCTGTTGATGGATTATTGGGCCTTATATTATACAAGGAATGAGTGCTCAAATTATTGGCCATTGACTGCTTTTACATTTAACTTTTGCATCCTTTATATATAGTTGTTATGCATTCCGATGCTTTAGCGTTTAGTAACACTGTTATGGTGGAGCACTTTCTTTGAGAACTAAAGGAGAACTACCCTGTGAACCCAAGCATACTGGCTAAGCCACATACTTCATAGCCAGAGGCACATAATAACATGTAGTCTATCATACATAGGGGTCACAATGGGGAAAATGATCTTTAATCTCACAAGTTTCAATCAATAATAGGGTTTTTCGGAGAATCCACAGTGGTCATTTTGAAAGTCGATGTTTCATCAATCAGTTTAAGTCATGGGACAAAATCAAAGGTGGATGGGGAAAAGTGACATGGAACCAACCTAGCACCAAGGTTTATAATTTGTACGAGCATGGCATGAGCAACATTCTTCACATAAAATTCCTTGATTAGTCATAACACAAGTTGAATAAACAATAGATTTAAGCATAGGTCACCATAATCATCCTAACATGATTATCATAGGTATCTGACATACATCAAAGAGAAAAATCAAACCAAGGAAGTGTATACTTGACCTCACCAAATATAACTGTCTCCAACTAATAAGCCCCTATATAGCGGTGTGTACCAACTCTGATCTGCTACTCTGCAATGAACTAGATGATCACCAAAATCATCTCAATGGACTCTTGAATCTCAGTCTTGGAAAGGAAAATGTGATGAACAAGGATATGAAATGAAATGAAGCTGTAAAGATCCATGCTGATACCCCATGTAAAAGGAGGCACGGAATATAACAAAAGACAAGTCTGCATGCTGCATCATGGAATCCTGGCTGCAAATGTATATGTGATACCATCTTTCTCCAACTGGGACAAGTTCTCTAATGAAGAGAGTGTTTGAGAACCTCAGAGATATCTAGTCCATAACACCATAAGCAACAGGCGATCTAGCACATCCTAGTGCATCCAACATTTTGCTTCCTCTCCAATTATTTACCTATAACCTACACACATGGAAGCAAAAAATACCGGAGCAACATGTAAAGGAAAAATATATGCATAAAACATAATGACATGAAATAAATGTTGAAAGTAAACTGCTGAAATGTAAATTATAATCTACTCAATTTAAATGCAGAAAATGACAAATACAGGAAGTGCTCAGGAACTAGAAGACTCATGCATCAACCAGATTGCAGACATACTCAAACTAGAGCTCAAAGAGCTTAGTCCATCCTACCTACTCTAATTGATGGTGAAAAAACCTAATTTATGGGTGGGGATAATATTTAAGCAATCTCCCATTGACAGGTAACTCCAATTCCTCACCATATAAGGTTTCTAACCAAAATGTCCCCTTTCCTGCTATTCGATTGACTCTATAAGGTCCCATCCAAATTTTGTCAAGCTTCCCATGATTTCCCAGTTTTTCTTTATTCTTATGACATATAAGTACTACATCTCCAATTTTAAAATCCTCATTCTGGGTGCTTTGATCAAAGGTGCTCTGAATCCTTTCTTGCTACACTTTTGCCAAAAGCCTATCTTCGCCTTTCATCCAATTCTACTAATCCGTCCACTCTAGCTTGCATAGATTCCCGGTCAGATGCACATTGATGTAACAAATCACACACCGGTATCTATAAATTAATGGGAAGTCTACAATCTTGGCCATACACAAGTTCGAATGGGTACTTTCGAGTAATTCTCTTTACAATAGTTCTATCTGCCCACAAAGCATATTTCAATTTATTATCCTAGATTCTTCTGTTTTCTCCCACCATTCTCTTTAAAAGTCTTACCAAAATTTTGTTGCTAGATTCATCTAGGCCATTTCATTGTGGATAATAGTTAGAGGAATGAGACAAAACTATGCTATGATTAAACATAAGCTATTCATTTCTATTTTATTGAAATATTTGGCATTGTCAGTGGTTAATTTCAAGGGACAACCATACCTTGATATAAATTTTTCTTCCAAGAACTTGATTATGATTTCAGCGGTAGCCTTCTTTGTGGGGACAACTTCAACCCATTGGGTGAAATAATCAGTGCATGTCAAAATATATTTAAAACCATTACTTGAGTTCTAATCAAATGGTTCAACGAAATCCATTCCCCACTGCTGAAAAGGGGCTTCAACAATTATATGGTTCAATGGTAAGGCAAGAAATCTTGGATTTCCTGAGAAGAATTGACATTCCTGACACGACCTAACAAAATGATGAACATCTTTATATAACGTAGGCCAATAATATCCTGCATGCATAATTTTAGCCTTTGTTGTTCTAGGTGCATAATGCCCTCCACACAACCCATAATGCATTTCTCTTATAATGACCTTAGATTCTTCTAGATTTACACATTTAAGAATGATCCCATCTTGATTCTTCCATACCATACCATCTCGTGTTAGAACATACTTTGGTGCTTTCAACCTTAAAGCCCTCCATTGATGGTCAACCAAATAATCAGAACAAATTAAATTCTTCAAATAATATACGATGTCCTTTTACGATTCATGTTCAATATTTGGGTTATCATGATATTATTCTACACAATTCACCGAAACCTCCTTTTCTGTTAAAAGTTGTGCAAGGCCTTTCCCTTTTACAATTTTGATTGGTTTGGTCTCCAAATCATACTCTTGAATCTGTGAAATCCATTTTATATTAGGGTTAACCTTGACTTGAGATCGAGTCAAAGTTGGTTTGCATGTAAATGGGCATATGGCTGTAAGACCTGGTAAGGCATGCATACCCCTGGTAACTCATCGGTAAAGTCGGGAGATAGACCTAGGTGATAGGGGGGTGTATGTAAGATTCCTCGGTAAATATTTGAGGGGAGTTGGTGATTACTCCAAGTCAAGTTTAAAGGGGGGATTGTTAGGGTTAACCTTGACTTGAGATCGAGTCAAAGTTGGTTTAGGTCTAGCACATGGTTTGGGCGCATGGTTTGTTGTAACCCATGGTATTGTCCCATGGTATTGCATGTGATTAAGCCTTTATAACACTTGAGGAGGCTCCATTGTAAAGAGGTCTGGAGGTGAGCGGTGGCTAGCTCATTTGGCCCGGATGGCCGGTTTTGGCCATGTAATGAAGATCTTCATTGGTGCTGGTTTTCCCCGCATGGGGTTTCCAGGGTATATTGTGTGTCTATCTTGAATGTTGTTATAATGTTTATTTATGGCTCATTATTATGTTAATGTTGCTCGTTAACCTAACATTTTCTTCGTATACCTATACCATCATATTGGGATAACACATCTTTTACTTCCTAATATGGTACGCAAGCCTTGATCTTGGGGAAACCAATATATGTCCTGAAGTGATTCAAAGCTTTGACTAATGCACATGCTTGTTTTTCGGTGGTATTGTACTTTAATTCTGCATCTCTAAGGTTTTTACTCATGAATGCTATGGATTGTTCATGATTTTCATTGTTCTTTTGTAATAACACCGCTACGATTGTATCTTCTGAGGCATATGAATAAATCATAAATTCCCTGTTATAGTCGAGGCATCCCAAAACCGACGAAGTTGATATGGCCTTCTTCAATTTTGAGAATGAAATATCACACTTCTTATCCCACACAAATTTCACATTTTTCTTCAATAAATCATTTAGAGGTTTGGCTAATTTGACTAAGTTTGGGATAAATTGTCGCACGAAATTGATTTTTCCAAAGAAATACTGTAAAGAGGGAACATCATGAGGAGGAGGAATAGAATTAATAGCCTGGACTCTTTTAGGGTCAATTAGATTCAGTCTTTTGAAAAAACGTGGCCCAACAATTTACCCTCATCAATCTCAAAAGTTGATTTCTTCAAATTCAAGGAAATTCCAAACTTACGACATCTATCAAAATTTTTCCTTAGATGCTTTGCATGATCACTGCTTTCTTTAGAGAAAACTATTAAATCATCCTAATAAATCACAATGATTTTACCAATTAGATCACTAAAATATTGATCCATGGCCCTTTAAAAAGTGGATACTGCATTTGACAATCCAAATAACATCCATATATACTCATAGGTTTCCCAAGGAGTAGTAAATGTTGTTTTACCCTATCTTCCTTTCTAATTTGTACCTGATTATACCCCGAAAAACCATCCAGCATGGACAACATCCTTGCCCCTGTAAAACTTTGCAACGAATTTTCCATGTTGGGAAAATGGTAGTTGTCTTTAAGAGAGGATAGGTTTAAGTTTTAGAAGTCTATGCAGATTCTAATCTCACCACTCTTCTTCCTCACTATTACAGGATTCGACACCCAGGTTGTATGCCTAACTGGACGAATGATTCCAAAGGCTAACATTTTTTCAAGTTCTTTCTTTATTAGAGGAGTCAACTAGGGGTTCACATTATGAATATTTTTCCTATAAGGTTTAGACCCTTCTTTCAGCGGGATAGTGTGTTATATGATAGATGGATCATACATTTTCAATTCATCATAGGTCCACACAAAAACATCCTTATACTCACGAATCAGGTTTTCAATCTCTTCTCTCTCTTTGGGTGAAGCATTCTTTCTGATCTTAACCATTTTAGGGGAAATAGGAGTTCCTATGTTTATTTCAACCACCGCATCAATAAGATAAACTCTCCTCCCCTTGTACTCGTCATTCCTATTAAAATTATTTTCTAATGGAATTGATAGCTCAATAGCGTCCATGTCACATAATGATTGATTTTCCATTTGATCTTCCAAAGTGATAGTGTTGTCTTGTGGATAATCGATACAATGCAGGAAATGTACTATTTGAGTGTCATTATCAAATATTTGCCAGTGATCTTGATTATTAGGTACATATGGCCTATAAATAATTTCCATCTTACATCTTTTCTCTTTTAGGTATTCAAGGATTTCAAAGGTGCACACAATTATAGATAGAGAATCAACAAGTGTGTTTTCTTCCTTAGGAACTGCTTTGATTGAAAATGCATCAAATATCTCTATGGAATCCCATACCGCATTTTGGCAACAACGAATTCCATCATTCTTATCATGTGCATCGACTATGAGGATCTCAACAAAATTTCAGTAAAAAACATATACCATCTTCCACGGATAGTTGAACTCATCAATAATTTGAAAGGTGCTAAGTTCTTTACGAAACTCGACCTCAAGTTGGGATATCATCAAATTATGATCAAGTCCATCAATGTATCGAAAATGTCTTTCAAGACCAAGGAAGGATTGTTTGAAAGGTTAGTCATGCCTTTCGGCTTAGCCAATGCACCTGCAACCTTCATGATATGTATGGATGACCTTCTACGAACCTGCATCAGAAAGTGTGTCATTGTCTATCTCGATGATATATTGATTTGTTTAAATGTAGTCATTACGTAGTAGAAGATTGTAAGAAGGAGCTATGTTGGAAAGTTGAAAATCTCGAGGTTTCGAAACGTCGAGAGTTTCAACTTTCCAACGCAGCTCCTTCTTATGATATCTTGATTTTCGGTCGATCATGGGAAGAACATGTCAAATAAGTTCGACAACTCTTTGACACTCTCCAGCAACATCGACTATATCTGAACATTGATAAATGCTCATTTGTGATGACCAAAATCAAATATTCGGGGTATGTAATTGACTCTACAGGAATTCATGTCGACCTAGAAAAAGTATAGATCCTCAAATATTGGCCCATTCCTCAAAATATTCATGAACTAGGAAGTTTTCTTTGTTTGGAAAATTTCTATCGACGGTTCATACTTGGATTTAGTCACATCGCATGGCCTTTGAATCAGTTGACTAAAGGAAATTGGAAAACTGTCTTCAAATGGACACCGACACAACAACAATCTTTTGAACAGATAAAAGCAATATTTGTACTACACCAGTACTTGTGTTACCTGATTTGCATCAGTCTTTTGAGATTGAGAAAGACACATCGTACTATGCTCTTGACGTAGTGATCACTCGGTCAGGTCACCCAATCGCGTTTCATTTTAAAAATTTCAACGACACTGTTAGAAGGTATTCAACGTATGAAAAAGAAATATGCGCCATTGCCCAAGATCTTAAACAAGGGAGACACTACATTCTTGGCAAGGAGACGGTCATCCTCATTGACCATAAACCTTTGCAGTTCACTCTGTCCCAGTTGAAACTACAGACAGCCTGACAACTCAAGTGGATTAATTAGCTGCAACAATTTCAGTTGGTAATTAAGTATCGGAAAGGAAAAGCCAATTCAGTAGCCGACCACCCATTACTCTACTGTCCACAGTGATGAGTATGTAGGGTTATGACACCACTACTTGGACACAATTGTATTCGGTATATTGTGAGTTATCCACAATTTATTGACAGTTTCAGGCCGACACGCTATCTACTATCGACTACTTCTTGAAGGACACCTTGCTATGCAAGCTTGGACATGTTTGTGTACCGACCGGTGAGCACCGACATAAGCTCTTTGGGATGTGCACTACAACAAGAATATAGGACATTTTGGAGTCGCAAAAACACTTGTTATCCTCCAAAAGTATTTTTACTGGCGTTCACTTAAATTTTACATCAACAAGTACATTCGATCATGCATGGTTTGTGCCATTTGTAAACTATTGAATCGACGACAAGGACTGTACACAACCCTTTCAGTTCCTAGTCTACCATGGGAATTTATTTCTACGGACTACTTGATGAGATATCCTACTACCAAAAATCAGCATGATGTGATACTAGTAGTAGTCGACAAATTTTCCAAGATGGCTATCCTTATACCATGCAAGAAGACTACGACAGCACAACAAAATGCTAAACTCTTCTTTGAACATGTGTGGAAACCAGGGATAATTTTAGGGGCGAATTTTAGCCCAGTGGGCTATTTTTCCATGTTTTTCTCCCAAAAAATATTCGCCATTTTGCATTTTTTGAAGCCCTGTTTCGCCCAATTTTGATGGGGTAAAATTTTTTCACCCTAAAAATCGCCAAATTATTATATAAACGATATAAAATCCATGGAAATTAAAATATTTTTTGAAAACTATAGCCAATCATTTTATAGTTGGCATTTTAAGAATTGGTAATATTCGCCAACATTTATACACTTTTAAATAAGTATGGTTCCTTAAAATCATCCCTAGTGGAAACATTATGGCCTCCCAAATACCATTATTTTTGACAAAGATGCTATATTTGTCAGCACCTTTCTGCAAACTCTATGGGAACATCTGGACACGAAACTTTATTTGTTGACAACCTTCCATTCGCAGACAAAAGGAAAAACGAAAGTTGTAAATCGCTTAGTAGTACAACTGCTCCACATGTATAACCACAAGCGTCGTTGAACATGGGATGACAACCTTCCATACATACATCACAACTACAATCATGCTCAACACAGTTCTACGGGAAATAATCCATTTGAGATTTGTTATGGATTTCAACCCTCGACGCTTATCGACTTAATCAGTTCCTCGACACAGTCGAATGACACCGGCTTTGAAGGATGAGAAGTGGAGAAAGCATTGAAGTTCAGATATCAAATCTACAACATCCAGAAGCAAGCACATGAAATGTTGCAATGAGCTAATGAAAAATCTAAGGCCCGAAACGATAAACATCGTATTCCTCATTCATTCCAAATTGGGGATCAGGTTTGGTTACATCTAAAGAAGGAGTGCTTCATTGGTCCATAGAGAAAGATGAAACCTTTTCTATATGGTCCATACAGTATCCTTAAATAGATTGGAGAAAAGAATTTTCATCTTGACATTCCTACATGCCTTGGCCTACATCCAGTTTTCAATGTAGATCTACTTCGACCATACCATGCACCATTGTTGGAACAAAATGACTTGCAAACAATAGAACTCGAAGACATCCATCCAGATGTTCATGTACCTCTTCTTTGCGACACCATTGTGGGACGATGCATACACCATACAAGGATGAAATCTATTCCCTTGTTTCAAGTAGTAAAGTTGGAAAACTCCCCATGCAAGGAAAATGGTACTCTTCTACTAAAGTATCCATCAAGTTTCCTCACTTGAACAAATACACAATGTAGACCATTGTTTCTTAAGTAAGGAGGAATGATCCAACTAGCAGTTGGCATGTTGTCGAACTTCGATAAAGTCGAACACTTCGACTACTTCGACTATTCTATTACTTCGAGTGGTTCAACATCGGCTTTGACAAGTCTGAACCTAGACAAAACGAACCTTGAAAAATATCGATAGATTCAACACTCGACATACAACATATTGACATGCCTCGTCGGCACCTGTCGAACACCGACAAATTAACTCTCTGTCATTTACGACGGTTGAACTTATAAACTGCTATAAATTCTTGTAACCGAACATAACTGGTATCCACCCAAGCATCTCAACATCCTATATAAACATGTACATTATTGTAACAATCAACCAACCTTCATAGAGAAGAATTAATAATAGAAATTGGTTCAAATTCTTGCATATTGTCTATGTGCTTACTTTCTGTCAATATAGTGTAATTCCTTCTTTTCTTGTTCTTTTTCTAAGGTTCTACCATAACAGTGCTCGACTGATTAAGTTGATTGTTGTCCCCAACATGCACCTGGGAACGACTTGGATCGGTGCTTCTAAGAAATATTGGAACTTTCTGTAAGTCTGATTGTTCATGCCATACTTACAAAGTGTAAAGAATGTGCTACAAATGAGTGAGTATGGAAGAACAAGGTTTAGGCAAAGAGAAATGATTTTCAACCGACTTTAACTCAGTGATCTATCTGAATTTTTCATAATACACTATACCAAGGTGACATATGTATGACATATAGAAATAGGGGATGGAGGTGTCTCACAAATGGATAAAGTACTTGGATATGTTTCCCTTGGGCTCTAACAAGTTTTTCTTTGCACTTTAGTTGCAGCATAGGTCAACCTTCAAAGGCAGGTGCCCTGGAATACTTCTAGTATCCAGTAAATTACTAAGTCCTAGCCCTGCTACCAGCAAACGTCCATAGCCCTGACGTGTTTTTCTCTCCCTGCCGCCCTTGTGGAGGGAATATTGAGCAATACAAGGAGTGAGTGCTCAAACTCTTGGCCACTGACTACTTTTAAAATTTAAAATTTTCATCCTTTAGATATAGATTTTATGTGTTTCGATGATTTAGTGTTTAGCAACACTGTTATGGTGGAGCACTTGCTTTGAGAACTAAAGGAGAACTACCTTGTGAACCAAATCACACTGGCCAAGCCACACACTTCATAGCTAGAGACACAGAACAACATGGACTCTATCATACATAGGGGTCACAATGGGGAAACTGATCTTCAATATCACAAGTCTCAAACGGTTTAATTCATGGGACAAGATCAAAGGCAGATGGACTGGATGGATGGGGACAAGTGACATGGAACCAAACTAGCACCAAGGTTTATAATTTGTACGAGCATGGCATGAGCAACAACCTTCACATCAAATTCCTTGATTAGTCATAACACAAGTTGAAGCAACAATAAAAATATAGGTCACCATAATAATCCTAACATGATAAGCATAGGTATCTGACATACATCATAGAGAAAAATAAAACAAAGGAAGTGTATACTTGACCTCACCAAATATACATGTATCCAACCAATAAGCCCCTCTATAACTGTGTGTACCAACTCTGATATGTTGCTCTCCAATGAACTAGATTCTCACCAAAAGCATCTCAATGGACTCTTGAATCTCAGTCTTGGCAAGGAAAATTTGATGAACAAGGCTCTGAAATGAAATGAAGCTGTAAAGATCCATTTTGATACCCCATGTAAAGGGTGGCACGAAATAGAATTAAAGACAAGTCTGCATGCTCCATCATGGAAGCATGGATGCAAATGTATATGTGATAACAAGACAGAGATGAACTAGATCAATATGAAGCCAATGTTAAAGCCTTGAATGCAATCCTAAGTGGGTTAACAAATTCAATGTTTCTGAAATTCATGCAATCAAGACAACCAAACATGCCTAGGAAAAATTAAAAATTGTCCATGAAGGAGTATCCAAAGTCAAACAGTCCAAAATTCAGACATACAAAGGACAATTTGAAAGTCTAAAAATGAAAGAGGAAGAAAATATTTCAGAATATATTTTAAGAGTAGATGAAATTATCAATTCTATTAGAGGCCTTGGAGGAGTAATAAAGGAGAGAGAAGTCGTTGACAAAGTACTACGAACCCTTCCCATGAAATATGACTCAAAAGTATGTACTCTAGAATAACGAGATGTTGTTGACCTCATGAAAGTAGATGAAGTACATGGGATCTTCATTTCCTATGAGATGAGAATAGGACAAGATGGACCATCAAAGAAAGAAGCAACATTTAAAGCCTTATCCAAGAACCAAGCAGAGAACCTAGATTATGAAGAACCTCTTTTCATCAAGAAACTTGAGAGAGGTAGTGACAAGTACAAAGGAAAGCTACCTTTTAAAATTTTCAACTGTGGAAGGATTGGTCACTTTGCCCCAAAGTGTCCTTACCCAAAATAAAGATATAGTGATGATGATGAAGAACCTTGTTGTCATAAGAAAGATCAAAAGAGTAAGACCATGTACAAGAATAAATTTAAGAAAAAGAAGAAAAAATCCTATTCCAAGGAAGACACTGAAGATGAAGAAATCCTAATCATGGGGACAATAAATCAAGAAAATGATTCATATGTGGAAGGAGAGGTGGACCTAAAGGCTGAACTCATAAGTTCCCTTGAAGAATTGAGAAAGAGAAGAATGGAGGACAATTCTTTGAAAGAACAATTACCAAAATACCAAAAAGAGGTTGAGAGTTTAAAACAAGAAGTTGTAAAATTCAAGAGAGAAGTAGAGAGGCTAATAGATCAATAGTTTGTTAATGAAAATTTCAAGGAGAAAATACAAGAATCTGAAATACTTGAAGCATAAGTCATCCTACTTAGGAAGAAGATTGATGAGAAATATTTTCAATCAAAATTTTAGAACAACTAAAGGATTTTAGATGATATCTTAAGTATCCAAAGACCATCAAGAAATAAATATGGATTAGGATATGACAAAGAAAAGAAGCCAGAATATTACCAAGATGAAAAAAGTTATGTTGTTGCACTCAAGAACGAAGAAAGTAAGAAATATGCTCCTCCCTTACAAAGAAAATATGTGATGCCTAGAAGACTAATGACAAGTAGATGTCGGCAAATCATTTTTGGTCATTGTTACTCTTGTAATAAATTTGGACATAAAGCCCTGGATTTCAAAGAATATGAAAAGTTTCATGTCTATAAGAAGAATACACCCAAGCAACAAAAGAATTACATGAAGACTGAATCCAGTCATCAGAATTCTTCCCAGATAAAAAATGTGAGAATATATGAAAATGAAAATAGCCATTACAATCAGAAAGATCAAAGATTCTCTAACTATAAAAAGACATTCTTTGGATGTTGTCATTTCCGTCATAAGTTTGGTCACAAGGTTGTTGATTGTAGAAGCAGGGGAAAAGATCAAATTTTGAGAAGAAAACAAGACACAAACACATCAAATGATAGAAGACCAATAAGCAGGGTACCTCATGGAAATATGTGGAGAAGAAAACCAGATTACAAAGACTCGGAAGAAACACAAATTTCAAACATCAGTGAAGTTTCCAAAGATGATGATGAACGTAATAATGCTATAGATAAAAATGGCATCCATTATGAGGGAAAGAAAGATGAAGATGTAAAAGAATACATCGATAGAGATGAAGATGATAATGGTGGATGCGTTTTCTAAAATCTCTCATGACCTAGAAGAGAACCTTGAAATTAGCATTAGAAGGGATCGTATACTCAAGGGGAGTTAATATCATAAAATTGTAATTGGTACTTGAAAAATATCAGTTGGTAAGGAGAAAAGAATGTTTTGAGGTTGCCGTCAAAACAAGAAGAGGAAGATTCATAAGAAATGCTTGGTAAAAGTTATCTTCCTCAAAGACTAGAAGAAGTGTATAAGTGGCAAATTGAAAAAGAATCCTTTGCTAGAGACCATCCATGTGACAAAGTGAAGTAACATGAAAATATTAAAGTGCGTGATCCATGAAGACCATGAAGAATATGATCCAAAAGTCATAACTAAAAGGATGAAAACCCTGTCACAGGAAGAGGATAAATTTTGACAGGGGGAGACACACCCACAGGGGGAGTGATTTTAAAAATATATGGTCCATAAGTAAATAATTATGAGTGATTTTGATCTCCTCAAAGGAGGATTGATGTTGCTGATATGAAACTGTAATACTTATGATTTATGTTGCTGTGTATTGAAGTTACTGTGGTAAAAATTACGGTCTCTGGAAGCAAGATTTACATATTCAAATCGTTAAAAAAAGCACAGGAGAATGAAATCAACGTTCAAAGAGAAATGCAAGTATACTTTATTGAGTTGCTTATACACAACTACAAACTATAATATTATGAAAGAATACAGAAACATGGAGCAATGTTACAGGGGGATTTTTTCTCGAAAACTTGTCATTGTTTTCAAAGGGGGAGATTGTTTATTAAATTGGCATTGTTGTCAACATAATTTCATAACGCAACATTGATGAAGTAGTCCAAAAAGGTTGAGGCAAAATAACACAGTTGGATAAGCGAAGTCGGAAACATTATAACGCTCAGTTTCCATGAAGTTAATATTTGGACGGCCCAGATCATAAGAGATAGAAAGATCAATGGTCTAGAATAGTTTCCGCAATGTGAAGGTGCAATTTTATTAAAGCTGTGGGAGAGTATTGCATAAGAGATTTGTGTAAGTCATTTTTGAGAATTTATGAAATGCATACCTACAATCCACAATTGCATAAAGTTAATTGCGGAAGTCATTTTTGAAATTTGGGAAATGCATTCCCTCAATATGCAATCCAAAATTGCAGAAAGTTAATTGTGGAAGTCGTTTTTGAAATTTGGGAAACACATACCCACAATCCGCAATTTGCAATAATGGAAAGTTAATTAAGGTAGGTGAATCCACAGGGATGTTGTGGAAAGGAGTCCGCGAAAATCTTATTGCGGGAAGTAATTGCATAAAGGGTGATTGCAGAAAGATCATTGTGGAAAGGGTAAATGCAGAATCCTAGTTCGAAAAATTTGAAAGGAATCCCCACAAACCATAACCCGCAATTGCGAAAGGAAGGATTTCCCACAAATTGCGGAAAGAGAAATTGCAAAAATCTCGTTGTAGTTAAATGTGGAAGGATTTCACGGAAAGATAAATGTGGGAATACGGTTTGCAAAAATATAAACGCGGAAAGGTCATTGCATAATTCATTTTTGAGAAATATGCCTAAGTGTTCAATGCATGAGGTTGAAAGGGAATTTTCAAATGCCCGCCAAAGGTTTTCCTTATGCCAATAAATTTTTCAAAAGGATTGTGAAGTATTCCTACACATGGTGAATAATTCCCACACAAATGGTTTGGGTATACCCACACAAGGAAGCAATGGAGTTCCTGTCTAATTCTACAAAGGAAGTGTTGATGTAGATAATAACAAAATAAAGGATGACATGAAATCTATAGGTAGTGAAGAAACTGTTTGTAAATTAAACATAGAAGCTACAAGAACAAAACAACTAATTATATCTGCAAAAATGCTATTTGTTGAAGAATGTCAGATTTGTTAAAATAAGATAACGACTGCCAAAACAAAGTGTATTATTTATTTAATAAAAATAATTAAAGGGCGTCGCTGACAAACTAAACAGAGCGTTATAAACATAATTAGATTGAAGAAGAGATGTATTTAATACAACATTATTTGTAGCAGAGTATATTATTAATTAAATCCGAGTATAAACATAAAGTTAATTAGTGAAAGGGTGTGATAGTGAAAAGTCATGTTCCAGAATGAAGATGCATGATAAAATTGGAAGAACACATTTATTGAAAGGGTGTGATGTTGTAAATACATGATAGAATATTTAAACAGAAGCTCATTTTCAAGTAAAGTGCAGTACAAATCCATGTAGACAGATACCAAGGAAGTGATGAGAAACCAGTAACATAATTGAAGACATAAGAAAATATGTAAGTTTGATAAAAACATATTAAGGTGGCAGGGTGGTGGTAGGGTAGGTTACAGGTTTATAAGGGGGTTGTAGACTCCTTCCAGTAGAAACTGGTAAATAAGGGTGTTGTAGCATCTTGTTAGTTGTAGCTAACAAAACATGGGGTTGTATCCTCCTTCTAGTAGTAGCTGATAAATAGGGTGTTGTAGAATCCTTGTCTATTGTAGCAGGAAGAAACCAGGGTGTTGTAATAGCCTTATCTGTAGTAGTAGGAATAAACTATTTGTGAATATAATTTTGTAGTAATAGGAAATATTGGTGGTTTTCCCAATTGGGCTTCCATGATAAATTTGTGTTCGTTGTATCTTGTTGATTCTTTTTTATTTATTTAATATTTTAAAAGTGGTTAAAATTGTTAAAAAGGTAACAATACTGATTCACCCCCCCTCTCAATATTGTCCAATATTCTAACAAAAGGTCATGTCTAACAGGAAGGAGATAAGACACAAAAATCACTATCCAAATTAGAATGTTAAAAAGGGAAATATCTATTGCACTCATTACAGTATGAGTGGACATTGAGTTGAGAAGTGTTGTAACTTCATCCGCATCTTAGTCCAAACAAAGGAAATAAAGTTATGCAAGAACTTGCAAAGCACTGGAGAAACGTTGTGTGAGAACCCACAAAGACAAAGGTAGATGATGAAAGAGTTTATCAATCTCCAATATTACAAGAATTATTCCATGAAGATTATTAACTAAAGAAGGAAAATCCATTAGCCTTGTTGGGTAAGAAATGGGTATACTTTTTAAATAGTTGATTGCTGCAAATATTGCAAACTGCATGTTGTGTATGAGACCCCAGAAGGGTAAATTGTAAAAGTGATGACCTGTTATAACATCACCTATATGCAACATAGTGTTTTTTATTCCTTTGCTGAGTCGCAAAAGAATGTGAGTATGGAACTCAAAGAGATGAGCCAAACTATGTATGTAGACTTTTGTGGGTCCAAAAAACCTTTTTGTGGGGAGGTTTGATCCAGGAGGATATCCACAATCGACAAATGAAAATGTCTTAATCATTGCCGAATAAGTCCAAGCAAAAAAGGGCTCACAGGGTGCTTTCAAATGCAATTTGAATGAGGTCGAATGGAATTCGTATGAGGAAGATATGGCTTGTTGAAGTAAATGGATAGAAAGGAAAAAATTGAAATTAAATAAGAGGAAATGATTAAGTAAAATTTAAGCCATATGATTTTATTTTTTTTCTCTCATATGTAAAAGGAAGCTAATGGAGAACTAATACATAGTCTTCTAGTTTCCCATTTTAAGGGGAATATTGAGATATTCATGGGAATGTTGATATTTTTTTCCACCTATCCCTTGATGTGTGTCTAGATCTTAATTTAGTGGATCTAAATAGATATTTTCTCCTTGATATGTTGAGGTAGTTCTCAACCATGTAAAGTTATAAATTCCTCACAACGGAAAGATGATGGGACACGATCTATAGAGGAGAATAAGCAAGACTTGCTTGCGAATGTAAGCCTCTTATAGGATAATATGCCACTTGATGTGAGAAATTATTTCCCTTTTTAAAGGAGAGAGAGAAAGTTTTAGGCTTGCTTGAGAATGCATTGTTTCCCTTTGTAAAGGAGAAAATCAACCCCTATTTTGGGAGAGACAATGAAGCAGTTCGTTGATTGATCAAGCGCGGAGAAGTAGCAATGGTGTCTGGTGAACTCAATTATCAATATAATTTGCATATATTTTTATGTGCTTGATTGTATATTTAAATTGATGAATCTCAGTTTGACTACTATGCTAATTTTCATGTTATTAATGGAAAAATGAGAATTTTATTAAGTATCTGGTGATGGATAAAGTTTTAGTAAAATTTCTCATGCGCTTTTTCAGATTAGCATCTGGTAATATTATTATTTTTATAGGGTTATTGATATTCACCAAATTATAGAGGGTAAGCTTATTATGTTTGTAGGGTTGGGGATATAGGACAACATTGCTTGGACCTTAAATTTCTGTAACTTGGTCTGTAATATGCCAATTTTGGATTTTATATGGGATTGTAGGGATGGAGAGGCTCGATGCCCTCCTTCCAATGGTTCCATTGCAACAATGAGAATGTAAAAAATCAAGTTTTTTGGTGTTTAGGGTTTCCTTTCTCCTTGCGTTAGCTTAATTTTTGTAGAAGAATCATCAAGATCATGGTTGGTTAACCCTGTAGTGGATTTATCCTTGTATCTTGTGTTTTCATTTTGTATCGTGAATGGTCATTGATGTATATAGGATGATATAAATTCATCAATTTTTCATATGAATGTTTTGTATCATGCTAGAAATGAGAATTGGATGTTTTGTAGCATGTCAGAAATGAGAATTGGATGGGTGGATGGATGGATGTTTGATTTCACTTAATTTAATTTTAAATAGTGTTATTGGATGTGTAGGTTTTTAGAGTGTTATCCTATTTCATTTTACATGGCTTGATGGTGTAGGGTGTTGGGCCTAATCCGTATAAGATAGGATGGGATGGGTGTTGGTCCTCCCATTGGTAATCGAATCCAATTTCCATGGAAAGATGTACGTAAAATTTCAGGTTGTTTATTTAATTCCCCTTTTTGAAATTTTATTAAATGACCATTTTTTCACTTTTTCCCCAATTTTGACCTTAACTAGTTTTGATGTCTAGACCTCCAAATTGGCCCAAATGCTCCCAAATTTTATATGAAGGTACATGAATGATATTAGAACTTAAATATGATGTTCAGGGATGTTTTTTTACCCCCAAATTACTTCTTCAAACTTTTTTAATGTTCTTTTCAAAGTAGGAGTCTTTACTAGCAAATTGGGGCTCCAATTCCCCCTGGGTAATTGCCATAAATGGCTTCTCAAATGACCCCAAAGTCACTCGAATTGCTAAAAATAGGTAGGGGATGCATGGGGGAAATTTTTAATATCTCATATGCATCATTTTTCAGTTTATACATGTTTTTATTACTCTCTCCCAAACAACTCCCAAATCACAATTTCGACCCTTGGGGAAAAGGCACCAAATCTTCTCCCAATGCAATTAAAATGAGTAAAATGGATTCCGATGCTTAATTAATGACCATGAAACTTGTAATTAAGATTAATTACAGTAAATTCATCATAAATTTATCATATAGACATTATCCCATTCAAAATAATCAGCATTATCATAGCATACATCAATGTAGTGGGGAAATGGTCATTGTTTGCTCATTAATAATCACTTTTCCATACAACCATTTGATATTTCGACCTGGGAATTTCTGAGAATGAATAAAATATCATATTTATATTATTACAATCAGTAATGGACAATGAAAATCTTCTCCCAGTTCAAAATCATTAGCATTACAATGGTGCACAACAAGATAGTGGGAAAATGGCACTATTTCTTCATTATTTAACATTTTTACATGAAATATTTTGGAACTTAGACCTAAGAGTATTCTGAAATTGAAATACATATATTTTAAATCAGAAAATAAAATAATGTAGCATTATAATCTTCCCCCAAAGAGATTAATATCTTACCCAAAGCGCAATCCCTCCATGAGTAAGAATATGCCATAAAACTGGAAATGGCTGAGAGAAAGTGATTAAATATAAGAATACACAAGATTCCATATATATTAAACCTGAAAATAATACTCCATTAAATATCCATGAAATACCCAAGTGAACTCTCCAAACACCAACTTGGATGAGAATATTTCACCCTCGAAATTGGCTAAGGCAAGAAAACTAGTCATCCACTAGCTCTCACAATTCACAAATGACAATTTCTCAAATGATAAAAATCAATTATCTTAGTTTCTTCATGTATTTTATAAAAATTCTTAGCCTTCTAAGGGTCCCAATCCATCCACAAACTCAATACAATTCGAATTTGGGTGTGGGATCAATATTTTCCATGTGTCCTCCCTTTCCTAGCCTTCCATCTTCCCCCAAATTGAGTAGGAACTCCATTGGGATTGTCCTTTGATGTTGCACATTGCTCTTTGAATCTTCTCCATGTATTCAACGAAGGATGGCTCCTCCAAGGAAGTAGCTCTCTAACAAGAATTTGATACCAATTCTTGAGTGTCATGGAGTATTCTAAGGGACTCTTGGATCTTCTTTTCATTCATATTTAAGGACCCTTCAAGAAAATTAACCTCCTCATCTTCTTCCTTCTTTCCTGGACCAACTTCATGAAGCTCAAGTGGTGATGGGGAAGTTGATCTTGTTTCTTCTTCAACTGCTACAAGGTCTTAATTTTCATGTTTAATGGAAGTTTGGCTTGCAGAAATACTTTCAAAAGTTATCTCTATGTCACCAACATAGAGGTGTGATCACCCACCAGTAGGTACTCCTTCATAGTTCAAGCATCCATCAGTAGATGCTCTTTGTTTCATATCCAAGGTAGAATGTGTCTCAAAATGATCTTCAGTATTTTCAATAGAAACTTATTCATACTTATGTGATATCTCTTCATAGTTTTCAAAGTCAATTGGGAGTGAATTTATATCCTCTTCATGTACTAATTCTTCTACTTCACCTATTTCAGAACTACGTGGTTCATGGGTCTTCTCCTTTTGCTCCTTCAGGCAAGCTGGCACATTTTTCCCCTTGGTTTTCTTAAAATCAATATATTTTTTCCAACTTTGGATAGCCAAAAATTTGAATCCTTTCACAATATTCTTTTTCATGTATTCAAGGATAGGTTCCATGTTTTTTATTATCTCCTCACCATTATATGAGGTTCCCTTTTCATTCCTAGTCATAGTTTCCCCAAAAAATTGCCTTCTCCTACTTTTTTTCCCTCTTCAACAAAAGCACTTTTGGTTTCAATATATAATGGTGGTCCCTGAATTATTGTACTCATAAATATCTGACCACATGAGGTTCCAATATCATGCTCTGAAACCACTGTAATTCCCCTTTTTGAAATTTGATTAAATGACCAATTTTTTCACTTTTTCCTCAATTTTGACCTTAACTAGTTTTGATGTCTAGACCTCCAAATTGGCCCAAATGCTCCCAAATTTTCTCTGAAGGTACATGAATGATATTAGAAATTAAATATTATTTTAAGGGAAGTTTTTTAACCCCCCAATTAATTCTGAAAACTTGTTCAATGTTCTGTTCAAATTAGGAGTCTTTACTAGCAAATTGGGGCTCCGATTCCCCCTGGGTAATTGCCGGAAATGGCTTCTCAAATGACCCCAAAGTCACTTGAATTTATGAAAATAGGTAGGGGATGAGTGGGGGGGATTTTTAATATCTCATATGCATCATGGTTCATTTTATACAGTCTATTATTACTCTCTCCCAAACAACTCCCAAATCACAATTTCGACCCTTGGGGAAAAGGCACCAAATCTTCTCCCAATGCAATTAAAATGAGTAAAATGGCTTCCGATGCTTAAGTAATGAAAATTAAACTTGTAATTAGCATTAATTAAATTAAATTAATCATAAATTAATCATATATACATTCTCCCATTCTAAATAATCAGCATTATCATAGCATACATCAATGTAGCGGGAAAATGGTCATTATTTGCTCATTAATAATTACTTTTCCATACAACCATTTGATATATAGACCTGTTAATTTATAATAATGAATAAAATATCATATTTATATTATTACAATCATTAATGTACAATCAAAATCTTCTCCCAATTCGAAATCATTAGCATACAATGGTGCACAACAAGATAGTGGGGAAATGGCACTATTTCTTCATTATTTAACTTTCAACCTGAGATTATTATGAATTTAAAATACAGAGAATTTACATCAGAAAATAAAATAACAGAGCATTATAATCTTCACCCAAAGCGCAATCCCTCCATGAGCAAGAATATGCCATAAAATTGGAAATGGTTGAGAGAAAGTGCTGCAATAGAAGAATCCAAAAACTTCCCTATAGATTAAAACTAGAAATAATAATCCATTAAAGTTCCATGAAATACCTGAGTTGCCTCTCCAAACACCAACTTGGATGGGAATCTTTCACCCTCTAAATTGGCTAGGGCAAGAAAACTAGTCATCCACTAGCTCTCACAATTCACAAATGAAAATTTCTGAAATGATAAAAAGACATTATCTTGGTTTATTCCTGTATTTTATAAACATATTTAGCCTTCTAAGTATCCAAATCCATTCAAAAACTCAATCCAATTCGAATTTGGGTGTGGGCTCAAGATTTTTCATGTGTCCTCCCTTTCCTAGCCTTTCATCTTCCCCCAATTTGAGTAGGAATCCATTGGGATTTTCCAAATCACATGAGAGCTATCTTGGATGCTCTATTTTGACCTAACATGTCATATGTCAGCATTCATATCTGATTTGTGTCATAGGTTCCATAGCATCTTCATCATTGTTGTCACAGAGCTAAGGAATCTAGTCCAAGTGTCTCACTAGCTCCAAAATGACTCTTCCTTTCCCATGTAAGTTACATTTCTTCCAAAATTAGACCTATGATGAATATGGAAAAATGTATTAACCTTATAAATCATACAATAACGTTTAGGATTCCCATGGATTCGAAATTGCAAGAGGAGGTTTCCATTTGGTACCAAATTTCTAGCTTGTGTGGGTCCCACATTCTCCATGTGTCTTCATGATCATTTGACACTTTGATTTTCCCTTGTATTTATTTATTTAGCTCATTTATTAAATAATTATGCCATTCTAATGTTCAAACATCATTTATTTTCCCCCTTATTCCATATCCCAAAGCTTCCACCCCCAACCTAGGAAACTCGTAATTTCCATTAGGTACAATCTATGCATGAGATTCCACATAAAGGAGTTGAGATAGACCTAGAGGATAGGATTCTTCAATGAGCTAAAACGAATGTAGAAGATCGAAGATATTCCTACAACTACACATAGATATAATTGAAGGGGAATATTTGACGGGGAAGCATCTTCTCCAAGTCACAAGGGTAGGTCGATAGATCAGATCCAAGGCAGGTAGGATCCACTGTCCATGTGACTCATGATAGGTTTGTAATGAGACTCCTGTTTCACGATGGGTTACTTGAGTGAATGAAGATACTGTGTAATGAAGGGGACTAAATATAAATTTTTATCGCTTCCTTGGCAACTATTTGAGCCTTAGCATCAATTTGACGAACTCTCATGAATATGGAAAATGTGATTAGGCTATTGTGACCCAATGCAAAATTTGGGACATGACAATTTAGGCCTGTGGTGTGTTTCTTCTTGCAAAATTTCCTTTAATTTGTATATTGAAATATTCGGTTAATGGTTGTTTAAGGTTCTTGTGGCTTGATATTGAATATAGTTGTCCTAAATTTATTAGTTTGAGTTCAATTCAGAAATAGTTTGTGGATTTTGTAGCTTCTTTGCTTTCTTGATCTATAAAAGAAAATGAGGTCTATGGTGTTCAACAATTCGACTTTGAATGGATGCTTTCTAACAATTTCTTGTTTTAGATAACATAAGAAAACACATGTGATTTGAGTGATACAGAATTATTATGCATTTATTGTTTATACATTTTAGTGATCTATGTGTTGCAAATCTAGCTTTCGACATTTGCAATTTCATGAGATTTTAGTTTGAATCTATCTGTGGTTTTTAGTTCATAGGAAGAACTCTATAATGAGCAAGAGAAATATAGTCATGAAATAAATCTATCTATATTTGTTCATAAATTTGTTCATGAATTTGCAAATTAATTCTATTTTGTATTATGCAAATCTATATATCTATCTATATTGTGCAAGCTATGATGTGTGTGACTTTTGTTTAAGAATGGAATGGGCACGTCTTTGTTGCATTTTTAGTTCTTCCATGTTTGATTAAATCGATACATTTATTTTATATGCACTCATACATGAATTTGTAATCCACTGGGATTTTAATGGAAGTCAGGACCCATTTAAATGGTTAATTGCAACATTGATCGCCAAAATTGTCTTTAGTGGTGAATTTGGGGTTGTTAATGGACCTATATTTTGATGTGATGTAGTGGCTTGTTTCTAGTATCTTGGGTTTTCATTTTCTATCATGAATGATTCATCAGTTTGGCATATGATTTCTTGAAGTTATATAGAGTGTAGGGTGTTGGGTGTAATACTTATAAGATAGGTTTTGAGTGTGGTTGTCATCGATGTCAAAGGAATTCATGAATGACAAAGGATAAAAAAAGGATATGATGGCAGTGAAAACCCATTGAAAGATAAAATAACAACAAAGAGAGTAATGACATGGCATGTATGACGAGGTTGTAGTGGATGAAGTTGGCATAGATAAAATCAACATGTTGTCCCCCATTCTATGGATACTTTACCTTCCAAGTTTGATGAAAGTAAGAATCCACCCTAGCTAACCTAAGGTTTTGAAAAAATATCTCTAAGGGTCAGCACATAAGTTCATAGTTTTGAAAAACTATCTATAAGGGTGAGCACACAAGTTCATACGGAAAATTTTCAAATGCCCACCAAATGCATTATTTGTGTAAATAAATTCATTAAACAACATGAATCTATTCTTTGGTGATATGTCTGTCTACCCACATTTTTTATCCCTCTTTTCGGTGGTCACATGTGCAAGAAGTAAACCTGCCAAAATGAGAAAAACCATGTTTTGACAAGTGTTAGATACAAGAGATTAAGAGAACATTCTTAGATGCAAATCGATGAGGAGGATTGATCGATTCTTTGATCAATTAATTGAGATATAAAATAACCATGGTACAGGGTCATTGATCGACCATCGATCAATGTAAGGATCGATGGAGATCCAAACACTAAATAGTGCTTTAATTCTTACGAGGATGAACGGTTGAGGATGAGGCAAGGTAGAGATGGATGGTGAGGATTGGATCTGACACAAGAAGATATGAGCTTGTTAAAACTCCGGAGGAATTAGAGAAATGCAATTTGGATCAAACAATTGAAGTACTACAATCCAAGAGTGATCATCAACAACTAGGGAAGGATCCCAGAGATCAAAGGTGAAAGAATATTAAACACGTGGAAGGGAAATCAGCAAGGATCATGATTGAAGGACAAGAAGTAAGCCTCAAGATCTCAACCGCTCACATAGTGTTCCGCAGGAGAAAGTGTTTGAAGTTTAATTTCTTAAACGGATTAGGAGTTAGAAACAAAGGTTAAAGTTCATCGTAAATCATGGATCCAACATCCAACAGTGACTGTGGAAGGACCACTTGCAAATATTACGGTTGTAAGGTGTTGCAGAAGACAATTTGCGGAAGCATGTTTCAAAAAAGTTGAAAGGAAACCCCACAACCCACAACCTGCGATTGTGGAAGGAAGGAGTTACCGCAGATTGCAGAAATATCGTTGTGGAAAAGGTAAATGCAGAAGCCTAGTTCAAAACAATTGAAAGACAAGCCTGCATCCCGCAACCCGCAATTGCAGAAGGAAGGAGTTCCCACATATTGTGGAAATATTGTTGCGGAAGGTTAATTGCAGAAACACAATTTGCAGAAAGATAAATACGAAAAGGTCATTGCAAAAAGGTAATTGTGGAAGTAGAAAGATAGGTTGTGGAAAGATAGTTGTAGAAAATCAATTGCGGAAATATTTCTGTTGTGGAAAGATCGTTGTGAAAAGGAATTTATGGAAGGATTTTTGTTTAATGCTCTAAAAATCACGCGAGAAATTTCTGAGGAGTCATGATGAAGATACGTGACTGTTAGATGAAGAATATTAATTCTTAACCAGATTTTATTAATCATAAACAGAGTTAAGATTAATAATAAGGGATGTGAATGTATTATTTAAATAAAAAGAAGAAATAATTGAACATAGTTAAAATAAATAGGGCGTGTCTGATAGATTAAAACATAGTAAATGAAGAAGTATGTTTTATGAAGGGATGTGTTTGATTCTAAAGAGACATGAATATTGGATGAATGTTGTTACTAATAAAAGATATAAAAGCTAATACCTAAATTGGAAGTTAGGTGTCTCTGTAGTCTAGATCCATGTAGTAGCAGTAGAAGAAGACAGAGACCAAGGAAGTGATGAGAAACTAGTGACAAAATTGAAGACATAAGAAGATACGAAAGTCTGATAAAAAACTAATAGGGTGGAAGGGTGGTGTTAGGGCATGATACATACCTGCAAGGGGGTCATAGCCTCCTTCCACTAGAAGCTGGTAAATGAGGGTGTTGCAATATCCTATCATTTGTAGCTGATAAAACAGGGGGTCGTAGCCTCCCTCCAATAGTAGCTGGTAAATAGGGTGTTGTAGCATCCTTGTCTATTGTAGCAGAAAAAAATCAAGGCGTTGTAGCATCCCTGTTTGTAGTAGAAGTTAGAAACTAATTGCAAATATAATTTTGCAATAATAGGAAGTATTGGTGGTTTTCCCAATTGGGAATCCGCGATAAATTTGTGTTCTCTGTATCTTGTTGATTATGTTTGTTATTCATTATTTTAAAAGTGGTTAAAATTATTGAAAAGGTAACAATGTTGATTCACTCCCCTCTCATCATTGTCCAATATTCCAACAATTGGTATCAAAGCAGGATCCTTCACTACAACTTAATCACTAGAAGGAAGATCCTATTAAAAAACACTATGGATCAACAAGAATGGTTAGCCACCAAAAAACCTCCATTATTTACAGGAGATAATTATGCATATTGGAGTGTAAGAATGAAGTTCCATCTAATTTCTCTTGGATACAAAGTCTGGAAGTATGTTGAAAAAGAGTACAAAATACCAGACAACCTACCTAGATACAAATATGAACTAGATCAATATGAAGCAAACCAAAGTCATGCAATGCAAGACAACCAAACATTCTTAGGAAAAGTTAAAAAATGTTTATGAAGGAGCATCCAAAGTTAGACAATCAAAACTTCAAACATACAAGGGATAGTTTGAAAACCTAAAAATGAAAGAGGAAAAAATATTGCAGACTATCTTCTAAGAGTATATGAAATTTTCAATGTTATTAAAGGCCTTGGAGGAAAAATAGAGAGAGAAGTAGTTGACAAAGAACTAATAATCCCGCCAATGAATTATGACTCAAAGGTGTCCACTCTAGAAGAATGAGATGATATTGAACTCATGACTATAGATGAACTACATGGGATCTTCACTGCCTATGAGATGAGAACGGGACAAGATGGACCATCAAAGAAAGAGGCATCATTTAAATACTCAAAAGAGCCAAAGAAGTCTGAAGCATTATCCAAGAACCAATCAGAGAACCTGGATGATGAATAAGCTCTTTTCATCAAGAAACTTGAGAGAGGTACTAGAAACTACAAAGGAAATCTACCCTTGAAGTGTTTTAACTGTGGAAGGATTGGTCACTTTTTCCCAAATATCCCTTACCCAAAACAAGAAGATAGTGATGATGATGAATAACCTTGTTTTCATAATAAATATCAAAAGAGTAAGACTGTGTACAAGAAGAGATTTAAGAAAACACGTCTATTCTTAGGAATACAATGAAGATGAAGACATAAGTGACGATGCATAAATCATATTCATGGGGACATTAATTCAATAAGATGATTCAGATGTGGAAGGAGAGGTGTACCTAAAGGATCAAATCATAAGTGCCATTGAATAATTGAGAAAGAGAAGAATGAAGAAAAAATATTTGAAAGAAAAATTGTCAAATTACCAAGAAGAGCAGAGATTAAAAGAAGAGAAATTCAAGACCCTCCAAGAAGAGTTGCACAATTCAAGACAACAAACAATGAATAGCATGAAAGAGGCCGAGAGTTTAAAACAAGAAGTTGTAAAGTTCAAGAGAGAAGTAGAGGTCGCTAAAAGATCAACAGTCTGTTAATGAAAAGTTCAAGTAGAAAATATAAGACTCTAAAATACTTGAAGAAGAAGTCATCCTACTTAAGAATAAACTTGATGAGAAATCTGTTCAATCAAAATTTGAGAACAACTCAAGAATTTTAGATGATATATTAAGTATCCAAATACCATCAAGTGATAAATCTAGATTAGGATATGACAAAGAAAAGAAGCCAGAATATTCCTCCTTCATAAACAAAGATGAAAGAAGCCATGTTGATGCACTCAAGAAGGAAGAAAGTAAGAAATATGCTCCTCTCTTACAAATAAAATATGTGATGCTTAGAAAACCAATGACAAGTATATATCAACAAATATTTTTTGGTCATTGCTACTCTTTTACTAACTTTGGACATAAACCCCTGAATTGAAAAGCATATGAAAAGTTACATGTCTATAAGAAGAATGCACCCAAGCAGCAGAAGAATTATAGGAAGACTAAATCTAGTCATCGTAATTATGCCCAGAGAAAAAAATTGAGAAGATATGAAAATAAAAATAGCCATTACAAGCAAAAAGATCAAATATTATCTAAACATAAAAAGGCATTCTTTCGATATTGTCATTGATGTCATAAGTTTGGTCACAAGGCTGCTGATTGTAGAACCATGGGAAAAGATCAAATTTTGAGAAGGAAACAAGACACATACACATCAAATGATAGAATACCAGTAAGCAGGGTACCTCATGGAAATATGTGGAGAATAAATTTAGATTACAAAGGCTTAGAAGAAACAAAAATTTCAAACATTAGAGAAGTTTCCAAAGATGACAATGAGCATAATAGTGCTATAGATAAAAATGACATCCATTATGAGGGAAATAAAGATGAATATGTAAATGAATACACTGATAGAGATGAATATAATAATGGTATAAGCATTTTCTAAAATCTCTCATGACCTAGAAGAGAACCCTGAAATTAGCATTAGAAGGGATCATGTACTCAGGGGAAGTTAATATCAGAAAATTTCAATTGGTACTTGAAAAATATCAGTTGGTAAGAAGAAAAGAATGTTTTGAGGTTTCCATCAAAACAAGAAGAAGAAGAGTCATAAGAAGTACTTGGTAAAAGTTATCTTCCTCAAAGACAAGAAGAAGTGTAGAAGTGACAAATTGAAAAAAAAGACCTTGCTAGAGACCATCCATGTGACAAAGTGAAGTAACATCAAAGTATTAAAGTGTGTGATGTTAGACACGATGGCACAATGATACGGGGGAGGGGGGGGTGAATCAATGGGACAACACATTTTACCAATTTTCACTTTTTTAAAACTTAAACAGAGATCATCAATTGAAAATTAACAATTTCATCAACATTAATCAATCACATCACAAGAGACACTTCAGAAGATAAACTTATAAACATTATTATATCAAATTTGATATTGGTTACATTGAAGGCCACCACCTTGGGGTTTGAATCAACATCAACTGACTGAGAAGTGCCAACTTCTATTCCAAGACCCTGCTTAGTTTTTATTAGTTCCAACTAATAAATAGGTTGCAAGACCCAACTTGTAATCACATATTCTTCACTGTCATTAACTCTGTCATATCAATTTGATCTGTCAAATCATTTGTCAGTGTCATCAACTCAATTCAATTGATATCATCATATTTTGCTTATGTATTTATTGTTATGTCATTTCAAGTCATTTTCCTATCATCATGAGATATCCCAACTATCAAGTCAATCACCAAGATCTTCCCAGTACTATAGAGTATTTCTCTTAGTTGTTACTGTTGTTCAAGAATCTTTCCAAGCCATCACAAAACATCAAGGATCTTCTCATGTTCACATATTCCCTGTAGACTCAGTCAAACCAACTTTTTCTCATCATCAATGCTCTTAGACACAAATGAAAAACTTTGTCAAGTGAATCCAATTCTTCATTGAGTTTTATAACAATCACAATCAATATTTTTAAGCCCAGTTATTCATTCAAAATGAGTCTTAAAAAGTTCCAAAACTGAGTCTTAAGGTATCTTCCAATCCTTATGCATCTATGGCTACTTGAAATCAAGAATTAATAGTGTCTTCAATTGTCTTGTTCTTCACATATGATTTCATTTGGAAACAAGGTATGTCCTTATGCATCTGAACACAGTGCTTTGTAAACCAAGATGAATCTCCTTTAGGCCCTGAGCTTGGTTGCTTCTTGTTAAGGCTTGAATGAAACACAACTTATAATTTATTTTTTCACAAGTTCTAAACAGAGATATGTTGTTGTTTGGATGCCCTAGGTCATGCTCACTGCTCTAAGATCTCCAAAAATCAAAGAAATGAACTTGCAGCCGAAGATTTACAGTCCTCAACTGAAGGCCCAAAAATTACAGTCCTAAAACTATAGATATTGTTCTCCACTTATACATCCCCTTTTGAATGAGAAATGACGTGTATTTATATTCTTTAACGTGGAGGGTATACCCATATTTATTGGGTCTACCTTACAATGGATAAATTTTATTTAAAAATAATTTTTCTTTTACTTAACAGCGAGGTTGACTTCACTAGAAGGGTAAAAATACTTCAACTTAAAAAAATTAGATTTCTTCAACCGTGAGGAACCACATGACGTTCCACCTACCATTTGGAAATGGCATGAAGAGGGATATCATCTTATGAGGGGATTGTTTGCAAATACATAGTCCATTCTTAAATTATTCAATAAATCCAAGCAAGCATGAAGGATATCAAGGACTCGATTATCCACTTTCAAGAGCTCCTTCAAGGGTATCAACAAGAATATCACACCCATGAACATATACGAGTGCATCATAACCAAGGAAACATGTGAAAATGTCAATATCCATCGTATGCAAGGGTGTAATTCCATCCCATGCAAGTGTAGGGTTACACGACCCAAGTCTTTTTCTTTGTCATTCATTGAGTCTTCCATGTCATCGACAACCACAACCTTTATCATTAATGGCTTGTCATCAATGACAACTATGCTTAACAAACTCCCCCTTTGTCATTGATGGCAACACCTCTTCAAATATTCTCACCCTTTGACAATAATGACAAAGGGTCAAATACTTATCTATCAAAGACTTCACAATGCCCAAAGAAAATGTATTCTTGAAAACTTCCTAAGATCATGTTTAATGACCTCTGCTATACTTCACTTCAGTGTCTATGATTGCCCCCTTGTCATGTGGACTTCTTCAACAACTATGTTAAAGTATTGCCAATATATTTTCAACATCAATCAGTGTCAACACTTTCAAAACCAATTGACTCAAATCTCCTTTACACTACTCAACCAAGCTTCAAATCAAACTAGATCAAGAGAATAATGTCAACTCCAGTTGTCATAATCATCAAAATTCAAGTCATACTACTATTGTTCACTATTGTTATTATCAATTGTCAATCAGTCTTGTCACCTTAAATATATTCTCATTGCCTTATCAATCCACAGTCAAACAATCATTGTAAAAAACAACTTTATCATTATCTTGTCACCAAGTCAAAATGTTGTTCATTCTTACTCATGAAATTGTTAATGGAAATGTCACTGTTGTTATTTGTCATTAATTGTCACTAGTCGCGTCAATTTAAGTTGTCACATGTCACATGTTCAAAATTTCTTCAATTTAATCATTGCAAAGGCTTGCGAGTGTATTTTTTCTCAAGCATTAATAAAATCACCATTAAGATGTCATCAGGCTACTACAAACAAGTGATTAAGCATTGGTCTCCTACTCATGACAATATACTGTTCACATGCTCATGCTCATGGATTTGTATTGTTGATTCTTATAATCCAACACATACATGGATAACTATTCCCTAAACACAGTTCTAAACTCAGTCAATCTTTGGTTTTAGAATGAAGGTTTTAGAATGAAGTTATTTGTCTTCTCTCAATCACAATTCACTCATCTTCTTGTTTCAATCAGACATCCTTAATTCTGAGTCAAACTAATAAGCATCCAGTCCTTTGGAGGGATGCTTGCAATTGAGATCTTCAATGGTATACCCAAAATGATGTCACAAATATGAAGAGTTCCCAAATTTCATGTGTATATCAAATTTCCACTGTATGACTATTACAAGGGAGATTCCAATGTTTTCTTTTTGTGCATGCTTAGCCTTTAATTATGTCAGAAAAACCTTTACTTGATGACGTTGGAAGTATTCATAGAATGTATATAGAGATTAGAAGTTCGAATGCCAAAGTGATTACGATGGCAGAGATCAGACTTCGGTTTTCTTCTACTTATGATTCAAACACTTCAACAGACCTTAAAATTTATCTTTGGATACCTAAAGCTTGATGTATCTGTAGGCTACTTGAATTTTGAAGCTTCAAACATCACAAACTTCAATTTTGCATCCACGATCTCAGAGATAGAATGCTTCACTTGCCTATCTATTATTTTTTCTTCGGTCATAATTTGATGAATGAACATGATTTGGATGTCACAAGAATGATATTAGTTTCCTTCAAGAGTTTTTCTACTGAGATTTCAGTCACCTGTCAATTTTTTTCACAACTTATAAGTTCACTTACACCACTTGGATTCCTTCAAACATTGTTCTTGTCTTTGGATGCTTAATTTTGGATGCCTTTCTTATTTATGGGTAGAGGAACACCCTCTTTCTACTATGCAAACCTCCAAAATTTGAATGGTATAAATATATCTTTCTTTTACATCATACTCAGAAAATGTGTAATGAATTTGATGTACCTGTGGAAAATCCTGTTCTTCAAGGTGCTCTCACTAGTGGATAGGAAGTTTTTTATTTTCTTCAAATTCTTTTTTATCCTTCTTATCATATGTCATGTTTGGAACCCCACAATCTTTCATGAAATGCTTATAGTCTTAATTTGATCATCACTTTTTGCTGTATATTTCACCAAACTTGGTTATATGATATTGACCATGGTATCATAAAACTACCAAAAACATTGCTTTCATCATTTCTCAAAGGAAAATGTAAGCAAGGCGTATCAAAATCTTGATTACAAAATTAAGGCTTTAAATGCCTTAGGAATCCTGGGTAAGAGTTGAATCTTAAAAATATTTCACTTGTGTTTCCTTCTTATTTGATTTGCAATAAAACCACAACCAACTTTGACAGTGAAAGATTGATCATGCATTAGTCAATATGCACTAGTAGTTCCAGTATTGCAACCGATCAACCAGTATCCTCCTATCATACTATTGATGTTTGGACAATGTTGATGTTGTAGTTTCACTTCTGAATTTTGTTGTCTTGCAAATCAACAACTTCATTCTCCCTCATATACCTCGTTCCTCATTGATATGGAATTTAGGACTTAGCTCAAGTATTCATATGATCCCCAGGATTTGTCTTCATACAATGATAAAAATATCGATAACTAACTCTATAGTCATATAACCAGCTCTTTTTGAGGTCATTCTTGCTAATTATATCCAAATCTAGAAGAAGTCATTCGTACACTTTAAGAATGTTGTAGTTATCATAAGGGTAAGAATGCATCAAGGACGTCCATTCAACCATCGTCGTGTCACTTCACTTCATTTTTCTCAATTAGAGAGAGTTCATTAGATCACATGAGATTATTTTTTCTCCCCCTATCACCATGCCAGTTGTGACTACGATCCTTGGACCTGTTACTATGCTTGGAGTGACCAATAATTTCCTGTGAGCTCATCCTCCAAACTCCATGAACTAAAGTTGCATTAAGGTCTTTGAAAGACCTCAAGTTTGGCTTGACATATGGCAACCATTTTCTGTGCTTTGATCTACTTCATTCAAAACATTGTTCTTCATCCATACTTGAGAGTGTCCTTGGTTGTGATTACTTGTCTTTTGGACTCAAAATTTCTTGCATTATTCTTCATTCTTGGTTCATTGAATTTTCTTGTTGATGTGTATGAAGGAATCTTCATTGGTTGTCTTCTTAGACTAGCACAAGCTTGATAATTATGACCAAATCCACTGCAATTGTAGCATCTCATAGTGTGGCAATTAGCAACAATATGGCCAATACAGTTACATGTCCAACATCTAACTATTTTGTTGGGAGGCCCAACAATTCTTGCATGAGATTTGCAATCCAATGCCTTATGGCCAAATTTAGTACAATAAAAGCAATAGCCATTGAAATGATCTTCATACTTGGATGCATGGTTCCACCTTAAGGATGTCTCTTTTTTGAACTTGCTCTGAGGAGTAGGATAACTCCCTGATATCCTCCAAAATTTATGGTGTCTTTTGCAGGTGTGTGAAGAGCATATTGGATTTCATAATTGGAGTATGAGGGACCTACTTCTGGAGTCTTAGAGTTATCTTCATGGTTTTATGCTTCCTTTTTGTAGCCCAAACCAGTCATGTCAAAAGGTTTTATGTTTTCATGGTTTTATGCTTCCTTGTTGAACTTGGCATAGGCACTTGAATTTTCATTCTTCTTCTTGAGATCAGCCACCTTCATTTCAAGATGTTCACAAGTCTTGTATTTTTCATCCAATTGATTCTTCAAAACATCTTTCATGCTTTTGGCTTCCTCAAGTTGAATCTTTAAATCAACATTGTCCCTTCTTGTTTCCGCAAGTTCTTCTTGGTCTTTACTAGACTCTCCTTGACTGATAAGATTAATATTTAGTCTTTCAACTTCATCATTTTTGTCTTCTAGCTCATCTTGAAGTCTTGTCTTTTTGAGACTGAGTTTCTTGAGCAGATACACAGACTTCTCATGGTACTTTTTCGAAGGACCCCAAAATATTTCTTTTAAGTCTCAAATTGTATATGGATCAATGTCTGCTAAAATATTTGCTAGGAAATATCTCTTAGCATCTTCAAGATCATCTTCATCGTTATCACAATCACTTCTACTGTAATAATAAATATTCTTACCTTCATTGGTGTCTGATGCTTACTCTTCCTTTTCATCTTCAATAGACTTGACTTCTGCTTCAATCTTCATGTCTTGGTTTCTTCCTTGATACTCACTTTCTAGATTAAACCATAGGTATTTGGCTGAAGTATGTTCTCCTACACTTTCTCTAACATATCTTGATAGTCTATACATAAGAAAATTCAATGCAATGGCGTTGTCCTTCTTGGCATCCTTCCGTGTAGCTGACTTTGTCTTCTTGTTGGACTGAACGAGTGGATTGACCACGATCTCCCATACACCAAATTTCTTCAAGATTTCGTCTTACTTCTCCATCCAAATTAATTGATCACATCAAGTATTGGAACTTCATCATTGTTGGGGGACTTTGTCTTTGCATCCATTGTGCATCCACAGATCTCCTTCAATCCAGTTAGGGTTGTGTTGAAGGCCCCTTCTGATACCTTGTTAGACACAATGGCACACTAAGAGAGGGGGGGTGAATTAGTGGGCCAACACTTTTTATCAAATTTCACTTCTTTAGGACTTAAATAGAGATCATCAATTTCAAACTAAAAATTTCATCAACATTAATCAATCACATCACAAGAGACACTTCAGAAGATAAACTTATAAACTTTATTATGTCAAATTTTATATTGGTTACATTGAAGGCCAACACCTGGGGGTTTGCATCAGATTCAGCTCACTGAGGAGCACCAACTTCTATTCCAAGACCCTGCTTGGTTTTTCTAAGTTCCAACTAAGAAAGAGGTTGCAAGACCCAGCTTGTAATCACATATTATTCACTGTCATTAACTCTATCATATCAAAATGATCTATCAAATCATCTTTCACTGTCATCAACTCAATTCAGTGGATATCATCATCTTATGCTTCTATCTTTACTGTTATTTCATGTCAAGTCATTTTCCTATAATCATGAGATATCCCAACTATCAATTCGATGTTATACCTAAATCCTGTCACCATCATGTGATGAGATCCTTAACCCCTATGTTTTCCCTTAATCCCAACACTTGGATTGGAAACTTTCTCTGTTTGTCAATTCTACTTGAAAAAACCTAGCACTGTGCTTACCCTGTGGTTGATGAGTGGTACCTTGTTCAATACCACCTGTATCTTGTTATAGAGAAGCAGTCCCACCACCTATAGGCTTTGTTCTTAAAGTGGTTCTCACCTAAACCGCTCTATCATAAGGGAACCAAAGCGATACCCTAGGTAAAATGGGAAAAAGAGAAGTTTCTCGAGGCTTCTAGAACTTGAGCCTTGTGTCCTCCCTTATCCCTATCATTATGGGTTAGTTTTATCTCTAGATCCCCCTTGATAGGATCTTGGAGCCACCTCACCCACCATTCTCTCAACTATCCCTATCCATTGAGTCTTATAAATACAAGCTCATATCCATAGTTGAGGGGGAGAACTATAGAGGTATTTCTATGCTATTGAATTGACTACTTAGTCCAAATCATTGGAGAGCATAGAGAACAAAGTTGGAGCTTATGGGGATGAAGTGTTTGTCTCATGGAGGATCTTGTCGACACTAAGGAAATGGTTGTAAGATTCTCCATACATTCTTAATGCAAAGCTTATTTCCGTCCCACATATCTGTTGTTTTGATTTCACATCAATATGTTACTAGACTCCTTAGTCACTAGTTTGGATATGTAGATGATTTTTTGGTAGCTTTGATGTGCTTGTATGTTTGAAATGTTTGCAGGTACACAAGTTCATGATCAAAGTAATATTCCAGGTGTCTACAACATTCAGGGAAGGTCTTCATCCTTTGTCGTTCACTCATTTGTTCTGGATCTGAACCATTCAGAATAAAGGAACAACTTCTGTCTGTAGAAGGTGCAATATTCCTGATTACAAATCTGGTGACTCCGGTGGGGAGAAAAGAAAATTTCAGTTGATCTGATCTTCCTCAGTCCTTGAACTCTTGTCCGAATCCAGGCTCCATCTCCAACTCTCTTCAGTCAGATCTACCATCTAACTTAGTGAATTTTGGTTTGAAAATTTCAGATCTGAACTATTTCGACTTTATATGCTCTTTTTTACTGTCAATTCATCAATCTTTGCCTTGATTTGATCAATTTCTAACTTGATTTCTTGTTCTCCTTGTGTTTTGGATCTATTCAGGGAATCACACATGTGCTGTTAGCAACAAGCGGTGCCACCGCCTGAACTCTGTTAGCCATAAGTGGTGCCACCACCTGAGTCCCATTATCCAGAAGCAGTGATCGTTCAGAACCACTCTGTCAAGACCCCTCCAGCGCAGTGCCAGGTAGGCCTTGTTCTAGAACCAGTTTTTATCATTTTTTGCAAAAACTTGAGTTTGTTTACTTTCAACCTTGCACTGGCAGGCTTGCGTGTTAGAATCTGAATGCTCATGGTTGAAATTTATGTGGTAAAAGATTGGTTTGATTGAAGAATTCAAAATCTAGATTAGGCTTGTTGATCATTCATTTGATTTCATGCTTGTTGGTTGTGATTGTGAAAGGATTTTTTTGAAATCTTAGGTTTCAGTTAGTTCTCTTTTCATATCTTTTATAAAGACTGAAAGAAAAACCATTTTCTTAGCATCTTAATTTCATTTTTCCATAGAGGACTTCTTTTTGCTTATTAAAAAGAATTTTTTTTTATTGAGATTAGGTCATTATCATTACTGAGCATAGAGCATTGGATCTCCCATTAGCCTCACAAGCTTTCAGGTTCTCTTTGTTCTTTTATCTCTCTTACATTAGTACTATCTCATCAAAAGAAAAATAGTGTAGTTTTAAGTTAGATCTATCTATGTTTTAAGAAAAAATGAAAAAATAGAGTGCATATGCATGTAGATTGCTTGTTGTTTTTCTTTTAGGAAAAGAGACTCTTACCCCTTTGATTGATTTCAAAAAGAAAAATGAGTTTGGAATGTGTTGCTTGTCTTTGATTTTGATTTGTTCAAAGTAGTTGTTTGGGAATTTTTGGTTTTCAAAATGAAAAGAAAATACTCTCTTTACCTCTCGTAGGTAGGCATACACGAACGGTAAAGTGAAATGTTTGCATCTACATTCTACATGGTTTTAATTTTTCTGTCAAAATTCCATGCATTCACCTAACTGTCCACTTTAAAATTAATGGTAGTTATAAGATAAAATTTACATAGCAATTTGAGTGATAGGCTAGAGACGTGTTCAGGCGTCGTTAAGCGTAGGAGCTGTCGTTACTCATCCGCACTACATCCCGGGACTCGCGCAGTTATTTCATGTATCATTGGTATATCAAACGGCCTTTCACGTACCCTTGAGGTATATAGAAAGGTACTTCACGTACTTGATTGTATATAGGAAGGCCCCTTGTGAACGGTTATGCATTAGATAGCACTACTACCGATTTGAGCTCCCACGTACCTTGCGTATATCGGGAGACCCCACTAGGATACCTTATCTATCTGAGAAAATCACTTTGTTCGTCTTGCTTGGAGCCATACACCGAAAACAACATTCGGGGAGATTACTACACACGTACCCTTGAGGTATATCACGAGTGGCACCTTCTTGACAATCCTGGTGAGAGACCTGACTATCTGAACTCCTCCTGTCATTTAAGTTTTCTTGTTTGGCCTATAGCTTGAGTAGGGAAATTTTTGGTGTGTTTTCTAGTTTTGATACCCTAGGTTATATAGGAACTGTACAAACTGGCTGATTTAAGACAGTCTAGAAGAGTATGGGGCTTGCCACCTGATTTTATTCTTGTTTTAGGAGAAAATCCTATGGAAGCTATCGACCAAGGAGCTGCTACTAACTCCCAAGTGGGAGAAAATGTGGTTGCAAAAAGTGGAGATCCATATCCTTCGCACGCACCTCCCTTGGCCCAACAAACTTCTCGGGGTAATAATTCATTCCATTCTCCCATTGAAGGTCATGTTGATGATACTATCCGTCCATATTATGGTCCCAATGATCCATTTTGGGATACCTCTATAGGACAGGCCATTGCCTCATTTCGTACCCGTTTAAACTCTTCTGAAGAAGTTTCACCAAATGAAGAAGAACATAGACAATACCAGGCAGCTATTCTCTGTGAACAAGAAATTGAGAAGAAAATAGATGACATATTAGGCACACCCCCACCTCGATCAGCAGCTTTTCCTATGGGATATCGCTCACTTGCTGATTCTATGAGACCTATTGAACCTATTCTAGATCGCGATGTGACTCCACATAATTCAGGTCAAACTACCAACCCCACTACCTCCCATATTATGTATGTTCCAAATCCTCTCGGGTCTTCTGCACCTGAGGCTCAACATTCAATTCTTGTTTCATCAATACCTTCTAGTGCCAGGGGGCAACCCCCAGCACGAACTTGTTATCTGTCACTGGAATTATAGCTAGTCATGGGTAGACCTCTAGTATAGAGCAATCTACAGTTTATGTCCCTCCTACCCACATGAATGTGGTTAACCCCCCATCCAGTTCAGGTCAACCCTTGAGGGCACAACCTGTAACCAATCAAACCTCTTGGGGGTATGGTTACATAGCAAATCAAGTACCTGTAGGAAAAATAAATTACCAACCCAATCCTATAGGAATGTCGTATGCTAGAATTCCATATCCTAGTAATACTTTCACACCATGGGGGAAACCTAACTAGGCCTACGTGCCAGCTATGGGGGGGATACCTATACATACTATGGGGGGTGCCGGAGGACCACCTTATGGAGTTCCTCCCCTCGGGGGTCTAATGGTCCTGGAGGGCCTGGTGGCTTTCGTCCTTATGGTCCTAATGGTCCTAGTGGTCCTGCAGGGTCTGGTGGCCCTCCTCCTAGTGGTTTCGGTGGCTCTGTAGGTCTACCTCCCAGGGGTCTCGGAGGGTCTGGTGGTCCTCCTATTGGTGGTCTAGGTGGTCTTGGTGGTCTCGGAGGCCCTGGTGGTCCTCCTCCCGAATGCCCCAGCGGTCCTAACGGTCTTGATCCCAAAAATCAACCCCCTGCAAGTGGATCTTTTGGCGGCTCTTCATCACAACAACTTGTCTATCAGTCTACTTAGGGTCCTACTAGTACTTATATGCCATATCAATATTACCAGTATGTGCAACCTAATCGTCAGTTACCTTTCCTAGCAACTTTGGACTTGCCTGATTTTTGCAAGTTGATTAATGATCCCATTCGACATAACCCCTCATGGCCTCCCATTCCGGTAAAGTTACCATCAGACATTCCAAAGTTCGATGGGAAACATGGAGATCATCTAAAAAACTATGTCATGACATTCCATTTGTGGTGTTCTTCAAACTCCCTTATGGATGATTCAGTTCGTTTAAGACTCTTTCAACGAACTTTGACCGGTACCGCTGTGAAATGGTGCATTGAACTTCTGCAACATTCGTTTGTGGATTTTGGCTCATTGGAAACTGTGTTTCTTACACACTTTCAGCTTCCTATCCATTATGAAATGGGTACATATCTCTTGACTTATCTAAGACAGAACACCTCCACCCACATATCCAATCATATCCATGAGTGGAGAAGGTGGAGAAGACTTATTAAGGCTCATATCCCGGATTAGTTGTTAGCTGATTGGTTTACTAAATATTTGTTGCCTCCAATTGCCCGAGATGTGGCTATGGGAGGTGTCGTTACTGAAGAGAAAACCATTAGTCAAGCCCAATATCTAGATGTGGTCTATTCCCAGTGCGAAATATTGTATGACTTGATCCCTCAAGATCCTCACCCAAGCACCGATCCTGCCAAGCCACCAGCAGAAACTCTTGTTGATGGGATTGTCGGTTCTATTCAGTACCCATCGGTAGCAAAACCTGCCAAGCAACCCAAAACTTCCACCCCCACTCCTTCAACTCCCAAGGTTTCGGTCAATTCCATTCAGAGTATTCAAACACCCAGCAACAATAAAAATAAAGGTAAAGCTAAAAAAAAAAAACATGGAAACCAACAGGAGAATCCAAAACCAACCACCAACGAGAATGATAAAGGGAAAATAAAAGCAAAATATCCATGTCTGCTATGTGTAGGTGACCATTTCACGAAAGAGTGTCCTTGTCGTGACAAAATCACCCAATTCCTGAAAACTAATCCTGCACCCGCAGTTCTCACAGATCCTTTTCCCTCTCAACAACAACTGATAGACCACATGTCTAGTCAGGGAAATTCTAGTTCTTCAGAATAAATTCGCATGATGTCCTCAGATACTATTAGTTTGCAAACTTGAATTCATAATTATGACAAACCCGCACACAATAAAGAAGACAATTCTTCTTCATGAAAATCTCCCTCTATTGGTTCTCCCGAGTCCTCGTCTACTGTTCCCCTAACCATCAAGAAACCTAATCTCAACATGGTTTTGCGTCCACCTAAGAGTACTCTTAGGAAGGCTATTTTTAACCCTAATGCCCGAGCTGCTCAATTTTATAATGTAGTTCAAGATCTTGCTTAGGCACCATGTGCAATGTCTACCTTGGAAGTACTCCGAAGCTGTCCTACACAACGCAAAAACTTGTTAACTACGTTAGGAGCTTTAAACCCGAACAATACTAATTTGATCCATTTTAATGTCGATAACTATAAGTCTAGAATACCTCGCAAACTTGCTTTCCAAATCATAATGAAAGTAGTCGGAAATAAGGTCTTTAGAACTGTCTTAGATGAAGGAGCTTCAACTTCGGTTTTGACCCTGTCTTGTTGGAAAGATATTGGCTCTCTCGAGCTTTTAACATCACCTACGACTCTGAAAGCCTTTGATGGACGAGGTTTCCAGCCCCATGGTCTCATATCATCCCTTTCAATCGAGCTTGGGGGGAAATTTGTTTCTATTCAAGTGGAAGTAGTCGATGCCCCGCTAGATTACAACCTCCTTCTAGGAAGAAATTGGTTTTACACCATGACTGTTGTCGCTTCGACGGTATTTCAAACTGTCCAATTTCCACATATAGGGAGAATTGTCACCATTGACCAGCTTGATTTCAGTACATTGGATGTTACTACCTTTACAGCTAATAACATCCCTATGTTAGGTCAGTCCCCTCCTCCTTACGATTCAATTGGGGTAGGCATGTTGAAGGATTCATCCCTTATGGGGATTTTTCCGTCCACTCCTCCTAACATAGACATGGCGACAGTAAAAATTATTTCGTCATTTGATTATGACCCAAAGGGCAAAAAAATTGTTGAGCCCGCATGAAGAAATGTACAATGTTATTCAAACCATTTCCGATGACCACACTGATGAGCTTCATCTGATGGCTTCAGAAGGCTTACCACCATCCCTACTGGTTAGAACCCTCTCTTCCTATTCTGGATTATCTCTCTGAGACTTTTCCTTCTGGTGATTCCATTATGGAGATCATGAGTAGGAATGAGCCTATATGGGAGGATCTGTTGAGGCCTGGAAATTCGCAGGCGGCAACAGTAAGGGATTCTCCCCAATCAGCATTCCCAACTAGCCCGCTGACTGTTTGGTATAGGGAATCCGTCCGGTTTGCGGTCCGGCTACCGTAGGTCAAAGTAACACAAAGGTTTACCGGTTGCGGCCCGGTCCACCGGAATTTGTATTTTGACTTAATGTATGCAATGCATATGCCTACCTTAACCATGCAGGGTGATAAAGATGCAAGGAACGACACAATGTGCTGCGCAGGTTCTTACCTCTCGTCTTACATTCACAACACCTAAACCACATATGCAATCAGGAAATAAAACAACTAACAATATAAACACCTAACTATCTATCCCCGGGGAGCCAGAAAACATTATTAATGAATAATGCATTATCTCCATGTATGGTAAACACAATTACAGGTAGCTGATATTTATGTTTACAACACATGAACCAGAATATATTCTAACAATCAGATAGCTAACTGTTATATGAAACACAAGCATTACTCTAAATGAATTTTCCACAAAACAAATCAGAAACCATTCAACAAGACATAAGTCACTGAGTTAGAACGATCTCACGATTATGGACACAAGCCGAAAAAACAAAATAGTTCATCTTTTCGCCATCCATTTAGTAGCATTTGGAAACTTCACATATCTTTCTCCAACAGGCAAACTAAAATCTTTATTGCAAAAGGAAATAGTTCTTCTTACAATCGTTCCTCCAGTCTTACTGGGAAAAATCCCTTTACTTGTCTATCTTCCCTAGTTTTATACAAAAAGCAAAATTGGTTGGGTTGCCCAAAGTGACCTTTGGGCTCCCCCAACGTTTCAATTTCCCACAACCTTTTACAAAATATTAAATTATACAAAATTTTGACCGGTCCTCCTCATGAGGAGGGTCCCGCTTGGTCTTCCAAGAACTTTCTCCATGCTGCTGCTTCAGCAGCGAGACTCTCAAACGAGTTAGGTTCCAGGAACTGAATGTTCAGCTTGAATTTGTCAGCTTGCTTCCGAATGGCCTCAATTCTGGCCGTGTTCAAACGTACCTATTCCTCCAAGAGCTGTATACTAATGGCTGCATGGCCTATTTCGTTTCTGAGGATTGGTTCATCAATAGCTCTGATGCATTGCACTTTGGCTTCCTCATCTTGTTGCCTTTTCTGCAACATTTCTACAAATGCATCATGAGTTGGGAACTCTTGTAGTCTCTGCTCAACTTCTGCCTGACAACGGTTATATGCTACCAGGGCTCTCCTGGAGAATTCTGCGCATGCTCCCTTCGTTTTCTTGACATTCTTCTGGAAGTCTTCTGAAGTGTTGACGGCGAATTCTATCAGGTCATGGTCCCGTTTCAAAGCTTGTTTATCTTTGACTACTAGCTCAGTTGGGACTTCTTTGTCATCCTCCGCCCTGGTTATCCTTGAAGTCAGTACTTCAAGTATGTCTTGTGAGTTGTCCACAAAATAAGAAGCTGTGTCTAATATCTCATCCAGTCTGCCATCAATCTGGAGGACCTGACATCTTTCCTCCTCTAGAGCAGTTTGCAGGTATAAGACCTTAGATTTCTGAGCCAAGATGTGTTCTTTAACTGGCTGCAGGTCGACCTGCTGTGCCTTTGCTTCTTCTAGCTGCTTCTCCAGTTCCTTAACGCGCTCAGTATTGGATTCATATATGATAGTTTTCTACTCCATCAGGGCTTCCATTTTTACCCTCAGCTGCTCTTTTTCATCCTTTAAATTTTGAATCTCCTGTTGTGCTTTCCCCAGGGCTTCTTGTGTCGTTTCTTTCACCTGTACTTCTTGCTGAATGGCGTGGATTTCGCTCTTCGTGGCCTCCATTTCTTTAAGCACATGCTCATACTCTCTTTTCAACCTATTGCCTTCCTCTCTTTCCCTTCTCAGGGTGTCTTTAAGCTGAGAGGAATTTTTCTTGGTTGAATCTATCTCCTTCATCATTCGATCTACATTATCCTCCGTAGCGTCTATTGCTGCCTTCCCAGCCCTTATGACAAACCTTGGATCTTTATCTGTCCCGAACATCACAGCTTTATCCGTTATCATTGTACTAGCCATTCCTTCGGACCCTATCTTTTGCTCAATTCTCCTCATAATCCTTTTGGTGGCCCTGTCATAGTATACTGTGCTAAAATCAGGGAATTCTTTCCCTTTTTCCTATGCAAAGGGTACTAACTGAAGCATGGGGGTTGTAGGAGTGATAGTAGTGAGCACTTGCAGGGTCTGCACCTTAGGGTTTTCCTCACCCTGACTTTGTTCTGGTGGTATTTCAGAAGCTGATTGTTGTATCAATTTTGTCTTTTCAGCTTCCTGTTTTTGAAGCTCTTCGTCCAGCTTTCTCTGGGCTTCCTCAGCTGCTTGCCTAGCAGCTCCCTCTGCTTCCTGGGCTGTTTCCCTTACTTGTTCAGCCGCTTCCTGAGCAGCTTTCCTCTTTTCTTCTTCTCCTTTCTGGAGCCATTCCGCGGCCTCCTATTCTAGCCTCTGGGCCTCTTCTCTTATCCTTTGGGCTGCTTCTTCAGCCTGAACCTGCTCAACCTTCTCTTGTTCAGTTCCTTTCCCACCTTTGGTGGAGTGCTTCGGTTTGAACCTTTTACTGAGTGCTGTCATGTTCGGGGCTCTTCTGAACACGGATTCATCCTTGTCGAAATGATGGGTGTACTCATAAAACACCTTGTGCTTTCTGCAATGCCCAGCCATTCTTTCATGAGTGTCATTTCGCCTGAAGGTCATCTCCCCAAAATGGAACCTCTCTAGTTCCCCTATAAATTCTGGAGCTTGTTTCAGATTGGCGAAACTGCAGCTGCCTAACTTAAATGGTAAGGGTGGATAGACAGCCTTCTTCTTCTGAAATAAGTAATGACCCACTCCGTCAATAAATACCTGTCTAACAGCTTCCTTATGGATGATATAATTTGTTACGTACTTGGGCAGCAGATAAGGTGTCCTTGACCCACCAAACATTCTCAGATACATTCCGTTCTCTGTCAAGAAATAATCACCATATTCCTCTATTACCTGCATAGCTTCTTCAGACATGCAGTCACAATCCTTTCGGAAGACAAGAGTGTGTAGAGGCATGATAAAATGCTCACAGATTTCTCGGTAGTAACTATGGTATTGATGAGCCCCCAGTAGCTTAAAGGCTGCATATACGGGCATTATGTCCCTGTCCCAAACACATTTGAGCCCGGAGAAGGGCTGGTGGCATATTATGCAGTCAATCAGGATCGAGCTCATATAAAACTCGGATTTTTTCTGTTGTACTCCTCCTTTTGCTGCAGCTATACAAGAAGATAGACTACTAGATACCAGGCTGGACCAGTTGAAGATGGTCCCTTCTGTGGCCACATAGAAAATCAGGGGTATCCATTCGAATTTGAATAATCTACCATCGGCCCTCCCGAAGATCCTATTCAGCATTAGAGCTATGAATCTGTACGGGCCTCTAAGGGTGGCTGTGTCATAATCTTCAGTAGCTCTATGTCTATAGAGCTTCCCTGGTAATAGCATTTTCCTCATGCTTTCTATCAAATCCATCCTGAGATTGTCCAACCACTCATTGGACAAGAAAACTTGAGGCTCAGGCAAGTGGTAAGCTAAGGCCACATATCCAGGGCTAAAGGAAGCATAGCCCTGACCTTCAACATTACAGATAAGCATTGAGCCGTGGTTTGTGTGTGGCAGGATCCACCTCATCAACTCAGCACATGGAAACATCTCCATCCTGGTGGCAACATTCATAATTGCAGATTTTTCTATGTTTGCGTAGATGTGTTCCTCCTCCAGGCCCATATCTGGGACTTCCCTGCGGGAAATCAGCCTGTGTATGTCTCCCCACTTATACTCAGGGTCCACCCCTGTGACACACTGTGTATCCTCATATATGTACTCAGTTGGTAGGACAGCCTCTATTGCTGTTTGTTCTTCTACCACAGGGGCCTTCTTTTTCTGTCTTCTGGACATTTTGAAATCCTCCTGCAATGTATAACATCATGATATTAAACAATTCAAATTTGTGAACATCAAGAAGCAGTTTATTCTTTTCCATTGTCTATGTGACTATAATGATATCGGATATAGGCTCTTCAAATTGAAGGATCTGAACTAGTCATGCAATCTTTTGACCTGTGCTATTGTCTTGCATCAATGTGTAAGTAAGAAAGTAACCCTCACATGCATGCACCACCAATCTATACACTGACTATCTGAAACTATCAGCACAACGACTTAGACTATTTCTGCAATATAGCGAGCAAGGTCCTAATGCTGCGGGATTAAAATTAGAATTATTTATCCCATGGTCTATTATAAAAAATACATGATTTCACAGGATTCCATTTTAAATAAATGATATGCGGTGCAAATACATAACTCTCAAATGCAGGGCACATGACTGCAAAAGATTCGAATTCAAACATGGCTCTACGGTAAAACTCATGTTATCGCAGGCATGGATTTACATTGTTGCGACTATCAACCGCGGGATTCCAAAACAAATCCTCACACAAGGGAACCCCACCAGCGTTATTACTCATTCTACCCCCAAAGCTTTGAATAAGGACTGCGGCATGACCCTAGGGTTTCACGGTGGCCGACAATGGCGAACTGCGCGGCGCGGAGGCTAAGGTTAGGCCTCGAGGAAAGGGCAACGCATAGGGGAATCGACCAACCGGGTGTCTATCATGAAAAATCCGGCGAAAACCCCCTCCAATACGTTTAAGGACCTCATCATACAAGAATTGAACCAGGTGCAGGCGGCATAACGGCCGCCTGCACCGCGTCTTCCTCTACCGCTAAGTGCGAACTAGAATGGAGGATGCAAATGAAACGCGGGCTTTTAAAGAAAAAACCCCCCCCTACACAAGCTATCCAACCCCAAAATGATAAAACACGGGCGCAACTACTGAGAAACGAAAACGACAACCCTAGCCGAGGGTATAAAAACACCGTTTGCGAGCGAAACGGAACTACGGGCCGTAAATTTGACACTACTCCACACAGTACAAGTCGTCCATACCAAACCGAGAAAAAGGAGGGTAACGATCCTACCTGGCAGTAGCGCACAACTGAAGTGGTGACCACGATGGAGCACTCAAACAACAGTTGGACGCGGGTACCGGTACGATGCTTCCACAAGACTTGCGAGCTCGACAGCGTTAACAACTTGGGCGCGATAAAACAACAATAAAAAACCAAAAAACACGCCCCTGTATATATAAAAACCTCACACGTGCGACAAGTCAACTCAGTCGGGGCGTATATGAAAGTCTTAGTCGGGCAACCAAACTCAGCCCTCTTCGCAACGGCGGACCGTCCTTACCACTAAAACACCCGCAACGGAAAACATAAGTCATGTTATCAAGAGCTGCAGTCAGGCGGCGGCCAATATATTGGTCGGACGACCAAGAGTTCGGCCACCCCCGCAACGGCGGATGCAACGGGGAATTCAACACTCTACAAGGCTCCGATACACGTAGTCAGCAGTAAACGAAAACTTTGGAGTCCCCAACGACCCGCAACGGCGGAGATGGAAGTTTTAATCCCCCTCCGACGCGGAATGAAAATACGTCTGCAACATAAAAGAAACGTCCACTCCTCCGCAACGATAAAACAAAACCTCCATCCTCCGCAACAGTCGGCGCGAAACAAACAGTCGGGAGCCGGAACACACCCGCAACGGCGGCCCGGACACGCAAAATAAGAGCTGAGGAACACCCGCAATGGCGGGACAGTCAAAAGAAATACCTCCCGATACAAGCAAAATTTGCGATAAAAGCCTTAAAAGTTTTGAAAAACAGCAAGAAGCCCAATTTAAGATGAAACTTAAGGCATGAAATGAGGAAAACCAAGTGATTTGTGGCAATCAAAATGTCTGGGAGACGCTAAAAAAAAAACAAAAGCCAAAATCAAATAGGCTGAAAACAAGAGGAAATCTGACTAATTCAAAGTAAAGGAGGGTCCCAAAATTTTAGAATTTTGGGAAAATGTTACAGCTGCAACAGGATCATCATCATAAATCCTCATTCCTCCCCAACATCAGTTCGGTAGACCATGATTTTGCATCCCTTTTTTCCACTCATATTGTCAACACACCTCAAACTCCTATATTGTTGCAAGACACAGATTCTGAAGGAAACCTATGCAACATTACTCAAACAAATCCAATTGACATATCAGCCAAGCCTGGTACCCTTGAGCATGTTCATGTTGGGAAAAACTGCTCAGCAAAAGAATTTGAAGCACACAGAGCACTTTTCAAAGAATTCCGCGATATTTTTGCCTAGTCTTACGAAAAAATGCCAGGGATAGACCCATCCATTGTGGTCCATGAAATAAAAACCTATCCCACTACTAAACCTGTAAGGCAAAAACTAAGGCAACTCCATCCATGGAAATTCGCAACTATCAAAGATGAAATAGAGAAACTTCTCAAAGTAGGTTTTATTTATCCCGTACCCCTGACAGAATGGGTATCGAACGTCGTCCCTATCAATAAAAATTAGGGCACCATTAGAGTCTACATCGATTTCAGAGATTTGAACAAAGCTTGTCCCAAAGACAACTTTCCCACTCCGCATATCGACCAGATTATCGACAACTGTGCCGGAAGTGTCATCTTATCATTTATAGATGGCTTTTCGGGTTATAATCATATTGAGATTTTACCCACCGATCAGCACAAGATGACATTCATTTTCCCATGGGGAACCTTTGCATATAGGAAGTTACCATTTGTCCTGAAAAACATTGGAGCCACTTTCCAGCGCGCTATGTCCTATGCGTTTCACGATATAAAACATATTGTTGAACCATACCTTAACGACCTCCTTGCTCATTCACAGCAATGGGATGACCACCCTGGTCATCTTAGAGACATTTTCCTGAGATGTTATCATTTAAACATACAGCACAATCCTCATAAAAAAAAAATTTGCGTTGAGAAGGGATGCCTGTTAGGTTTTATGGTTTCTAAGGATGGCATCTGGATAGATCCATTGAAAATTGCAACTATTTTAGCTCTACTAGCCCCAACCAACCTTCTAGAACTCCAAAATTTGCAAGGGAAGGAAAACTTTCTCCGTCGTTTCGTGTGCAATTTTGCAAAGAAAACACACAGTTACATGCGTCTCCTTAAGAAGGACACTCCGTTCTTTTGGGATGACCAAGCCCAATGCGTCTTTGATAATCTCAAACATGCTCTAACTCATTCACCCATGATACACCCCCCAGATTATTCAAAGTATTTTCTCTTATACATTGTTGCCTCCACGACTACCATCGCTATGGTTTTGGTGCAGGAGAATCTCGATGGTCAGGAGCACGTGATTTACTATTCTAGTAAGAATCTCATGGATTCTGAAACTCGATATTCATGCATGGAGAAATTAGCATTGGCCACGGTCATTGTTGTTCAAAAATTTTATCACTACATTTTGCTCTGCACAACCACCGTATTGGCAGACCAAAACCCTATGTATTACATCTTGACTTGTCAGGTGCCCGGGGGCAAGTATTCCCGATGGATAGTCATACTCCAAGACTTTGATCTAGAATTTGCCAAAGCCACATCAAATAAATCCTTGGTCTTTTTCGAGCTCATGCGTGATCTTCCCTATGATTCGACAGAATCTAAGCCCAGTGATTCATTCCCAGATGAATTCCTATTCTTTATAAGCACTACTGACCCATGGTAAGGATATTTTCTCATTTATCTCCAGACATAGAGATTTCATCCAACTCTATCCTGTGATGATTGCTGCTATATCCGTCACCACGCAAAATAATACCTCATCTTGAATGACACTTTGTATAGATGTGGTATCGATTCCGTTCTCCAACGATGCCTTACCCACGAGGAATATGAACAAGTGTTGAATGATTATCACTCTGGAGCATGTGGCAGTCATTTATCTGGGATGGCTACAACCCAAAAAATCCTTCGCGCTAACTATTTATGGCCTTCAGTCTTTAAATATTGTCATGAGGCTATTAAGAAATACCCACCCTGTCAACATTTTTATTTGAAAAAACGCACTCATCATGCTCCGCTACACCCAGTCATTGTCGTTGGCCCTTTCACCGAACGGGGGATTGATTATATGCATTGTCATCCTACCTCAGCCGCATGGTTACATCATCGCAGCCATTGACTATTTTACAAAGTGGGTTGAGGCCATGCCTACATATGCAGAGGATGGTAAGACTGCCGCTCTCTTCCTGTTCAATCATGTGATAGCTAGACTCGAAGTCCCGTAGTCCATAGTTACTGATCACGGATCACATTTCTGTAATCAAATGATGGAGGAAATAATGCCAAGCAAAGTTTTCATAATGAAAAATCTACGCCCTATTATCTGCAAGCTAATGGTCAGGTCGAGGCCATTAACAAAGTTTTGAAAACGATGCTTCATTGGATGGTTGGAGACCATAAATCCAACTGGCACCATATCCTTTTCTCCGCTCTCTGGGCTTACAAGACTTCGGTGAAAACAACTACTGGTTTCACACCTTTCCAGCTTGTCTATGGACTCGAAGCTGCCTTGCCGATTCAATGTCAGATTCCATCCTTGAAACTTTCCATTGAACTTCTCCTAGACACTTCCGCAGAGGAAGAGAGATTTTTATACTTGAATAACCTTGACGAAACTAGAAGAGATGTTGCCTTAGCTAATGAGGCACACAAGAAACACTTCAAGGCACAGTATGACAAGTTTGTCCCTCCTCGTGCCTTTAGTGAGGGTGAATTATTTTTGACTTATGATCAGAGATATGAAAAACTAGGGAAAGGAAAGTTTGAATCCATGTGGTACGGTCCTTTCGTTATTTCCAGAGTTTTAGAGAAAGGGGCCTACGAGCTCATGGATTACAATGGAATCCCCTTAGGAAAACCTCGCAATGGATTGTACCTAGAGAGGTACTATGCCTAGATCTCTCTTGGATAGTATCTTGTATATATGTATATTACTTGACTTTCAGTGTGCTTAAGTATTTCCAATATGGTTTTGAGTTTAGTGTCCTTATCTATTTATACCATGTTTTGGTCATGTAGAGCAGATGGCTTTCTACGGCTTCGCTGATGGTGCTTGCCGCCACACCTTGAATCTTGCCTTAGCTTCTTGGGTTCTCTATTCCCTAGCTTAAAATTTTGTTAGTTCATGAGCGGTTTGTATTGGTCTCGCTACCAACAACATTGTCGAGTATCAAGCAGTCATAGGTATTCTGACTGAAGCTTCCTCCCAAGATGTTCACAACTTGGTAGTCTTAATGGACTCATAACTTGTGGTTTGTCATCTAAACCATGTATATACCATCAGGAATCCTATGCTTCTCCGTCTCTTTCGGAGGGTACATTTGTTAGAAATGTCATTTGAAACTATCACCTATAGGCATATCCCTAGGGAACATAATGTAGTTGCCGACTCAAAGGAAAATTACATCCTAGACTGGCATATTGGTCATTCATGACATGAAAATCAAACATGGTTCATTGTAAATAAACTATAAAAGACACATAAAACTCATGTAAAATACATTCACCATTTGAGACGTATAAACACCAAGTAGAAGTCTGTATATATATGAACATGTTTTACAAAAAATAGGTCACAAGACCTCATCTGAAGCACGTAGGCTTTCAGGTAAAAATTATCATACAAAAGTCCTAAAGCTATCTATAAACTTTTAGTGGATACATCATGCACTCATCATCTAATGATGCTCTTGGTAACACATCACTGCCCGGGCTACTCTACATAGCAGTCTGCTAAAACAACCTGGTACTCCCACTGTAGGCCTCTGATACCTCAGTGGAAGGTCATCGATCGAGGCATCTGGGATGTCTAGAGTCAACCTCTCTAGGTTCTCCTCCAACTCCCCTATAACATCGTCACCCTATGGTACAAAATGGGCTCTGGCTCGTCTGTCTAATGGGGAGGCTCCCCCAGGTCATGCTGCTCCGACGTCTGCATGAAAATATTCAAGTCTCGTTACTAAACATAAAAAATATAAAACATCAAAACATAAAAACACTATTTCCATTTTAGGGTTTTTGTTTCTTACCGATATCACCCCATTATCCACCATGTGGGAGTGGTAGGTCAGGGTCACCACTGAAGTCAGTGCCCACATTGCATAGTCCTCCACCATGAGGAGCTGATCTCTCAACCATTGAAAGAATGGGTCACCAAACTTTACCTTGCCTCTACCTGCTCCAGTATGGGCCATAATCCAGACCCACCTCTTCATGCGAGGGTCCCGTGCCCTCAAATATGTAAAGACCACCTCGGGTCTCATCTCTGGAACCCGCTCAAAAAATAAACAAGCTAGAATGGAACCGAAACCAAATTGCTTCAACTCCCCCTGTCGACACTTGGTCAGCTGGTCCTTGAAGATCGGAAGCAGAGCTTCCACCCAGTTGAAAACTGTGGGCTCCATGGCCTCTATGGCATAGATAATATGCACTCTAGATGCCTGGTGTACTCCTTTGGCTTCCTGCCACTCTCTGCATGGTAAACAACAATGTCCGTAGAGGGCCATCCACCACTGTTTTTATGGGAATTTTCATCCCCGATGTCCTAGTCCCAGGAATGCAATGGCAGTCTATCATCTCCTGAGTAGTAATGTCCCCTCCATGGGAACTAGTCAAACATATGGGAGCACCCCGTCTCAATAGGCCTGCCAGGAAGTAGATGTCCTCTACTTCAACTTTCAATATATGAGCACCAACCTCAAAATAATGTTGCCCTGGATTCCACATACGGAGTATATGTTCTAGTAGTCACTCATGCGACATCATACTGGGTGTGCGGAAGAACTTTAAGAGTCCACAGTCTCTCAGCATGGCTATACAACCCGCGTTTCATTCGGTGAAGGCATTGTCGTTGTCATATTGCCTCTCTTTCCATATGACCATCTTTGATCAATAAGAACCTGTCAAAAACCATCACAAGACTAATTAGAAGCATTCCCAATCATCCAAATCATAAAAAATGAGCTACTTTTTCTTGTGCATACATTTATATTTATCCACAGCTAGCACCTCCTGTGTCCCATTGAGGATAGGCTGTGGCACCACCTGTACACAGTGTTTTCGATGCGGTTCTAGCGGGGTACCGCTTATCCCGCAAGGGATAAGAGCGGTGCCCGCTTCCATGGTTTTAGGGCTCGCCTTATAATCCCAAAACACCACCAAAAATCAAAATTGAAGGCATGAAATGAACCTAGAACTGACGGTGCGTGAATCCGATGGTGGATGCTCCCGATATCAGCGACTGAAAATCTGGCCAAGAAAATGCTCCAAAGGCTCTCCACTATGGGTAAATGGTAAAATGTTTTGATTTTTTACTATTTACATGACTTTTATATACATTTTAGGGTTTGACATGCTATAGTTTTGTTTTAAAATCATTTATTACTCAAAATCTATCAATCGCAATCATTTAATTTCAGATATTAAAGAATTTAACACTTATTTTTCAAGTCGTTGCAGGATAGAAGAGCGGTAGTAGTAAAGTTTTGGGAGTTTGTTTTTTACTTTTCAGAAAAAGTCTTTTGAGCGTTTATTGTGACACTTTGGTCAAGCTCTCGAAACTTAGCATCAAAGGTCTGATTCCTTTTCTGATTCTTTTCAGGCTCATAAAATCTCTTATTTTGAAAAGAGACCTAGTGGAGTCTTCTTTAAATTCTTTTCGGGCTCCTTAAATATGAAAAGATTGTCGAGTGATCTTTTATTTTTCACGCTCGTTAAAGAATTTGAAGAGTCGTTCATCTGATGGTAGGTTATTAATTTTTCGGTTCAGGCGAACTATTTTACGAAAAAGGACCCTATGGAGTCTTCTTCCATGGTCATTCAGACTCTCAAAACATGAACGATACCAAGTTTTCTTTCATTAGACTCGTTAAATTAAACATTGAGAGACCCTCTTTTGGGAATGAACCCATCCTCTCTCAGGTTCGTAAAACATATGAGTTTGTACTTGTCTTCGAATGATCTATAACGAGTGTTTGTTACCCTCTTTGAACTCGTAAAACCGAAAAGAGGCACTCATCAACCATGATGGGGAAAATGGGAAGGGAATCATTTTGTAAATAAATGGCAGTAGTTTGTCGTTACCTTTGAACATGGCACTCATCTACATATCATTTCAGTAAATTAGGTGTTCATATGATTTCCATGACTATCTGCTTTCATGAGTCATGTCACTCCTTTGAGTCTTTCAAAAGAATGCATTGTCCACCGTCGCACTGTGTGTTTTTCTGGTCTAGTCATGCTGCCAAGTCTTTTGTCGTGCCGCCCGATGTTCAAAGGGAAGTTGAAGAAGTTTTACCTCTACAGTCAAAACACTCTCTGTGTCAGTACTTTTGAGTCAGTATTATGGTTACTTCATTCACATCATTCCAGAACTATGTTTCGAGTTTCGTGTCGTCGATGTGGGACTCATCATGACCCTCCTTCGACGAGACTATTCCTGTCGACATTAGCTCATCATCCAGGAAATAGTCTTATAAACAAAATTTAGTACCTTGAGATCTGTATGCCTCAATGACAGATTCTCTTGCTCTCGACATAGGTTCACATCATTGACCTTTGATCAATAGAATCGACTGGGTGTTTGACATCAAGACATCTATTCACACTCAGTAGAATGTACTAGGTTACCTTGGGAATCATTGACATCAATGGTGATCTCCCTCGCACTTGTTAATGGTTCACATTATTGGCCAGTAATCAAGTGGTTTCTACCATGTTTGACTTTAGATCATTGTAATCACATGGATAGAATCGTACTTTGTGGAAGACGAGACGAAGACGTTGGGTATTTGTTTAGCGCTCATTTCTTTCCCTAGGCTGCAATGGAGTTTTGTATATCTAGCATGGATCCACATTTGTATGGTCATGGCTATGCTCAAATTTGTGTTTGTATGACATAGATCTACGTTGTATGTCTGGTAGCTATGTCCAAGTTTGAGTCCTCTATCACATGGATCTACGTTGTATTCTAGTAGCCATGCTTGTTTATTCCTCTCATGGATCTTCCTTGTATTGGTACACAGCCATGAGTTGGTTACATTTGTCTACGAGTCAAAAGTATTGATGTACTACAGATGCCTACTTGACAACATTCTCTGATCGAGCTGACATTTTCACCTCGAAGTGACAACTTGTTCTCTAAAAGCTCTCGCTTATTGTATCCCTCTAATCCTCATGCTTTGGGGAGCATTCTGTTATACCTAAATCTTGTCACCATCATGTGATGAGATCCTCAACCCCTATGTTTCCCTTAATGCCAACACTTGGAGTGGAAACTTGCTATGTTTGTCAATTCTACTTGAAAAAACCTAGCATCGTGCTTACCTTGTGGCTGATGAGCGGTACCTTGTTCAACACCACATGTATCCTGTGTTAGGATATTTAGACACTTAGGAGTTAGTTAAGATCAACTTGTGTAATATATCCGTTAGGTAAAAGTGTGTTTCTTTAGTATGCATTAGTATGTATTTATAAATATTATAATCCGACGGTCATGATATGTTCTAGACATAGAGTGATCAGACGGTTCAACTTCTCTTAGATCATACCTACCATTGATCCATGGCTTAACACCCGATTGGTCTATGATATCTATTTAAAGAGCATAGAGGGTCCTTGGCTAGTTGATCGATTATGAGAAGATCATATGTAACTTTCTTTCTTTTGCATAATAAATTGCTCCAAGTAGCTATTTGGATGGGGCCGTGGACTGTTTCCCTCTCGAGGGTTTTAACCACGTGACAAACATCGGTGTGTTGATCTGTGATCTATTTGTGTGAAGTGGTTTCTCAAGGTGTTCGGTCTTTTGGGAGTACCCTGTGTACCCGAACATGGTATCAGAGCTTTTATGAAGAGGCGCTTTCGGTTTTGATGAATATCTGGAACCGGTGTTGTCGAAACTATGAAAGGTTTTCTGGTTCTATATTTTATGTGCATTTGTGGCCTATGGGAGCTGTTCCATTGTGTCCGGAGCACCATTTCCATTTGAAAACAGTCTTCGTTTCACCGAAAACCATTTCCATTTGCTCCAAAAACACCCATTTCAGCAAATCTGAAGGTATAATGTTACAGTGACGGATTTGTTTTTTTTAAATCTCTCATATATTATCAGTTTGTTATTAGATATTTTCTGTTTTAGTCTCGGATTGTTTCCTTCCCTGACTGCGTATGCTCTTTGTCATGCACCTTGTGCGATCGCGGCGAATCAGAAACAGTAAGGAAAAAAAAAATTTCTTGTCTTCTCGGCTACGTATGCTCTTTGTCATGCACCTTGTGTGATCACAACAAATTAGAAAGAACGAGAAAACTTGAAAACATAAACTTTTCGGGTAAGCTAACCAAGATCTAACCCCATTTTGTGGAAAAAAAAAATTGTTTTTGTTTTTCGTTTTTTTTTTTTGTGATTTGCAGGAAAAGAAAGCAAGCATGAGAACGAGAGAAAAATTATAAAAAAAAACCCCTTCCTTTTTCCATTATTTTACGTACCTTTTAAACTTAGCTCACTTGGTCCAAAGTTGCTTTATTACTTAATAGGTCTTGAGTTCAAGTCTTATTAAGCTACTTTTTAGTACATGCAATTTCTATTTTCAAATTACCTTATTGTAAAAGTGCATCTCACATAAATAAAATAAAATAAAAGTGAGTCACTTAAGTCTTTTAATTTATTGCCGCACTATTTAAAAGTCACATTATTATAAAAGTGAACATCACTTATTCTACAAAAGTGATTCACTTCAAAGCAACTTTGTTGTAAAAATGATTTTCAAAGGTTAATCTTGGGAAGAGGGGGGCTTCTTTTTTTAGTTGGTCAAAGTTAATATCTGCCACATCACTATTGGGGACATCTTCAACGTTTTCTTTAATCAAGCATAACTTCATCATCCAGAATCATTTTTAAGTGCCGTTTTTTTTAAAACCGCATATTTTTTTGATATCTTTGCATATAGATAGTTAGTTTCTATTATTTCAGCTATTATTTTACAGTATGGCCACCCCTTGTGATATTATACTTACATGTTCTAACTATTTCTCATGGAAATCTTGTATGGAGGATGTTCTGCGAAGTAGGGGACTTTTCAGGATAACCTCAGGGAAAGAAACAGAACCCACTTATGATGATAATAAAATTAAATGGGAAAATAGATGTGATGAAGCTCGTGGATTGATTGGGATGTCAATCTCTACTGATTTGCGATTCCACATATTTGGAATTGATGAACCTAATCTCACTTGGGAAAAGTTGGAATCTGTGTTTGGTAAACACAATGAAATTTGGGGTCCTCAACTTGAGAATGAGTTGCTTTCCTTGAATCCAAATGATTTTTCATGCATTCAAGACTATTTATCAAAGTATAAAACTCTTAGACTATTACGTGCAGAATGCAAGATTAAGAAAGAAGACAAACAATGTATTTATCATATTCTTTCAAAACTTGGACCTGCATATTCTATTTTTGAATCTACATTCTACTCCATGAAAGAATCCTTGACTGCAGCTAGCTATCAAGAGCCTAGCCTTGAATCCTTTTGTGATTCCTTAATTAGAGAGCAAGATAAGCTCATTCATCTTGGAATAATTAACAATGCAGATACATCTGGGAAAGCCTTATTGTCCCAACAGAAAGAAAAGTCCAAGCCTTCCAAGAAACAAATTTTTTGCAATAATAAGCAAAACAACAAGGGTCCCAAAACTTCTCAGTCAGATCCTTCTTTAAAAAATGACAAAGGATCCAAGAAAAAAGGAAAGAAGACCGAGCATCATTGCAATTTTTGTGGGAAAGATAATCATGATGAATCTAAGTGTTTTAAGAAGATGGCAGCCTTGGAAGTAGCAATGAAGAAGCACCACATCATCCTAGATCCATCTTCATAATCTACCTCTCATGGACATGCACTTTGTGCTTCTGGTTACTCTTATACTGCATCTTCTTCTTCTACTTCAATTGAATGGCTCATTGATTCTGGAGCATCTTATCATATGGCTAAGGATAAATCCATCTTTTCTACTATGCATGAATGTAACACCAAACAAATATTTGTTGGTGATGATAGATCTGGAAGTGTTGTAGGATCTGGAACAGTTCCAGTAGAAAATGGTCATTTCAGTGATGTACTATGTGTTCCAAAAAAATTCTGCAATTTTTTATCAGTCTATCAAATTACTCATTCATGTGAAGGTAAAATTGTGACGTTTACACCTCACCAAGTTGTAATCAAGGATTTTAAAAATCCTCAAAATGTCCTTGCTACTGGAACTGTTGATGATATTACAAGGTTGTACAAATTTAACAACTTTGGGTCATCACCTTTTCCTTCAGTTTTTGTTGCTCAGAGTGATAACTTGAGCAAACTTCGGCATGAGTGATTTGGTCACTTAAATTATCACTCATTGCAACAACTATGTAAAGACAATATGGTGACTGGTCTTCCGCTGGTATCTTGCAAGGATGGTGTTTGTTTCGGTTGTGTACTCGAAAAACATCATCGGGACAGTTTTGACAAATGTGCCTCTTGACACGCCTCAGTTCCCTTGGAGCTTGTGCATAGTGACTTGTGTGGCCCTCTTCCATCTGCTTCCTTTTCTGGTTTCAAATATTTCTTAACTTTCATTGATGACTACTCCAGACGCGCTTGGGTTTACTTCCTAAAACTTAAGAGCGAAGTATTTAACATGTTCTTGGCCTACAAGGCCCTTGTTGAAAAACAATCTGATCATCAAATTATTAAGTTAAGATCTGACAATGGAGGAGAATATGTTAACAACAAGTTCACTATTTTTTGCACTGAACAAGGAATCCAACAACAGCACACTTCCATATACACCACAACAAAATGGTGTAGCTGAACGGAAGAACTGCACTTTAAAAGAAATGGCTAATTGTATGATCCAATCTAAGGGACTAAGTTTTCAATATTGGGCTGAGGCCATAAATTGTGCAAATTACATAGTTAATCGCACACCCACTAAATTTTTACCAGGTATAACACCGGAAGAAGCATGGAGTAAAATTAAACCAGATGTAAGTCACTTTCGTATGTTTGGTTGTGAAGCATGGGCTCACATTCCGAATGAAAAATGGAAAGCATTGCAGCCTAAAAGTAAAAGGTGCATATTTGTTGGATATTCTGAATATGTAAAAGGTTATAGAATTCTTCAACCACATTCTCATGATATAGTCATTAGAAGAGATGTTAAATTTGATGAAAATATCTTGGCCTGCGAGCCTAACTTGGTGGGTGTGCCATCTTTGGCCTATAAGCCTGATTCGACGATTATGCCTTCTTCTTCTTCTTCTTCTTCTTCCAACTTCCTTGACAGGCTTCCAAATCCAGTTTCTGATGATGACAGTGAGGATGAAAATCCACCTCCGCCTGCTCATGTTCCTCCAATTTCACCAGCACCAATACTTCCTCGATGGGTCCGTTCAACATGTGAAGCAGCTGGTGATCTTGCCTATGATCCTAGAGATCAACGTCGAACACGTTCTCAGTTTCAGCGAGACTCTTCTCTTTTGGCTCAAGTTTCTGAGAATCATGATCCAGAAACTTTTGTAGAAGATTCAGGAAATCCAGATTGGGATGCAACTATGGATGAAGAATATCGTTCCTTAATGGCAAACGATACTTGGGATCTTGTTCCTCTTCCAAAAGGAAGAAAACGTGTCAGATGTAAATGGGTCTACAGAATTAAGTATGCATCATATGGAAGTGTTGAAAGACTTAAGGCAAGGTTAGTTGCCAAAGGTTTTTCCCAAGTTGAAGGGATTGACTACAATTGAACCTTTGCCCCTGTAGCAAAAATGAACTCCATCTGCCTTGTTCTTTCCCTTGCAGCCTTACATAACTGGGAAGTCCATCAAATGGATGTCAAGTATGCCTTCTTACATGGTGATTTACATGAGGAAATTTACATGGAACAACCTCCTGGATATGTTCAGAATAACTCTAGCCCTGTTTGTCTCCTTAATAAATCCTTATATGGCCTTAAGCAAGCTCCTAGAGCTTGGTATTCCAAAATGGATAGCTTTCTCCTTGACACTGGTTTTTCTAGATGTCAATCTAACTCCAATGTCTCTACCAAGAAAGTAGGAAGCCATCTCATCATACTTGTTCTTTATGTTGATGATCTTATCCTTACTGGTAGTGACCCTAAAATTATAACCCATGTGAAATCCAGTCCTAAGCAAAATTTTGAAATGTCAGACTTACAACATTTGCATTATTTTATTGATCTCCAAATATTGCAAACCAAAGAAGGAATCTTTCTTTCCCATTCTAAGTATGCTTGTGACCTTATTCGTCGCTTCCACATGGAAGATTGTAAACCAGCCCCTTCTCTCTTCCAGTCTGGAGTCAAACTTTCTGCCACTTGTACTTCCCCTGAAGTAGATGCCACCTTGTATCGTCAACTTGTTGGTAGTATTTAATACTTGACTCATTCTCGTCCTGACCTTTCCTTTTTTGTTGGTCGTGTTGCTCATTCCTCATGAAAGTCACTAGAAAGCAGCAAAAAGAATACTTCGATATATTCGAGGTACAATTCATTTTGGGATTCATTACAGTATAGGGGGGAAACCTTTGTTGGTTGGTTTCACTAATTCAGATTGGGTCGGTGATCCTGATGATCGAAATTCTACAGCAAGTTATGTTTTTAGTCTAGGATCTGGACCTGTCACTTGGGCTTGTAAGAAACAACAAGCTCTTGCTCTTTCTTCAGCGGAAGCAGAATATCGAGCCACAGTTAATGCCAGTCAGGAAGCTTTATGGCTTCGACAGATCCTTTCATAGTTTGGATTCGAGCAGGAGCAGCCTAATCCACTTTGGTGTGACAATAAAAGTGCCATCAAGCTTGCCAAAAATCCAGTTCTACATCAGCGTAGCAAACACATTGATCTACACATGCATTTCATCAGAAATCTTGTTCATGATCGTGTTATTGAAGTGCTCTATTTCCCTACAGATGATCAAGTTGCAGACATCTTCACTAAGTCTCTTATAGAAGCGAATTTTTCTAAAATTCGATCTATGTTAGGAGTTCAGGAATGTGTCCTTAAGGGGGGGTAGGCTCTAATGCCTCCTTCCTTCTCCTAATAGTGTCACTTTTGTAAATCCTTCAATCCTATCCAAAGTTGTTCTTAAGGGGGGATGTTAGGATATTTAGACACTTAGGAGTTAGTTAAGATCAACTTGTGTAATATATACGTTAGGTAAAAGTGTGTTTCTTTAGTATGCATTATTATGCATTTGTAAATATTATAATCCGATGGTCATGATATGTTCTAGACATAGAGTGATCCGACAGTTCAACTTTTCTTAGATCATACCTACCATTGATCCATGGCTTAACACCCGATTGGTCTATGATCTCTATGCTAGTTGATCGATTATGAGAAGCTCATATGTAACTTTATTTCTTTTGCATAATAAATTTCTCTAAGTATCTATTTGGCTGGGGCTATGGACTGTTTCCCTCTCGAGGGTTTTAACCACGTGACAAACATCGGTGTGTTGATCTGTGATATATTTGTGTGAAGCGGTTGCTCAAGGTGTTCGGTCTTTTGGGAGTATCCTGTGCACCTGAACATCCTGTTATAGAGAAGCAGTGCCACCGCCTATAGGATTTGTTCTTAAAGCGATTCTCACCTAAACTGCTCTGTCATAAGGGAACAAAAGTGGTACCCTGGGTAAAATGGGAAAAATAGAAGTTTCTCGAGGCTTCTAGAACTTGAGCCTCGTGTCCTCCCTTATCCCTATAATTATGGGTTAGTTTGAGTTCAAGATCCCCCTTGATAGGATCTTGGAGCCACCTCACCCACCATTCTCTCAACTATCCCTATCCATTGAGTCTTATAAATACAAGCTCATATCCATAGTTGAGGGGGAGAACTATAGAGGTATTGTTATGCTGTTGAATTGACTACTTAGTCCAAATAATTGGAGAGCATAGAGAGCAAAGTTGGATCTTCTAGGGATGAAGTGTTTGTCGACACTAAGGAAACAGTTGTAAGCATCTCCATACATTCTTAATGCAAAGCTGATTTCCGTCCCACATATCTGCTGGTTTGATTTCACATGTATATGTTACTAGATTCCTTAGTCACTAGTATGGATATGTAGATTATTTCATGGTATCTTTGATGTGCTTGTATGTTTGACATGTTTGCAGGTACACAGGTTCATGATCGAAGCAGTATTCCAGGTGTCTACAGCATTCAGGGAAGGTCTTCATCCTTTGTCGTTCACTCATTTGTTCTGGATTTGAACCATTCAGACCAGAGGAATAGTTTCTATCCACAAAAGGTGAAATATTCCTGATAATAGTCGATCACCAAGAGTACTATAGAGTATTTCTCTTAGTTGTTAGTGTTGTTCAAAAATCTTGCCAAGTCATCACAAAACATCAAGGACTTATCACGTTCACATCTTCCCTATAGACTCAGTCAAACGAAATTTTTCTCATCACCAACGCTCTTAGACACAAATGAAAAACTTTGGCAAGCTGATCCAATTATTCACTAAGTTTTATAACAATCACAATCAATATTTTTAATCCCAATTGTTCATTCAAAATGAGTCCTAAAAAGTTCCAAAACCGAGTCTTAAGGTATCTTACAATCCTTATGCATCGATGGTTGCATGAAATCAAGAATTAATAATGTTTTCAGTTGTCTTGTTGTTCACATATGCTTGCATTTGGAAACAAGGTTTGTCCTTATGCATCTGAACACAGTGCTTTGTAGACCAAGATGGATCTCCCTTAGGACCTGATCTTGGTTGTTTCTTGTTAAGGTTTGAATGAAACACAACTTGTAATTTATTTCTTCACAAATTCTATACAGAGATATGTTGTTGTTTGGATGTCCTAGGTCACTGCTCACTGCTGTAAGATCTCTGAAAATCAAAGAAAGGAACTTGCATCCCGAGATTTACAGTCCAAAAATTGTAGTCCTCAACTGCAGCCCAAAAATTACAGTCTGAAAAATTACAGATCTCGTTCTCCATTTCTACACCCCCTTTTGAATGAGGAATGATGTGTATTTATATTCGTTAACATGGAGGGTATACCCATATTTATTGGGACAACCTTGCAATGGATAAATTTTATTTAAAAATAATGTTTCTTTTACTTAGCAGTTGGGCCAACATGACTAGAAGGATAAAACTACTTCAACTTAAAAAAATTATATTTCTTCAACCGTGAGGAACCACGTGATGTGCCACCTACTGTTGGAAATAGAATGACGAGGGCTATCATCTTATGAGGGGCTTGTTTTCAAATACACACTCCTATTGATGCCTATAAAATCCCAGGTACCGACAGTAGGGATTCTCCCCAATAACCGTTCCCAATTAGATCGTTTATCGTTTGGTGTGGGGAATCTGTCTGGTTAGCGGCCCGGCTACCATATATTTAAATGAAGTTTTAGATCTATTTTATCAGTTACGGCTCGGTCCGCCGTTTATGTGTGTTTTTTATGTTTTATAAATGATATGCAAGTGCCTAAATTAAATGCAGATGATCAGGAAGCAAAGACTTCACAATGTGATGCGTAGGTTCTTACCTCCTGTCTTATCCTATTTGTTCCTGAAACACAAAAAGCAAATAACAGCTATGCTAAACTAAATTATCTTATCTAACCTATCCCCTAGGGAGCAATATTACTATATAGATGAGTAATGTACTGCATTTTCTGCATAAATAATTTTACAGGTAGCTGATAAATTTAGAATACATAAACACAGTAGAAAAATTAACATAGAGATAGCTCAGTGTTTGTTAAAACATTCATTACTCATTTGTTGCATAAGATTCATCATAAGGAAAGGAAATCATTCACAACATAGAAGTAGTTCAGAAGTTAGAACGATCTCACAGATTTGTAGAGTAAGCTAAAACAAAAATAGTTCTATATTCATCCATATACATAGAATGCATTTGAAACTACGATGTGGCATAAATTGTGCGAAGCCAGCTCACTTGGATTGGAGCTCATTCAACCTTCCTGATAAACATGCCCCAAAAAACCTCAGGAAGTATCAAGATGGAATTGGAGATATTAAATTTTGGTTGCAAATCAGTAGTACGATTGAACACAGCCATTGATAAAACCATAGAGAAGTGTACCGAGTTTTACAAAGGAATATATTTGATCCACCATCAATGCCAAATTTTAGCAGGTACCCCGGATTAGGATTTCCCAGCCAGAGAGAAACACTTAAAGAACATCCAAGAGAGGCTATAGACAGGAGAAGAAAGCATATCTAATATTGAATGTGTCAGTTAGGAAACCATTGGAGTTTGGATTGTACAGGTTTCAACACACAAGCACCTGTTTGAAGAGCTACTGAGTCAGAACGCACCAAAGGTCAAGGAGATAGAGTCCTAGTTGTCAAAACATGAGATAGCAGCATGAGTGTTGGAGCTGGCTGAATATCGAATCATAAATGAAGAATCTCAAGCATGGGATGTGTACATTAAGAGTCAAACTAGGTCCTCCTAGATTATTTGAATTACCCACAAGTGGGAGTCTTCTTTATGTAATATTTTGTTTTAGGTTATTTTCCTAGTGAGCACACTAGAGGACGAAATTTTGTAAAAAAAAGGTTAAGGGAAGCCCAAAGGGTAGAGAATACCAAGAGTCATGTTGAAAATATATAAATATAGATAGAATCGAATAGAAGTGGATTTATCTAGCTCTGGTATACGAAATACTATATTGTAAGAAGGACTATTTCTTGTTATAATAAAGAGGATAAAAGTTATGTTGGAGAAGGAGTTGTTGGAGTTTCAAATGCATGCTGTGTAGATGGCTGAATATAGAACTATTTTTGTTTTAGCTTACTCTGCAAATCAGTGAGATCGTTCTAAATTCTAAACTACTTCTATGTTGTGAATTATTTCCTTTCCTTATGATGAATCTTATGCAGCAAATGAGTAATGAATGTTTTAACATTCATTCCTCATTTGCTACATAATATTCATCATAAGGAAAGGAAATCAATCACAACATAGAAGTAGTTTAGAAGTTAGAACGATATCACATATTTCTAACGTAAGCTAAAACATAAATAGTTCTATATTTAACCATCTACACATCATGCATTTGAAACTCCAACAGCTCTTTCTCCTACAAATTTTTTATCCCCTTTATTATAAAAATAAATAGTTCTTCTTACAAGCCTTTCGTATATTAAAGCTAGAAAAGTCCCTCTCTCATTCGATTCTACCTATATTTATATATACATTGCAAAATTACCTTTGGTCTCCCTGCCCTTTGGGCTTCCTTAACTTTCAGTTACATAAAGTTTGTCTTTAGTGTGTTCAAAAAGTAAATATAAAATATTACAAATATATCCATGTGTGAATAGGACAAAACCACTTAAGTGGACCTAGTCAAACTATTCATGAATTGCTTCCAGGCTGAAGCATCTGAGGCAATTGTATTGAACTCTGTGGGCTCTAAAAATATGACCGTGACCTCATGCTTGGACAACTGGCCTTTTATGCCTGCTACTCTTGGAGGATTTGCTCTCAGCAAATATTCTAGTAGACAGTTACTAATTGCTGCTTGGGCCACTAAACCCTTTATCACCTTTGCATCTAAACCTTTAACCAGCTGAATATTTAACTCATCTTCTTGTAACTTATCCTTTAGTTTTTTTAAGTGTTCTTCATGTGCTGAAGAGGTCAAAAATTTGTTGAGTTATAAGCATATTCCTGAAAAATTCTGCACATTTTTTCATTGTCTTTTCCACTGCTTCCATCAACCTCTCAACAACTCTAATGCTGAAATTTACAATATCATATTCAGTCTGCAACTTTTGCGGACTTTTTACAGCCGTGTTTTCTAGATGCTCTGTGGTTGTTTCTAACCATGTCAGTTGACCTTGTAGGGTCTCCACAATTTCCTGGGTTCTGTCCTTGAATGTAGTAGCCACTGCTGAGATCTCCTGCAATCGATCTTCAGCTTGCTTGATCCAAAAAAATTCTTCCGCGAGCTTGACCCGTACTTGATATATTTTTCTTCTAAGCAAGAGAGCATGCTCTCTTAGAGGTGCTATGTCTATTTTTCTTTCATTGGATACCTTCAAAAGAACTTCCAAGGAACTCTCCTATGCTTCAATATCTGTGATTCAAACTCTGTGCTCTTATGCTTGCTGATCAGCTGCTGATTTCTGAACTTCCATTTCTGCTATCTTGCTCTCTAACTTCTGATTTTCCCTATCAAGGGTCATTTTTGACTATTTAAAATTATCCCTATACTCCCGTAGGATTTGGTAATCTTGCTGAAGCTTCTCGTAGTCTGAAAGAGTATCTTCGTATTTTCTCTTAGAATCTCATCCTACTCTTTCCTCCTTCATTAAAACCTCTTTAATTTCTGCCATTTTACCCTTATACTGATCAAGGATTTCAGTAAACTTGCTAATATTATGAGAATTTGCAGTTGTAGTTGCAACAGCCATGGAGGCCATTTGCTTGGGATATTCTTCTACATTTTTTATGACCGTCTTCTCGATCACTATGGTGATTCCGGGTTGAGTTCCCATATTTAAATTCTTCTCCTTTTTCCACACAATGACCTTCCTTTTGGGATCAAAATATACGCCCTCCAAACATGCAACTTCATGTTGTTTAGATGGGGTAAATGGCACCAATCCGAATTCAACCATAGGGAGATGCCCTCTAGTGAGTATATTTCTTGAAGTGGAAGGGAGGCTCTATGGATTGTCCCGAGTAGGACTTTGTCCCTAATTTTCACTATCCAGGTCCTCCTGATCTTTCTTTCTGGATTTTGAGTTGCCTGAGCTGTTGATTTTTCTAACTCTACAATCTTCTCTAGGATAGCCTCTTCTCTCTTTATCTGTTCCTCCTCTTTCTCTTTTCTAGAAGCTTCTTCTTCTTCTTTATCTCTTTGGGTTTCTTCAACTAGAAGTTTTTTTGCACCCTCTACCAGTCTTCGTGCAGTCTCTTCTTTTGCTTTTCTTGCAACTTCTTCTTCTTGACCTTTTCATTCTAGAATATTGTTGCTACTGCCTTCAACTCCAACTATTGTGGTCTTCTTTCTTAGCCGCTTGTTTAAAGCTGTCATGTTGCATATATTCCTGTATATTTCTTCCTCCTTGTCCACATGGTTAGTGTATTTGAAATTTACCTTAAGGAGTGCTCGATGGGCTGCAAATTTACCCTGTGAGTCATTCCTATGAAATATCTTTTCTACGAAGTGAAATCTTTCTAGTTCCTTAGCGAACTCTAGGGAACTCTTGACTTTAGAAAACCTATAACTCCTCACATAAAAAGGTAGCAGCAGAAACACAACCTTTTTCAAATCAAACAAGTGACTTCCAAAACCATCTAAGAAAAGTTGTCTTACAACTTCCTTATGAACTATGTAACTGTAGCATATCTTGGCAGCAATGAGGGTGATTTATTCCCCCATTACATCTTGAGTTATGTGCCTTCTTCATAGAAGAAGTAATCCCCAAAATGTTTGATAGACTCCAAAACTCCCTCGGATAGGCACTTGCACTCTTCTAATAAAATTAGTTGGTACAGAGGCATCGGGAACTCTTCACAGATTAGTTTGTAGTAATTGTGGTACTTGTGTCCCCATAGTATCTAATAAGTTGCATAAATAGTGGTTTTCTCTCCCTTCCATGTGTAAGTGAGTTTTTCAAATGGATGAAAGCAAAGCATGCAATCAATAAAAAAGGATCCCATGTAGAATTCAGATTTCCTTTGGTGTAAACCTTCTTGGGCTGCAGTGATGGAAGTGGATAGGCTATTGGCTACTATATCAGCCCAGTTGAAAATTGTTCCTTTCATGGCCACATGGTAAATCAGTGGGATCCATCCAAACTTGTAAGTTCTACCATCAGCCCTGCCTAAAATTCTATTTAGTATCAGGACTACCATTCTGTATTGGGTACGTAAATGAGCAGTTTTGTATTCCCCAGATTGCTTGTGCCTAAAAATATTCCCTTCATCTACCATTATCTTTGTTGTAGCTATGTAATTAAATTTTAGATTTTTGACCCAGTTAGTTGTCATGCTAATTTTTGACGGAGGTAGGTTGTATTCTTTTGCTATATATCCAGGTGTGAAGGATGCAAATCCTTTGTCCTCCACATTGTTCATTATCTTCCCTACTGAATCTACTTGGGCAGAATCCATCCAATGACCTCTGCGCAAGGAAACATCTATGGCCTAGTAGATACCTTGGTGATTCCATATCTCGATATATTGTCATATAGGGATAGGTCTTCCAAACCTGCCTCTAGAACCTTCTTCTATACAAGCATATGGTAGATTTGACCCCATTTGAATTCAGATTCTGCTCCGGTGACTGAATTTGTATCCTCATATATTATTTCCACCCTTGGTGAGGGTGAGCTTTCTGCATCTGAGTCATAATCTACGATCTTCGCCTTCTTTTTCCCTTTATTCATCATGTTATCTGTTATAAGTTGTGACTACAATAACACAACAGCAAAAAATGTTTCAACATCTACATCATTAAACAAATTGATGCATTTGAACGAGAAAAGATTAATGACTATGATATGCTAGGGAAACAGTTCTAAGAAACGAAATTAATATTCTACCTTACCCCGCTATCCTTGCCCATTGGGATAATAAAAACACCTCGCAGCTCAGTAGGCCAATATTTTTGTAACGAAACCCCTAGACACAGGCGAGCCTCGGCCTCTGGACATTTGAATGGAAAAATAACTCAACCTCCTACGATACCCTTCCGCCCACAGACATGAAAATTCTAAGAGGCTCACATCCCGCAGGCAATGCTCCGAGGCTCGATGGCAGTGATGCCCTGGGTTCAAACCACCAAAATCAACATCTCTCAACAGGAAGATACAATAAAACAGCCAAAAACTAAAGGATTTACTAGAAACAGGAAAACCGCAGTCCCTGCTAAAACCCAAAGGAGAGAACCAGGTAATCTCCATGCTTGCGAAAAGCTCGGGCCTCTGGAGAATCATCATTAGCTAACAGGATCGCGGGATAAATGCCTTCGAACGGACTGGTGAAGTTCTATGAGCAGGTAAGGCGGCCACGACAAGTTTAGACCTTGAAAGGAGAATGGATAAACCTAAAATGTAGGGAATGCGCCTAGGCACCCACCCCTGCTCGAAAAATCAACAACTGACAGCTCGAAGCTCCACTCAAATCACCAATCAAAAAGAAGGTGAACCGGAAGCTACCTAGAAGGAAACGGTCTTGACAAACAGTCGTGGATGCTTTGCCCAATGCGCCATGTGAGCTCCAACAAAGGCTTCCACCAATCATGCGAAGTATCGAACGGGATAAATCGTGACTAACAGCTTCGAAAGCTCACCGTAAAGCAAACAAGGGTAAAAACATTTCCCCCCAATGCATATAAATAGATAACCATGGTTAAAACCAATTAAAGTGGTAGGTAAAGGAGGAAAAACCAATTAAACAAGGGTATTTTTAGTGCTAGAAATTGTTCCTAAACTACCACAAGAACAAGCTAACACAATCTCAAACAGAAATAGAATAAAATTGGTTTTTAGGGTTTTGGTTTATAGTTTTGGTTTAAAACTTCATCAACAAGGAGGAAAAACAATAACAAGCTAATACAGAACTAAATTAAGAACTAGTAGAGAAACTGGGGATTAAACACGTCCCAATAAGCCATAAGCATTACACATGAAACACTAATTTCACCCACATGATACAAGCATTTACTTGAATAAAACCTTTAAACAAGAAATGAAATTGTAGACTGGGCAATCAACCTGATCAGAAATGAAATAGCATGACAGGTAAAAAGGCTTATCAGTTTATATATAATCAAAAAACAGTCATCCACTTACTTAAGAGTTATAAGTTCTATCTTGAGATATCACAGCACAAAAATCCTCTCCTTGAGTGAAAATTTGAACCCTATTTTCATTTTATTTCATTCTTTTATCCTTCTTTCACCAAAAATAGTTACATAACTAACTAACTACCTTTTAGGTTTAAACTTCGAAACTGCTACTAGGATAATTGGCTTTCAAAATGAACTATTAGTTACAAAAATAAACCACATGACACATGTCAGTAATAATCTTTATAGTTTTTTGGCTGCTTCAACCAGTAATCCAATCCCTTCTAGGGCATGTGACTATCTTCTAGTTCTTTGATGCTTAGCTTCCAGGTATTCAATCCTCTTTGACAGTCTCTCATTCTGCTGGATCAAATCTTTAATTGTTTGGTTCAATTCTCCAAATTGGCTTTGAGTGTGCTTCTTTCTCCTTAGAGCTTCCTTTGAAACAGAAATTAACTCTTGATAATGAGTGTTTATGTCATCTAGATCCTCCCTTAAACTTATGTTAGTCATGACTAAACCCTCGTTTGTTTCATTCAGAAAACTGATTTGATACTTGCATTGTTTCACTGTTTTCTGTAGATTCTCGATTTCAGAATCTATGCATAATCCCTCTTTTGTTGTAGAGGTCTTGTCTGATAACTATGGAATGTTCATTTTTCTGAAAATCAAATCATCATCTTCCTCATCTTTATATGTTTCCTCTACAGAAACTTCTAGAAGCCTATCCTTTTCAGTACTGCAAACTTTTTGTTGATATACAACCTTGTCCTTTTCTGGTGATGACTTTAAAGTCAATAAATGTTCCTTCTTACTCTGAACCGGCTTAGAATCCAGGCCTTCCTCATCCTCCAAGTCTTATTGAGATGATGAGTCTTCAATTACAGTCACCTTCTCTCTAGCAAACTTTGCATTTAAAATCTTTTCCATGCCAAGCCTTAATTTACACTCCTCCTAGCATTACTAATGATTTTCCTTGATACTTAACAGCTGAAAGTTGTACCATCTCACATTTTAATCCTGCCGCAAAAGACTCTTATTTAGATTTTTCATCTGAACTCTGTGGGTTATCAGCTTTCAAATTGTCTATAATAGGAAACTCCATTATATTTTCTTGTACATTTGTGATATTTTGATTATGTTCTAAATAACTCTTACCCTCTTCTTGATTTGTATCAACTCTATGACTTTCTTCTATATTCTCTGAAAATTGCTCTTGTTTTTCATTGATTGCTCCTCTGCTCTCTTCATACACAGAGTCTTCAATTTTCTGGACTGAATCTTCTTCTTGAATATTGTCTTTCACCAACTCTTCAACTATTTCTCTTTTTAATCTCTTTGCAAGGAAATGTTGTTTGTTCATTTGCCTCTTCTTGGGCTGACCTTCTTATTGAGTATGGATACCTGACCAAAACACAAAGTGTTCCCAGGTTCTACCCTTTTTCTAAAGAACTGTGTTAACAATCAATTTTATAAGTCCATGATGAAAGATAGACTATTGAGTGTGATATTTATGCCCCTTTACTCTATCAGACATTTTTTGCAGGCTCTTCAGAAAGAAAAAGGGTAAATTCATTTTAGACTCTTGATTTAGATGTTGGAGGAATTTGATGTGATACTTGAAAACTAAGGCAAACATGCCCTCACGAGTGATGTAACTCTGTAGAATTCTGATAACCTCTCTCCATTGAAGCTTGAATTTATGTAGCTGAACTCCCTTACCCCAGTCTAGGGTTTCAACCTCTGGCAACAATAAATCTCTTGAATTGAAAGTAAAAGGTATTTTTTTAAACCAAAATTCTCCTTCACCTGCTATACTTGTGGTTTCGTCAATTAACTCTTTGGTGAGTTTGAATTTGAGGGTATCAAATGAAACAGATTTTTTATCAAAACCTTGTGCAAATATGTGTGACAATTCTAGGTTGAAACCATTAATTTTCTGGAAAAAATCAAACCAACCAGCCCTTTGAAAAATCGTTGCACACTCAGGAAACTCTTCTGTCCAACTGGTATCCATGGGCTCAACTCTATTTGTTTTACCACTCTTTTTCGTTTATGTTGTGAAATCCTAACTTGTGAATTTCTTTCTAAAATAGTTGAAAAATATTTTGAAAATGCTTCACTATAGTAATGAAACTGATAGCTCAGTAAAACCAGGACAACAAATTCACAATTTTGTAATTGTCCCTACAAACTAACCCTCTGTCAATGCAAATCACAATTGAGTTAATGATTTCTCTATCTGGTTGCACACTTGTCACAATGATGATCTAAATTGATGAACATGTGCTCTCATGTCTTCATATGTGTCCAACAGACTTCCACAATTCTCTCTTCAACGACCACGATTGCCCCCAATTCCTTCAATAATTTTGTCAAATTAAACAATGACAGGTGAGCACACAATCTTCAATAATCCTGGAAACTACTCGTTCAATTGTCATTATCATTAATGGGTTCTGAACCTGCACCATCTTATGTGTTCAAGGGATTCCACTATTGCAGCTTTCCAACGGCCACGATTCTCCTTCATAACCCTTTCTTCCTTTCATACACTCGTCACAATGATTACTGAGCTCTATACACGTATCACTCTATCCTTACAAGTGTAAAACGAGTCCTTTTTCTTTTGATTACAAAGCAACACCATTATTTTCCATGATTTCACAAAATGAGATTCTTGTAGCGCTACCGTTCTTTCACCTTCACTCCTACGCTACAGGAATCTTCTTTTGCATATTTTAAACCAATGCTTTAAACAAAAGGGTTAGTCATAAAGCATAATACTTGGAATAAACTTTAATTATAAGTTTTTTTAAAGTTTAAAGATGTACATATTAACTAATAAGCCCAAAAGACAAACCTTAAGACTAAAATAATGAAATAATTCAACCATTAAAAACATTAAATCCAACAAAAATGATTGATTGTCAAAAAATTCTTAAAACCAACATAAAATGTAAAATCATAATAAAACAAAGGTTGAAAATTAGGACAAAAGGATCAGATAAATTAAGAACAAAATCTAGTTATAACAGGTATCAACAAGAATATCACGCCCATGACCATATACGAGCGGATCATAACCAATGAAACATGTGCAAATGTCAATCTCCATCGTATGCAAGGGTGTAAGTCCATCCCAAACAAGTGTAGGGTTCCATGACCCAAGTCTTTGTCTTTGTCATTCACTGAGTTTTCCATGTCATCGACAACCACATCCTTTGTCATTAATGGTTTGTCATCAATGACAACTATGCTCAACACGTGGTCCATGAAGACCATGAAGTTTATTATCCAAAATTCATAACTAAGTTAACAAAAGTTAATTTTTTAAAGACTCCTTAAAATAAGAACAAGTTATATGATACATCCTTAAAAGAGAAATTAGGTATGGAAGGAAATTAAAGGTTGGTTGAAAGATATCAAAATTAAAACTGATAATTATAGACTCTGTCACAAAAGGAAGGAAATGATGACAGAGGATTACTAATAGGGGGAGTCTATAAACTTATGCATCCAAGTTTCTCATTTAAGAAGGGACAACTGTCAAAAAGGAGAAAGATTGGAAATCCTCTGTCAAAGATGGTTACAAGAAGTGACAGTGACAAGTTATCCTTTGTCATTGTTGTCTAAGGGGGAGAATGTTTAGGTGTTTCCATCAATGCCAAAGGGGGGGAGGGGATGTTGAGTTTTTTTCCATTAATGTCAAAGGCATTCATGAATTACAAATGAGAAAAAGGATATGATGGCAGGGAAAACTCACTGAAAGATAAAAGAATAACAAAGAGAGTAATGACATGGCATGTATAATGAGGTTGCAGTGGATGAAGATGGCATAGATAAAATCAGCATGTTGTCCCCCATGCTATGTATACTTCACCTTCCAAGTTTTATGAATGTAAGAACCCACCCTAGGTGACCTAGGGTTTTGAAAAATTTTCTAAGGGTCAGCACAGAAGTTCATAAGGACATTTTTCAAATGCCCACCAAATGCAGTCTTTGTGTAAATAAATTCATCAAACATGGGTATGTTCTTTGGTGATATTTCTATCTACCTATTGATGCCAGAAAAATTCCCAGGTACCGACAGTACATATTCTCCCCAGTAATCGATCCCAACTAGATCACTCACCGTTTGGTATGGGGACCTCATCTGGTTAGCGGCCCGACTACTGTAGATTTAAATTTTGTTTAATTCTTTTATCAGTTGTGGCCCGGTCCACTGCTTATGTGATTTTATTGTTTTTAGGATGAAATGCAATTTCCTAAGCTAAGTGCACGTGACTGACAAACAAGAAACTCCAAAGAGCTGCGCAGGTTCTTACCTCTCACCTTATCTAAATCTTGCTCCTCAACCACTTCTATAAAAGTAAATTAATTGCGTTATAGTCTACTCTAAGATGATCTATCCTATCCCCTTAGGGAGAAAATTTAAAATAAAGATATTAATGTACTGTAATTATCCATAATGAATTTTGCAGCTAACTGTTCCAATTCCATATACATAGTTACAACATAAAGATTAACAAAGATAGCTTTGAAATAATAAAGCATTCATTACTCCATTTATATACAGAATTTTAAATGAAAAGAAAAATCATTCATCATTACAAAAATAATTCACAAAATTTAGAATGATCTCACGGTATACATAAACTCAATAGAAGTAGTTTAGATTTGAAATTCCACATGATCCATGTAAAACCCTATGCAGTCCTCTCCTAGCAAAATCATCTTTCTTTATTAACAGAAAAAGTAGTTCTCTTACAAAATAAACTCAACCTTCTTATGCCATTGAAAACTCCTTTCTATTCTACCTCCTATTTATACATTTATGAATGACTCTTTGAATTCCCTGACTTGAGGACTTCCCTAACCCTAGGACTTCCAAAATTTTGTCCTTTAGTGCTTTGCACTTGGAAAAGAAAACAATAATAAATTACATAAGGTGACAAAATACAAAAACAACAAAAATCTTAAGTAGACCCAGCTAGTATTGAAATGTAATCATCCCACACATTAGATTCTTCTGTATTTGTTCGATAATCCATTGGCTCCAGCAACCTCACGGTTACTTCATGCATAGCCAGTTGTGATTCCACTTCTGTCACTTTTGGTGGAGTCAACTTGTATATATATTCCAAGAGATGATTGCTTATGGAGGCTTGTGAAATCCAAGTTTTAACATCTTCTTCCTTTATGATCTCCATCTTCTCAATGTATTGTCCGTCTTCAATAAACCTATCTTGTAGGAACTTCATATGTTGATCTTTATCTGGGAAGTATTTGATCTTTGTTTTTTAAGGAATCTGGCATTTATTATGAACCAAACACATTTTTTTGTAGAACTCTGTGCATTTTTACAAAGTCTTCACAATTCCATTGCTCAATCTTAAAGAAGATTTCCTTTGAAATTCTAAGAGGGCCAATTCTATCTTTAGGCCTCCTACTTTCTTTTGAGGCAAGTGCTCTGGAAGAGTCGAATTGTCTTCTACCCAAGTCAATTGGCTTTGAAATTTCTTGCAGACTTCTAGTAGTCCTTCCCTGAAACTAAGTGATTTCTCTGCTATTTGATTCAACCATGTCTCCGTCTGTTTGACCTTATATATTTCTTTCGCGAGACTCATTTGAACTTGATGAATTTTCCACCGGATTAGGAAGGCTTGATCACAGAAAGGAGTGATATCAGGCTGCCTTTCATTAGTTTTCTTAAGTTGAGTCTCCAGTGATCTTTTTTGTACCTCCAGATCTTCTACCTAGGTTCTTAGCTCAACAATTTGTCTATTTGCTACAGATTTATGCACTTCTAATTCCAAAATATTGTCTTCAAATTTTTTTTGCTCCCATTCCATGATTGTAACCGAAACCTCCAGTGCATCCTTTTCCAATTCTAAAGCTTGATACGCATTTTATAGCCTTTCAAATTCTGAAAGAGTTCCCTCATGTTTCATTTTTAGCACCAAGCCTTCTCCTCTCTCCTTGACTAAGGTATCTTTCATTTTAAGCATATTTTATTTATGATGCTCTGCATATTCCACCAACTTGTCAACATTATCTATGTTGGCTTGAGCTACTACTATATTCACTAATGCCAAGAATCCGAGGTCTTGATTGGTTTGTTCCACAACATTTTTCTCGATCACTATGACCACATTAGGTTGAGTGTCGATATTTAACCTCTTCTCTGGCCTTCTAACAATAGTTTTATTTTCCTTTTCAAAGAAAATCGTATCCAAGAATGCCACTATATGCTGCTTGTCACAACCCCAAATTTTTGCAAAAATTTAAAATTTTTCGAGTTAACAATCAATGTTATAACCTGCGGTTTTACTAACATCTAACAGTTAACCTCAATCTTAGTCAAGTAAATGGTTTCTTAACAATTTATTTTTTCATATTAGAATAAAAATATTTTGTGTAATATCTGCTTCAGATTACTGATTAGCTCTTTATGTTAGTAGGTGGAATTTACTTTTAGATCCAGGGCTTACTTAGCATTCGTGCTAACATAGATGAATATTGTTTCTTACAGGTTTTTACAGGTATGATCGATCAAGTATATATATATATATATATATATATATATATATATATGCAATATTATCTTGTCTTGCTTGCATAATCGTTTGCCCTTAAAATTTATTTTTATAGGGTATTCATAGCCTATTATCTTATAACAGTAAGAACTTTTGAATATAGAAACTAAGACCATCAAGCTCTTCTACAAGAGCTTACGGCTACCCATACTTTGTTCCTATAGTTTAACTCTGAATTTTACTTACTTTTGAAAATGTAAAAGGATTGATTTTTAGCATATTATCAGTTTTATCTATATAACCATATTACTGTCCAGTAGACAATTTGATGAACATAAAACCAAAATGAAGTATTCCCAATTATTAACAAGTAATGTCGCATATCTATACGACATATTCTTGTGATAATACCATTATCTTTAAAAATGTACTACTCCATATTTTTCGATGCTATAGGAGTTATCAATTCATTTATAATTCTTAACTATACATAAATGTCTTGTTTAATGAGCCAATAATCTACAAAAGTTTGTTATTGTCACAAATTCGAATCTAGCCTTAACTTCTTGGCATTATTATAGTATACTTCTATAAAAGTTAGACTTAGAAAATTTCCTAAATAAAAGGGTCTACTATACCCAAGCTCTAATAATGAGTAGTTTAACAAGGGTTAACTTACCATGCATTTACATTCCAAACTTTATTGAGTTCAAGTTTTCAAGATACAACTCAAGGGTCTTAAGCCTTTTTTACTAGAGTTGCCATGGTCTTGTAATAGTTAATATGCATTCTCGAAAACCATATTAAAGACTTAGTCTAAATCTAAAATCTTAACATGTATCCTATGCTATCTAACTTATTAAGACTAAGTTAGAAAGTAATTATGCCAACACTCAACACGTTATGATAATGTATAACATAAAACAATATATGTTAAAGTAGTGAGGGTTTGGCATAATCCATGTCGGGTTTTAAGGCTGTAATTACACATGGTTCAAAGCTTAGTCAACGTACACTCTAGAAAATGAATGATTGGTGATTAGGTGCTAATAATACATATCGCTGATGATTAGAGTTTGGCTCCACATTATTGCGTTGTTGATAAAGTTTTTACCCCGCGCTATGAAAACAAACATTAACATAATTTCCATGCAAAACTATGGAACACAACCCTCGTTTGTAAAATAAATTTAAAGATACGTGGAGTAATTATGTCCATGTGTGAAGCATATAAAATGCTCATGAAACTTGACCTAAGGCATTGTTAATCCACAATTTACGCTGCTCCAGGGCTCGTCTTCCATGGCCGTCGGCGTTCTCCTGGTTATTGCCACCTTAAACCTTGATTTTGTGTTGTTTCCGTTCTCCAAGGAGTGGTTTTGATTGTTTAACTCCCTCTGTCAGTCATGGAGTTGTTCTTCCTTTACTGAATGTGCTTCCCTTCCTGAAACCTTCTCCCCAACGTCTATGTAGTTGGTGAATCTATAGTTTCCTTCTCGGCTCTTCGTAGCTTGCTGTTGTGTGAGGTTTTCATGAGTTAATAGGTTCTCCATTGTATCGTTGGTAGGTGATGGTGTTTGCAAACCGGCTCACTTTACTCCTCGTGACAGGTATAATCTTCATACACCATTCTTTTATACTCAGCAATTTTTTAATACAGTAATTATCTTAAGATTCTCACATGTAAAAAGGTTGCTAACAAGGGTTTGCATTTTTGCTACAAATGTTCATGGAAGTGCAGCTCGTACAAGGATAAAAGACTACCCTTGCGCCAGCCGTGGCTCGTGGCTCCATTTCGGGTAAGCCCCGTGGTTTGAAGGATGGTTTCTCACCTTAGATGCAGTTGGGGCGGTCGTTGGTCTCACCCAGGGTTTGAATACCCTTTCTTGTTTTGCCACAAGTTAAATTGTGATGTTTTTAAGCTTTTTACGGGCTATTATAATTATATTTTTAAAATCAAACCCTCAACAGGGTGATTGCACTTTGTGAGTGTAGTATTTTGGTTGAAGCTTAGCTTCTCTGTCAGTTTTGGAAGTATACTAGCGAAGATAGATTCGCTGCAATATGTGTTTGATAGTTGGTCGTTGAGCCGTACTCTGTAAAGAATTAGGGTTTATACCCATTTTGATAATTTAAGAAGATAAACTCTGTTTGAGTATTTATCCGGTTTTTATATGTTTAAATTTGAAAGCTGTACTCACAACCGTGATGAAAATATTGAATATTTGATGAAATTCGTTGGTTAGGGTTTAACCTGTAAAACCCTGGTTTGGTTATTTTACTCTTAAGTTGATAATTATATTGTTTTCTTTATTTTAGTTTATTTGTCCTTTAAGGACTGAAAATTAATTATTTTAGTTTTTTTTTTATAATGATTACACAGTTTACAAGTGGAATGATTATTAAGTCGGTAATGGCAATGTTTTAGTTTGAACGGTTTAAATCCCAATAATTAAGTATATGATGTCTTTAATCGACTCTGTTTCTTTTATAGAAGCCATTGCGCTTGTTAGATAATAATTGAAAAGATATTAACCTAAGTATGACCTAGGTTACTATGATACTTAGATTTATTTATAATTTATATTTCAAAATTGATCATTTATGCTCAATTCATGAGCTAGGGTTTTAATCCCTTTTATTTTTAATAGGATACTATTTTCCTATGTTATTACCTTGTAATTATTGTTGCTGTATTCATTAATTATTATCCTATAGTTGTTCTCTGTTTTAAGAATAATAATAATAATAATATTTACATTTATAGTACTATTATCTAAGTAGTACATCCATTCTTAAGTTTATATAATAGTTATGACTGAAACACTCTGTAATATTTACGTTAGTTTTATTTAATTTGTATCTGTGGATTACTTAGAATACAAAATTGAAAAACCTCCATACTTATCAGTGTTCTTTATATTTACACTGTTCTATAGAATTATAATATAGTTTACAATATTTTACTTAACTCTAAGTTACTTCTGTCCTTTAACTATTAAGCTTGGTAAGGATTACTGTAATCTTTATCATATTATTTGATTATAGTTCAATTGGATACAGGAAATATTAATTATTACTAAGGAAAAAGCTATCAATAATATATTTATACCTATTATCAACATAAACTAGTTGATAAAACTAATTCTTCTATTTCTAAGTAAAAGTACAGTTTATATAAATAAAGACTGTGTAGAAAATAATTGCTAAAATTCATCTACTGATATCAGTCAGTACTATAAGTAAAATTCTGTATTAACCTACTATTTGCACAGTCTATTTCTAATGACATGTCTGCAAACAAATAAATAATCTTCTAAAAAGCATCTATCTACTAAAAGGTAACATATCATTACTCTAAACATGAGTATTCAATTCATTACAATCCTATCATACTTTATATACTTAGACAAACTACCTATCCTAGAGTACGATCTGGATTACTCTAGATGGGGGAAAACACGGGTAGGATTTATCTTTCATCCCAGTATAGATTTAATCTAGAATAACTAAGAGGTTTAACACAACATATCATAACATCATTCATTTACTAACCATACATAGAGATTAACTATAACACAGGAATTGAAAGGAAAATGAAACCTGTCTTTTTAAGCTGGACGACAACAGCAATGGGAGGCCGTTCCTCCCTACCAACTCCTGGAGAGTGCTCAAACAGCGACTTCTCATGACCCCCGAGCCTATTCTGTTCTGCTTGGATGGAACTAGGTGGAGCAATTAACAAAGTACCAGTCTTGAGACTCAATACCAACTCTACATACTGCAGTAAGATCTTTCAGCTGCAAAGCTGCGCTAAATCAACTTCCTGTAGTTTACCCCTCAAACACCTTCCTTCAATTTTCCCTTTCCCAATAAATTCCTTGAAGTGCATTCACCTGAATGATTCTTCTCCTGGAATGAGAAGCCTCAACTCTCTACACTGGGCATTTTTTAATAAGATTGCCTAGGTCTTTTTGGGTTAGTTGTCATTAATTGAGCCACCTGCTCTGATCCCACTTTCTTGGGGGATCATGACCCCAAATGTAGGGAAGTTTCCACCTGCAACATAGGAAGTGTTTGAGGATGCTGCCACTTGTCTTTTTGCTCTCCACCTAGTTCCTTCCACCACTTGACCAGTAACACTCTTTTTAATAGCTCTCCCAGGCTGTTGTCTCCACTTTTTATTTATTAAAAATTAAATATTCAGAATTACATTCCACATCCTTGACTCTGCTGAGTCATCAATTTCCACTTAGCATTAAATTTAACATATTGTTTGGGAATAATATAAAAATAAAATAACATTATTTTACAAAATTCGGGCATGTGACACTACTTGGATGGAGTATAAGGAACTAATCCAAGTTCTACAAGAGGGATGTGGTTTCCTGTGATCATGCCACTTGATGAGGCAGGAGGGTCCGTTGGATTATCTTGGGCAGTGTCCTGGTCCAAATTTCTCTGTCCTTATACTCTTTCTCCTTCTTTCTCAGTTCCTCAGCTTCTCTTCTCACTCTTTCTTATGCTTCCTTATGTAGTATTTCTTCCTCCTATTTTTTACTTTGAGCCTCTTCGGCTAGTTTCTACTTAGCTTCTTCCAACAATTTTCGAGCATCTTTTGCTTGTTTCTTTTCAGCTTCTTCTTGTTGCTTCTGATTTTATGTTGTTGCTATCTTTTCCCCCACTGGTGCTAATATTTTTGTTGAAATGCCTACTTAGAGCAGTCATGTGATGGCGTTTCTTGTATGTCTCCTCATATTTATCAAAATAATGAGCGTATTCATTATAGACTCCTATGAATGCATAATATTTTGCAACCTTGTCCATTGAGTCATTTATGCAGAAACACTTTTCCCCAAAGTGGAAACTTTATAGATCTTTTACGAATTCAAGCGCACTTTTGACCCTCGTAAATTTATAACTGCCTGTGCAAAAGGGAAGTGGTGGGAAATCTTTCTTCTTCATGTCGAATAGGAAATTTCCCACTCCATCTATGAAGAATTGTCTCACTGCTTCCTTGTGGACCACATAATCGATGGTGTATCTAGGAAACAATGATGGGCCTCAAGATCCTCCATACATCCTTAGGTAAGTACCCTCCTTAGAGATATAATAGTCCATGTATTCACATATGAATTCCATGGATACTTCTAACATGCAGTCGCACTCTTTGAGGAAAATTAGCTCATGCAGAGGCATCAAAAACTCCTCGCATATAATCTTGTAGAAACCCAAGTACTTATGCACCCAACAAATTTTATTGCCAGCATATATGGGGGTCTTGGTGTAATCCCAAGTACAACCAATATTAGGGAATGGGTGTAGGCATAAAATGAAATCGATCAAGTAAGATCCCATGTAGAATTCTGAATTTCTATGAGTCAGGATTCCTTGTGAAACAGCTATACGTGATGACAAGTTGTTAGATACAATATTCTCCCAGTTAAAAATGGTGCCTTGCATGGCCACATGGTATATTAATGGGATCCAACTTAAATTGTACATTTTACCATTTTCCCTGCCAAAGGTTTTATTTAGCATTAGGGCTATGACCCTATAAGGGGGGTGTAAACTCGGAGTCTCGTACTCACTAGTGGATTTTTGGCGCAAATTTCTACCTATTACCATCATCCTTTTAGCACATTCAAAAATATCTAGATTCACACTTTTCACCCAGTAAACCGTCATCATAACTTGACGGGTGGGTAGTTTGAAGGCCTTGGTTATATATGTCAGAGTGAAGGAAGCAAAGGCTTGATTTTCTGTGTTGGAAATGATCATAGTGGTTGGGTCTGCCTGTGGTAGAATCCATCCAATTACTTCATCACATGGGAAGAGCTATGGGCGCGTGTCTACCTCATGATGCCTTATTTCCTTATATTGATATATACAGGCATGTCCTCCAGGCTCGCATCAGGGACATTTTGGTCCCTGATCATTTGATATATTTTTCCCCACTTGAAATCTTGATCAACCCCTATGATGGCCTTTGTGTCTTCATAAATGATTTCCATCCTAGATATAATTTCCATGTCTGAATCACCCTCGGCAGCCTTAGCCTTTTTCTTTTCTCTCTTCTTTGGCATGGTGTGAGGTGAGGACTAAAACTATAGCATGATCACAACAAGAGATGTCTTAGTAATAATATGATTGAAACAACATGAATTCATATCAAGAGGAAATACCTAAAATGAAAAGATAAGATATCAAATATATGAATCAATGTTAAAAAATCATTGTTTCTTCCAAAGAGTAAGACTACAATCAGTGTTTATTATGATAGAGGAGAACAAAGATGCATTTACCAGTTCATTATTGGCCAAAAAATGATTTTGTGAGGTCCAATCATTTTACACTTGCAGCAGGAGTATATGTTTGGCAAAAAATTTAAAAAAAATCATCAGCATAGGTATATGTATTATTCTGTTATTATATTTCCATTATTACACATTCATTTGTGCTACTGAAAAAGTCAACCCACTCGAAACTGATCAAATTCTTTTAGTGATTTTTTAAAGCATTAATATCAACAGCATTGTGTCAAAGTTTACCAATCTTATTTCACCCCTTATTATAAAGCATCAAGACAGATCTTCCACCAGAGGTGAAAGAAAAATGTGTCAAAGCCTCCATGAAGCTGAGGGAATTTTGGGGAACCTTGAAACCCTGGTTCGCAATTAAAACCAACGAAAACCTCATACGTGACAGTGTCGTCTCTAAGAAGGAAAAAATCACACAAATAAACCCTAGGTTGCATGAAGCAATATTCAAAGTGAAAACTCGCCAAGGGTTTCCCCACTGTCATATACTCATCCGACAATTCAATGTAAACCATATGTGGATGGAGAAACACCCAACCCAGAGCAGTTTCATCCTAAAAACCCCGAGGTTCAACATACACCTATCTACGGCTTGAAGAGAAAAAACAACTGGTATGACAAAGACAAGGCCTATTACGACCGGGATAACAGGATGGAAAAGTGCTCAGCGAGGTCAAAGGTTTCTTAGAACCAGACTCAAGAAGACTCCAGTGGTCGACCAATCAAATGGGAGACCCTATGGGTTGAGGTTGGATTTCAAAACAAGGTTGTAGAAAGCAAAAACCTATCACAGTAACCCTCGACCTTTAATAAAATAGTCCTTTCAAGCTTTTTACAACAACATAGAACAAAGATAAGTTTTAGGTCATACCTAGAAACTGTTGGTGTGAGTACGGCTCTTTGCGAGGTAATCCGAAAGCTCTGGGTGTCTAATGGAAATTCAATGTGTCCAAACGAGATTGCGGTAACAAACCGTAAAAACCCCACCACTTGTATATAAAAATAAGAATTCCAAAATGCAATTAATGCGGTGGTTAGGGTGAATAAATGCTAAAGGCCCGAAACGCCATTCATAATTTTAACATAAAGCCCCGTCGAAAGCTTTCCCTAACTTTGTTGATGTGTCGGCATCAAACTTTGAGTTGTCTATGATAGTGTTGGCTAAAAAGGTTGAGTTTCTCCGACACTATCGATGGAAACCTGTCAAACTTTCTGATAAACACCCTATCGGCACAACTCGCAATAGAGTTCCAATAAAAATTTAGGCCACAAATTCAAAGGTTTGTCGAACACGTCGGCTACACACACTGAGCTCCACCGACGACGTCAGCAAAATCGGCGAGATCTTCTAATGAGATTAAAAACTCCTACGATAAAGAGAGTCGGCAATAAAAGGTAAGTTTCGTCGAGAGTGTCGGCTCGAAAGGCCAAGTTTTTACAACATTGTTGGTAGAAACTCGTCAAATGTTTCTGATGAAAACAAAACAAAATTGGATAAAGAACGTCGGATAGAAAAGCTTGTTTCTTCCGATGTGTCGGCTCGACTCACTGAATTCTTTTGACACTTCAGAAGAAAAAATTGATTATTCTAACTTAGTGAAAAAAAAATTATGGCTTGATCAAAGAAAAAACTAAGTTATGGAATGAAAATTTCAAGGAGTAGAATCAGTCCAAGGAAGGATTAAAACTGAAATTCTAAGGAGGAGCCCTAAAAGTGTAAAGTTTTGGGGAGGAAGTTGCAGCAGCAACAATTGGAAACTAGATGGTGAACATAGATCTCTGAAAAACTATCGTTTCAAAACAAAAAATGCTACAGGGTATTGGATTAGAGCAACTTATTCAAGGCCTCTTTCGAGATCATTTAAGAATCTAGACTTTCTAGGGATGTAAAATTTCGTGCATCACACTAATTGTAGTCTTTTGGAGTAGGGTAACCAAGATTAAAAGTCCTAATAAATCTCTTGGGGCCAAAATGTGAGATTCATTTACCTCTGTCTTTTGGTTTCCATCGAATATGACACCATAGGATTGTGGCAGAGTTAGACAGCTGTATTCATTTGTTCCTCATTCCTAATGATATTTGTGTTCTTTTGATGCTTAAAGACATTTGTCTTTTGAGTCTTCCTTGATTGCTCCTTTTACCATGAGAAATTGATTAATTCTCTTCCATCCATAATGTCCTTTTGTGTGAGTGATGACTTGTTTCAACTCACGGACAGAGAAGAACCTTTATGAGGAATCCATTTACTTTACCGATATTTTTCTTCAGTATATCTTCTTGATGTATATTTATTGTTTGTGGAATTTTGACTCTTTATCTTCAGCCTTTTGGCTTTCATTAGCATGGGATTATTTTGAATGCCATACACCTGTCAGTTCTGCTTCCTTTCTATGGGTCTATTGCGGAAATATTATTTAGGACATTATGGACTATTGCAGCAAACCCCAGGATAGTATTATAGACCTCATATACCTCAATTATTTTACAGGGCTTAAACAAGACTTCAATGTTTCCTTGAAATAACTTCCCTTTCTGCAGTCTATTAATTAAAGAATCTCATCTTTGATCGAATCTTGGATACATCTCCCAATAAGCAGTTCTTGGATTTCAAAGCATTTTTAAATTATTCATACTCCTATGTCCCCAAACATTAAAAATTGAGCTGGCTTATTCTGAAACAAAAATAAATAAATAAAAAAGAAAAACAGAAAAAGAAAGCAAACAAAAGGAAGAAAATTTTTACTTATGTACAAAAGGACTCCCTAAAAGAGCTAAGTGAAATATGATTTTAGAACAAGGCCATTAACAGGAAGGTTCTCTTCCTTCCCTTGTAAATATTTCAATTTAGAAGTTGAGGGGCCTAGTTTCTCAGCAATCGGATAAGGGCCAACCCATAGATGTTGAAATTTGGTATCTTTTCCCTTCTCATCATGCTGGTGATCCCACTTTAAAACCAAGTCTCCTATTTCAAAACTTCCTTTCCCATATTTTTGCTTATCAAACCCCCTCTTGAAAATTTCTTGTTGGTGTTTAAATGTTTCTTTGGACTTAAGTATGGACTCTTCAAGTTTCAGCAAGGTGTTAATACGAGCTTGTAAAACTTCACTACCGGATCCACGTGAGGCTTGAGATAACTCAAAGGATGGAAGCAGAATGTTCGGGGGTAGAATAGCTTCTTTCCCATAAACCAAAGTATAAGGGGACACTCCTAAAGAGTTATTTGGGGTGACCCTATGTTCCCTCAATGCATTGGGAAGTACTGTGTGCCAATTTGTTTGATTTTCAATAACATTTTTCTTTAGAATTTTGATGAGATTTTTGTTTGTTGATTCTGCTAGCCCATTTTCCTGAGGATAACAATTGGCGGAAAAATGAAATTTGATTCCTTTTTCACTAGAGAATTCAGTTATCTTAATGGATGAGAAATAAGACGCATTATAAAAAACCAGTGAAATTGGAACCCCAAACCTAGTCATAATTATTTCTTGTAAGAAGTTGATGACCACGTCCTTGTTTACTTTGCGTAGTGGAACCGCTTCAACCCATCTCGTGAAATAATCCGTAGTCGTGAGGATACATTTATGTTGTAGGGAAGAATTCGGATTGATCCCCAATGATGTCTACACCTCACTGTTTGAAAGGTTTTGAAATAATGATACGCTGTAATGGTCCAATGTTTTTGGACAATCTTCCACCGCTTCTTTGACATACGTCGCATTTTCTTGCATAAGCATGAGCATATTTGACTAAGGTTTTCCAATAATAACCAGTTTTGAGGATATTGTGAGCTGTATTATCTTCATACAAATGTTCTCCTACGAGGCCATCATGCAATTCCTTAACTACTTTGGAAGCATTTTCTTGCTCGAGGCATCTCAGAAACACCCCATCGTAGTTTCTTCTAAAAAGAACTCCATTTATTATTTGGTTGGAGGCTCACTTCAGACAAAGTGCCCTTCATTGTTTAGAACTCCAATGCTCCAGAAAATGTCCTTTCTAGAGATAATGCACTAGATCCCTATACCAATATTCGGGAGCAATAAAGATGGGACATACATCAATGATTTTAGTTCTGATTCATTTTTTCAATCACACTCCTCATTAGTATGACCTTCCTCAATTAACTTGCATAATCCTTAACCCTTAATAATAGAGGTCAGCTTGAATTCTAAATCATACTCCTGCAATGTTGTCACCCAGTTTCCTCTTCACTCACCCAATTCTTTCTATATGAAGAGGGTTCTGGCAGCTGGATGTGGAACAATCGCTTTTGTCCTATTTTTTAGAATGTAAGGTTTGAATTGTTTGAATACTTTGAAAATGGCATATGCTTTCTTGTCTAATGTAGGGTAATTTAATTCAGCCCCTTGTAATTCGGTGCTCATAAATGATATTAGGTATTCATCTCCCAATTCTCCCTTATGTGTTAGCACCGCTGCAAGTGATTTGTCTGAAGGAAAAGTATACAGAATAAAGTCTTTTTCAAAATCAAGACTTCTTAGAGAAGGTGCATGGGCTATGGTTGTTTTGATGTCACTAAATGCAACTTTCTCAACATCAGTCCATTTGAATTGCACACTTTGCTTCACCATTTGTTGCAAAGGTTTTACGATTTGTGCAAAGTCTGGTACAAACCTTCGAACAAAATTTATTGTACCCATAAATGAGCATAAATTTATTGTTATGGGGTAAGGGAATCAAAGATATAACTTCAATCCTTTCTAGGTCTATGGAGATTCCCTTCTTTGAAATAATATGACCTAACAACTTTCCTTCTATAATTTCAAAAATTATTTCCTTTAGAGTCAAAGATATACCATATTTCCTACAACGATCAAAAATTTGTTTTAAATGAAAAGCATGATATTCTCTTTTCTTAGAGAAAACCGTCACATGATCTAGATATACCACAACACAGTGACCGATCAATCCCCGGAATGCGATGTACATAGCCCTTTGAAATGTCGCTCCAGCATTTTTGAGACCAAAGGGTATTCTTCTATAAGCAAATGTTCCTCATTTCGTGTGAAATGTAGTTTTAAGCCTATCTTGTTCGGCCACTAATACTTGGTTATTGCCTGAAAATGCATCTAATAAGGAGAGCAATTTCAAACCTGATACCATCTAGAGAATTTGTTCCATTGGTGGAAATGGGTAGTTTTCTTTATCTGAAGCCCTGTTAAGATTTCAGAAGTCAACACATAACCTTATTTCTCCTAAATTATTTCTCACTGGAACCAAATTTGCTACCCATTCTGAATGTTAGACTCTGAAAATACTCTTTGCATCAAACAATTTCTTTACCTCATTTTGGATTAAAGGTTCCAATTTTGGATGCATTTTCCTTAGTTGTTGCTGGAATGGTTTCACACCCGTTTTAATAGGAATAATGTGTTGAATAATGCGTGTGTCATATGCCTTCATGTCTTCATATGTCCAAGCAAATATATCCTTATCTTACTGAAACAAACTAATAAATTGGCTCCTTTCTCTTGGCGAACAACACTTTCCCAGGTTCACGTACTTGGGTTCAGCCTCAAACACTAAATTAATCAGTTCATATTGCATGGATGAATTGTTAGTTTTGACGCTGGTTGTATTTCTGAATTTTTTATGTAAATCAAACATTCCTTCCAGTGTCCTTACTCCTTTGGGCATATAATTTCCTTTGGTCATTTCTCCATTTTGTAGATTTTCCTGATGCTCTTCATCATCAATAACAGAGTCTTTGAAAGTTTCATCATTTGTCAGAAAATTGATGAATTGTTCATTATCATCAAACACCCTCAAATTTGTAACATTGTCTGGTATAGATGGCCTGAAAATAAGTTCAATAGAACACTTGTTATTAGTCGACACTAACCTAGCAGCAGAAACAACTAAAAAATCAGCGGCAACATTTTGTAATCTAGGAATTGAGTTGATATTAAAAGCATTGAAATGTGATATCATATTCCAGACTTCAGTTTGGTATCATTTTAGGTGTGGTGACAAACAATGAATTGTCCCTAATTTCTCTAACTACTACCTCAAAATCACTGAAAACTTTTAAATTTCTAGCATTAAGTTCAATAGTTTCAGGCCCTAGACTAGAGCTTCATACTCAGTTGTGTTGTTTGTGCATTCAAACTCTAGTCTACAAGAGAGAAACGGTTTATTCTTTTTTGGGTCAATCAACACACAACCAGCTCCTGATCCCTCTTGTGTTTTGGAACCATCAAAATATAAAAACCAAAATCTATCTTCTAACTCTACCTTATTAGTATCATTTCCTATGTTAGTGACTAAGTTTACTATATTACAGTCAATATCATCAGTCCGTGAAATTTTAAGGAGATCGGACTGTGTGAATGATTCACAACTGACTTCTTCTGCTTGGTAATTCCCTGGCTCAAGTTCCAAAAAATAGTTTCCTAAAACTGAGGTTGAAAAATTTACAGGCTCGTTCTTTCCTTCCAACTGAGTTACATTATGCTTCATATGTGGTTCCCTTAATACCTTAATTTGGTTTTGACTATTTTGATATGGCAATCACATGTGGGACCAATCAATTGAAAAGTATACATTAAGTTTTGTAGACTAGTCCCTACTCAATATCAATCCATAAGCTTTTGGTATGTCTACCACCATGATATCTATGAATTAACAAACTCTAGGATCTGCAAATAATCGAATCAACACGTCTTTGATTTCCCCTATCACTTTAACAATAGATCTATGTAATTGAATGATTCAGAAAGGGGAAGGTGTAGGTTGGCCATTAATCTTCTTACATATCGAGAGTGGCATAACATTATATGAGGCTCCAGAATCTACCAAACAATTATGCACATTATGATTAAAAATCTCAAATGATAACAAAAAAGGCAAGGTCTGAGACTTAGATTCCCCCCCAATGCTTTCTTCATTTATTTCAGTATCAGGTTCAATGGTTTCTAGAGTAACGTTGGGTTTTGGATCAAATTCTTCCAGAAGCTTCTTTATTTGCTGTGGAAAATTACATAATTCAAATAGAGAAATGTTTGCTTTGTTCTTCTTAATGTCTTCTACAATGTCATAGCCCATGTCATGTTCTACCAAAACTTTCTTGGTACCTTCTTTTTTATTTACCATGGTATTTACAGGTATGTTGACTATTGGGTTGGATTCTTTTATATTTATCGGATTAGACTTAGGTGTTTTTTGAGTAGTATTGAGAATTTTCTTCATGTTTTATTTCATCTTCTTTATTTTAGGCAGTACTAAATCTTCATCCACTACTGGTCCTTTACTTCTGGTTGTGACATTTATTGATGACATTTGTACTTCTTCATTTGGTTCCTCTTCATCCAACCCCAATGTGCGCACTCAATCCCATAACACCATTGTGGTTTCTTCTGGTTCCTTGGTTTGATTTTCTTCTATCTTAGGTTCTGATAATTGGGCATCTAATAGTTGATTCATAACCAAAGTCATTGAGTTTATCCACTGTGGCCAGCTCTTTTTTAGAATGTTGCTCTTGATGGAAAGTATAGAAATGGTCCATGCCTACCTCATTCAAAATTCAAGACAACAGAATTGTACACAGGTAGTTGAGATGGTCCACTTTCTTCCCTCTTCTTGTAGTAAGGTTTGAATGTCCTCTTAGACGTGCTATCTTCTTTTTCTTTTTCCAAGTCTACTATTTTATTCTATAACTTCTGAACCATCTTAACTACATCCTCCAACTCACTCGAATGCTCTTCCTTGGTTCTCATTAACAACAAAGGTATTTTACCAGCTGTTGGTTTTACCTATGATTCTGAAGTGTGTTTCTCTATACTATCAAGTTTAGTTTCCACTTTATTAGCTTCTTCATAATTTTTTATCAACGTAAGCTTGACTGCTCTTTTGACAAACATTGTTATAGGTGGATATAGTGTTGAAGTGTAATACTCTACCAAAGTTTCTTCGGTTGGTTTTGTTGCAGTACTAAAATTACTCAGATGAGTAGTAAACCTCTTGTTGAAATATTGAACCTTTTCTTTCTTATCCATCCTCAAAGCTAGAAATTCTTTCATAAGGGTGGTGTGAGTCCGTTGACTACCAAACTTGCTTTTAAACACCCTTTCAAAAGTGCCCCAGTTTGTTATTGAATTAGCTTGTAAACTAAAAAACCAAGAGGATGAATTAGCTTCAAAGGTATGTGGGAAAAGCCTGAATATTACATATTCATGTTCAACACCTAAAAGTTCCAGATCTAAAAAAAAAACTTTTCAAGCGGTTTGCTGCGGAGATGCCTTTCCCAGGGTCAAACTTTGGTAGTGCCCTTTCTGGGTGCTTAGGAAAATCATGCAAAGGTGCGGCCATATTAAGTGGTGTTCTAACCCTCCACGTTGGTTTATTAACAACATCCATAACTTGATGAGGGGACTGTGGTGGATATTTTAGCGGAGACTGAACTGCAGGGGAATCTAGTCCCAACTGATAAAGCGGTTGGATGATTTCTTGTATGGATAAATCCACCAAATCTTCCAAATTTTCCACGAGTATCAAATCTTAAGTATAAGAAACTGCTTTCTTGGGAGCCTCCCTTCTTGGTAATGCAGTAATTGCTTTCAATCCTCAAATATTTTTTACGTAAGATCTTATATGTTTTCATAAGTGATTAACTTCTTCGAATGGAACAGCGTACAAGCATTCTGAACATTCTTCTTCAAAACCTAACTTCTCTTGTTCTTCAAGAACGAAACCTTCAGGAAACTTAGTTTCAGATGAATCACTAGTGGAATAATTCCTCGCAAACGGACTTCCTTTGCCAGCCACGCATTGGCAACCCTCCTTCTAGTGCCAAAACTGTTGATGCCTAGAAGAATACCAGGTACCAATAGTAGGGATTCTCCCCAATAATCGATACCAGCTATACTGCTCACCATTTGGTGTGGGGAACCCATCCAGTTAGTGCCTTGACTACCGTAGATTTAAATTGTGTTTGTATTTTATCGGTTGCGGCCCAATCCACCGTTTATGTGATTTTATTGTTTTTAGGATGAAATGCAAGTGCCTAAGCTAAGTGAAACTGACTGACACAGAATAACCTATGAAGAGCTGCAGGAACCTCATGGTTACTTCATGCATAGCCATTTGTGACTCCAATTCTATCACATTTGGTGGAGTCAACTTGTATAGATCTTCCAAGAGATGATTGCTGACGGAGGCTTGGGAAAGCCAAGTTTTAACATCTTCTTCTGTTATGATCTCCATATTCTGAATGTATTGTTCGTCTTCAAGAAACCTGTCTTGTAGGAACTCAGATGTTGATCTTTATCTAGGAAGTCTTTGATCTTTGTTGTTGAAGGAATCTGGAATTTATTATGAACCAGGCGCATTTTTTGTGGAACTCTATGCATTTTTTGAGAATATTCACAATTCCATTGCTCAATCTTAAAGAAGATTTACTTCTAAATTCTAAGAGCGCCAACTCTATCTGTACACCTCCTACTGGCTTTTGAGGCAAGTGCTTGGGAAGAGTCGAATTGGATTCTACCCCAGTTAGTTGGCTTTGAACTTTCTTGCCGACTTCTAGTAGTCCTTCCCTGAAACTAAGTGATTTCTCTGCTATTTGATTCAATCGTGTCTCTGCATGTTTGAACTTATATATTTCTTCTGCGAGACTCATCTGAACTTGATAAATTTTCCTCTGGATTAGGCAGGATTGATAACGGAAAGGAGTGATATCAAGTTTCCTTTCATTAGCTGTCTTAAGTTGAGTCCCCCATGATCTGTTATGTACCTCTAGCTCTTCTACCCATGTTCTTATCTCTCTTGTTTGTTTGTTTGCTGCATATTTCTGCGCTTCTAATTCCAAAATATTTTTTCTCCCCTTCCATGATTGTAACCAAAACCTCCAGTGCATGCTTTTCCAATTCTAAAGCTTGATACGCCTATTGTAGCCTTTCAAATTCTGAAAGAGTTGCCTCATGTTTCCTTTTCGGCACCAAGCCTTCTCCTCTCTCCTTGACTAAGGTATCTTTCATTTTAAGCATCTTTTCTTTATGATACTCTGCATCTTCCACCAACTTGTCAGCGTTATTTTCGTTGGCTTGAGCTGCTGCTATATTCATTGATGCCATGAATCTGGGGTCTTGATTGGTGTGTTCCACAACATTTTTCTCGGTCACTGTGACCACATCAATCTTTAACCTCTTCTCTGACCTTCTAACAATAGTTTTCTTTGCCTTGTCAAAGAAAATGGTATCCAATCATGTCATTGTATGCTGCTTGGATGGAGTATAAGGAACTAATCCAAGTTCTGCAAGAGGGATGTGGCCTCCTGTTATTGTTCCACTTGATGAGGCAGGAGGGTCCATTGGATTATCTTAGGCAGTTCCCTGGTCCAAATTTTCTCTGTCCTTATCCTCTTACTCCTGCTTTCTTAGCTGCTCGGTTGCTTTCTCGACTTCTCTTCTCACTCTTTCTTGTGCTTCCTTCTGTAGTATTTCTTCCTCCTCTTTTTTCCTTTGAGCCTCTTTGGCCAGTTGCTTCTCAACATATTCCAGTAGCTTTCGAGCATCTTTTTCTCATTTATATTTAGCTTCTTTTTGTTGCTTCTGATTTTTTGTCATGTTGCTGCTACCTTTTCCCCCACTGGTGCTAATATTTTTCTTGAAACACCTACTTAGAGCAGTCATGTTACGAACATTCCTATATGTCTCCTCATATTTATCAAAATAATGAGAATATTTATAACGGACTCCTATGAATGCACAATAGTTTGCAACCTTTTCCTTTGAGTCATTTTTGCGGAAACTCTTTTCCCCAAAGTGGAAACTTTCTATATCTTTTACAAATTCAGGCGCACTTTTGACCGTCGTAAATTTATAACTTCCTGTGCAAAAGGGTAGTGGTGGGAAATTTTCCTTCTTCATGTCGAATAGGAAATTTCCCACTCCATCTATGAACAGTTGTCTCACTGCTTCCTTCTGTTTCACATAATCCATGGCGTATCTACGCAACAATGATGGAGCTCGAGATCCTCCATACATCCTTAGGTAAGCACACTCCTTAGAGAAATAATTGTCCTCGTATTCACATATGACTTCCATGGATGCTTCTTACATACAATTGCACTCTTTGAGAAAAAATAATTCATGCAGAGGCATCAGAAACTCCTCGCATATAATCTTGTAGAAACCCGAGTACTTATGCACTGAAAGAATTTGATAGGAAGCATCTATGGGGTTCTTGGTGTAATCCCAAGTATAACCAAGCTTAGAGAATCGGTGTAGGAATAAAATGCAATCGATCAAGTAAGGGACCATGTAGAATTTGTACTTTCCCTCAGTCAAGCTTCCTTGTGCAGCAGTTATACATGATAACAAGTTGTTAGAAACAATATCTGCCCAGTTAAAATTGGTGCTTTCCATGGCCACATGGTATGTTAATGGGATCCATCTGAACTTGTACATTTTCCCATTTTTCTTGCTAAATATTCTATTTAGCACTAGGGCTATGATCCTATAAGGGGGGCATAAACCTGCAGTCTCATACTCACCACTAGCTTTTTGGAGCAGCGGTCTACCTGTTATCGTCATCCTTTTAGCACATTCAAAAATGTCCAAATTCACACTTTTCACCCAGTCATCTGTCGTCATAACCTAAGGGGTGGGTAGTTTGCAGACCTTGGTTATATATGTCGGAGTGAAGGAATCAAAGGCTTGATTTTTTGTGTTCGACATGATCATAGTGGTTGGGTCTTCATGTGGTAGAATCCATCCAATTACATCAGCACATGAGAATAGCTCTGAGCGCATGGCTACTTTCATGATGCCTAATTTCCTTATATTGATCTATAAAGGCATGTCCTCCAGGCCCGCATCAGGGACATTTTGGTCCCTGATGATTTGATATATTTCCCCCACTTGAACTCCTTATCAACCCCTGTGATGGCCTTCGTGTCTTCATAAATTATTTCCATCTTGGATATAATTTCCATGTCTGAATCACCCTCAATGGCCTTAGGCTTTTTCTTTCCTCTACTCTTCAGCATGGTGTGAGATGAGGACGAATACTGTAGTATGATCATAACAAGAGATTTCTTAGTAATAATATGATTGAAACAGCATGCATTTATATCAACAAGAAATACCTGAAATGAGAAGCTAAGATATCAAATATATAAATCAATGTTAAAAAATTAGTGTTTCTTCCAAAGAGTAAGACTGAAATCAGTGTTTATTATGATAGAGGAGAACAAAGATATATTTACCACTTCATTATTGGCCAAAAACTGATTTTGTGAGGTCCAGTCACTTTACACTCACAGCAAGAGTATATGTTTGGAAAAACTTAAATGAAACTCATCGGTATAGGTATATGTATTATTTTGTTATTATATTTCCATTATTATACATTCATTTGTGCTACTGAACAATTCAAACCACTGGAAACTGATCAGTTTCTTTCACTTATTTTTTACAGCATTAATATTAACTACATTGTGTCAAAGTTTATGAATCTTATTCCATCCCTTATTATAAAGCATCAAGACAGATCTTCCACCAGAGGTGAAATAAAAATGCATCAAAGGCTCTATGAAGTGGATGGAATTTTGGGAAACCTTGAAACCCTAGTTTGCAATTACAACCCGTTAAAACCTCATACGTGGTAGTGCCATCTCTAAGGAGGAAAAAATCAGACAAATAAACCCTAGGTCATTGGCAGCAATATTCGAAGTTAAAACTCACCAATGGTTTCCCTAATGTCGCATACTCATCCGACAAATTCAATCTAAACCATATGCGGATGAAAAAACAGTCAACCTAGAGCAGTTTCATCCTAAAAACCCCAAGGTTCAACATACGCCTATCTACTGATTGACAAGCAAATCCAACTGGTGCGGCAAAGACAAGACCTATTATGACCGAGCTAGCGGGATGGAAAATCACTATGCGAGGTCAAGGGTTTCTTAGAACCAGACTCGGGAAGACTCTGGTGGTCGACCAATCAAACAGGAGACCCTATGGGTTGAGGTTGGATTTTAAAACAAGGTGTAAGACAACAAAAACCCTATCACAATAACCCTAAACCTTCGATAAAATAGTCCTTTCAAGATTTTTTAGAACAACATAGGACAAAGATAAGTTTTAGGGCCTACCTGGAAACCGTTGGTGCGGGTACGGCACTTAGAGAGGTAATCCTAAATCTCTAGGTGTCTAATGGCGATTAGATGCATCCAAAATGGGATTGCAGTAACAAACCGTAAAAACCCCATTGCTTTTATATTTAAAAAAAATCCAAAACACAATCAATGCGATGGTTGCGGTGAATAAATTCTAAAGGCTTGAAACATCGTTTGGTGCTTTAACTTAAAGTCTCGTCGAACGCTTTCCCTGAGTTTTCTAATGTGTCAGCTTTAAAATTTGATTTGTTCACGACAGTGTCGGCTGAAAAGTTTGATTTTTTCCAACACTGTCAGTGGAAACTCGTCAAACGTTCCGATAAAGACCTTTTCTGCACAACTCGCAAAAGAGTTCCAATAAAAACATCGGCCACAAATTATAAGGTTTGTCGAACACGCCGGCTACACACACTAAGTTCCACCGACGTCGTCGGCAAAACTCAGTGATATATTTTGATGAGCTTAAAAACTCCTCCAATAAAGAGCATTGGCAAGAAAAGGTAAGTTTCATCAAGAGCGTCGACTCAAAAGGTTGAGTTTCGTCGACACTGTCGGCAGAAACTTATCAAATGTTTTCAATGAATACTTATAAAACAAAACAAAATTAGCTAAAGAACTTCGGATGGAAAATATGAGTACTTCAGATGTATCAGCTCGACTCGTTGAGTTCTTCCTACACATCGGAATAAAAAACTAAGTTTTCAAACTTAGTGAAAAAACTTTTCCTGCTTGATCAAAGAAAAAACTAAGTTATGGAATGAAAATTTCAAGGAGTAGAATCAGTCTGAGGAAGGCTCAAAACCTAAATTATAAGGAGGGGCCCTAAGAGTGTAAAATTTTTTGGAGGTAGTTGCAGCAGCAACAATTAATGACTAGCTGGTGAACACAGATCTCTAAAAAACTATCTTTTCAAAACAAAAACTACTACATGGTATTGTATTAGAGCAACTTATTCAAGCCCTATTTCGATATGATTTAAGAATCTAAACTTTCTAGGGATGTAAAATTTCATGCATCACATTGATTGTAGTCTTTTTGAGTAAGGTAACTAGGATTAGAAGTCCCGATGACTCTATTGGGGCCAAAATGTGAGATTCCTTTTACCTCTATATTTTGGTTGTCATCGAATATGACACCACAGGATTGTGGTAGAGTTAGACAGATGTATTTGTTCGTTCCTCATTCCTCATGCTATTTGCATTCTTTTGATGCTTAAAGACATTTGTCTTTTGAGTCTTCCTTGATTGCTCCTTTTACTCTGAGAAATTGATTTAGGTTCTTCCATCCATAATGTCCTTTTGTGTGAGTGATGACTTGTTTCAACTCATGGACAGAGAAGAACCTTTATCAGCAATCCATTTACTTTACTGATATTTTCTTCAGTATATTTTCTTGATGTATATTTCTTGTTTTTTTTAATTTTGACTCTTTATCTTAAGCCTTTTGTCTTTCATTAGCATGGGATTATTTTGAATTCCATACACTTGTCAGTTCTGCGTCCTTTCCGTGGACCTATCGTGGCAAGCTTCTTTAGGACAGATATTAGTGTGAAGGTGGATGGAGCCCCAAGATAGTATTCTAGACCTCATATACCTCAGTTATTTTACAAGGATTAAACAAGACTTCAATGTTCCCTTGAAATAACTTCCCTTTCTGCAGTCTATTAATTAAAGAATCTCATCTTTGATCGAAGTCTTGCATACATCTCCCAATAAGCAGTTCTTGAATTTCAAATCATTTTGCAATTATTCATACTCCTATGTACCCAAACATAAAAAAAAAATGATCTAACTTATTCTGAAACAAAATTTTAAAAATAAACAAATCAGAAAAGAAAGAAACCAAAAGGACTCCCTGAAAGAACTAGGTGAAATATGGTTTGTGAACAAGGACATTAACAGGAAGATTCTCTTCCTACCCTTGTAAATATTCCAATTTATAAGTTGAGGGGCCTTGTTTCTCAGAAATATGATAAGGTCCAACCCATATATGTTGAAATTTGGTATGTTTTCCCTTCTCATCGTGCAGGTGATCCCACTTTAGAACCAAGTCTCCTATTTCAAAACTTTATTTCCTGGATTTTTGCCTATCAAACCACCTCTTGAAAATTTATTGTTGGTGTTTAAATCTTTCTTTGGACTTAAGGCTGGTTTCTTCAAGTTTCAGCAAAGTGTTAATATGAGCTTGTAAAACTTCATTATCGGGTCATCGTGAGGCTTGAGCTAATTGAGAGGATGGAAGAAGAATGTTCAGGGGTAGAATAGCTTATTTCCCATAAACCAAAGTATAAGGGGACACTCCTAAAGAGTTATTTGGTGTGACCCTATCTACCCATAGTGCATTGGGAAGTGCTATGTGCCAACTTCTTTGATTTTCAATAAGATTTTTCTTTAGAATTCTCATGATATTTTTGTTTGTTGATTTCACTAACCCATTTCCCTGAGGATAATAATTGGTGGAATAATGCAATTTGATTCCTTTTTCTCTAGTGAATTCAGTTATCTTAATGGATGAGAAATAAGACACATTATCAAAACAAGTGAAATTGGAACCTTAAACCTAGTTATAATGTTTTCTTGTAAGAAGTCGATGACCACGTCCTTGTTTACTTTGCATAGCAGAACCACTTCAACCCATCTCATGAAATAACCCGCAGTTGTGATGATATATTTATGTTGTAGTGAAGAATTTAGATTGATCTCCCCAATGATGTCTATACCCCACTATTCAAAAGGTTATGAAATAATGACAAGTTGTAATGGTCCAGCTTCTTTGGACAATATTCCACTGCTTCTTTGACATACTTCGCATTTTCTTGCATAAACATGAGCATATTTGAATAATATTGGCCAATAATAACCAGCTCTAAGGATCTTGTGAGTTGAAGTATCTCCGGAGAAATGTCCTCCTGTAGGGCCATCATGCAATCCCTTAACTAGTTTGGAAGCATGTTCTTACTCGATGCATCTCAGAAACACCCCATCGTAGTTTTTTCTGAAAAGAACTCCATTAATTATCTGGTATGAGGTTGACTTTAGACAGTGAAGTTCCCTTCGTTGTTTAGAACTTCAATTCTATGGTAAATTTCCTTGTTGTAGATAATGCACCAGATCCCTATACCAAGATTCGGGAGCAGTAAAGCTGGGACATACATCAATCATGTTTAGTTCTTCTTCATTTTCCCAATCACACTCCTCATTTGTATGACCTTTCGCAAATAACTTGCATAATCCCTTACCCTTAATAATAGTGGCTAGCTTGAATTCTAAATCATACTCCTGCAATGTTTTCACCCAGTTTCCTCTTTGCTCACCCAATTCTTTCTGTACGAAGAGGGTTCTGACAGCTAGATGTGGAACGAGCACTTTTTCTCCTATTTTTTAGAATTTCGGGTCTGAATTCATCTCCCAATTCTCCCTTATGTGTTAGCACAAATACAAGTGAGTTTTCTAAAGCAAAAGTATACAGAATAAAGTATTTTTCAAAATCGGGACTTCATAGAGAAGGTGTATGGGATATGGTTGTTTTGATGTCATTAAACGTGACTTTCTCAACATCAGTCCATTTGAATTGCACACTCTACTTCACCATTTATTGCAAAGGTTTTATGATTTGTGCAAAGTCCGGTACAAACCTTCGAACAAAATTTATTGTACCCATAAATGATTGCATAGCTATCTTTTTATGGGGTAAGAAAATATGGTATATAACTTCAATCCTTTCTAGGTCTATGTAGGTTCCCTTCTTTGAAATAATATGACCTAATAGCTTTCCTTATAGAATTGCAAAAATTATTTCCTTTGGATTCAAAGATATACCATATTCTCTGCAGCGATCAAAAATTTGTTTTAAATGAAAAGCATGATTTTCCCTTTTCTTAGAGAAAACCGTCACATCATCTAGATATACCACCACACAGTGGCCGATCAATCCCCGGAATGCGATGTCCATATCCCTTTGAAACATTGCTCCAGCATTTATGAGACCAAAGGGAATCCTTCTATAGGTAAATGTTCCCCATTTCGTGTGAAAAGTAGTTTTCAGCCTATCTTGTTCAGCCACCAATACTTGGTTATACCCTGAAAATCCATCTAATAAGGAGAACAATTTCGAACCTGATACCATATGGAGAATTTGTTCCATTGGTGGAAATGGGTAGTTGTCTTTATCTGAAGCCCTGTTCAGATTTTCGAAGTCAACACATAACCTTATTTCTCCTAACTTATTTCTCACCAAAACCAAATTTGATACCCATTCTGAATGTCAGACTCCGAAAATAATCTTTGCATCAAGCAATTTCTTTACCTCATTTTTGGATTAAAGGTTCCAATTTTGGATGCATTTTCCTTAGTTGTTGCTGGACTGGTTTCACACCCGTTTTAATAGGAATAATGTGTTGAATAATGCATGTGTCATATGTCTTCATGTCTTCATATGTCCAAGCAAATATATCCTTATATTGCTGAAACAAACTGATAAATCGGCGCCTTTCTCCTGGCGAACAACACTTTCCCAGGTTCACGTACTTGGGTTCAGCCTCAAAAACTAAATTAATCAGTTCATATTGCATGGATGAACTGTTAGATTTGACGCTGGTTGTATTTCTGAATTTGTTATGTAAATCAAAAATTCCTTCCAGTGTCCTTACTCCTTTGGGCATAAAGCTTCCTTTGGTCATTTCTCCATTTTGTAGATTTGCCTAATGCTCTTCATCATCAATAACAGAGTATTTCAAAGTTTCATCATTTGTCAAAAAATCGATGAATCGTTCATCATCATCAAACACCCTCAAATTTGTACCATTGTCTGGTATAAATGGCCTAAAAATAAGTTCAATAGAACACTTGTTATTAGTCGGCACTAACCTAGCAGCATAAACAACTAAAAAATCAGCGGCAACATTTTGTAATCTAGGAATTGAGTTGATATTAAAAGCATTGAAATGTGATATCATATTGCAGACTTCAATTTAGTATCATTTTAGGTGTGGTGGCAAACAATGAATTGTGTCTCTGATTTGTCTAACTACTACCTCAGAATCACCGAAAACTTTTAAATTTCTAGCATTAAAGTATTTTTCAAAATCAGGACTTCTTAGAAAAGGTGTATCGGCTATGGTTGTTTTTATTTCATTAAATGTGACTTTCTCAACATCATTCCATTTGAATTGCACAGACTTTGCTTCACCATTTATTGCAAAGGTTTTACGATTTGTACAAAGTCTGATACAAACCTTCGAACAAAATTTATTGTACCCATAAATAATTGCATTGCTTTCTTGTTATGGGGTAAGGGATTCTGAGATATAAGTTCAATCATTTTTGGGTCTATGGATATTTCCTTCTTTGAAATAATATGACCTAACAACTTTCCTTCTAGAATTGCGAAAATGCTTTTCTTCGGATTCAAAGATAAACCATATTTCCTACATCGATCAAAAATTTGTTTTAAATGAAAATCATGATCTTCCCTTTTCTTAGAGAAAACCTTAACATCATCTAGATATACCACCACAAAGTGGTCGATCAATCCCCGGAATGTGATGTCCATATCCCTTTGAAACATAGCTCCATAATTTATGAGACCAAAGGGCGTTCTTTTATAATCAAATGTTCCCCATTTCGTGCGAAATGTAATTTTCATCCTATCTTGTTCGGCCACCAATACTTGGTTATAAGTTTATAACCAGAAAATCCATCTAATAAGGAGAACAATTTTGAACCTAATACCATATGGAGAATTTGTTCCATTGGTGGAACTAGGTAGTTGTCTTTATCTGAAGCATTGTTCAGATTTTGGAATTCAACACAAAACCTTATTTCTCCTGAATTTTTTCTCACTGGAACCAAATTTGCTACCCATTTTGAATGTTGGACTCTAAAAATAATCTTTGCATTAACCAATTTCTTTACCTCAGTTTGCATTAAGCTTTGGTCTTCTTAATTTCTTCTACAATGCCATATCCCATGTCATGTTCTACCAAACCTTTCTTAGTACCTTTTGTTTTATTTACCACAGTCTTTAGAGGTCTGTTGACTACTAGGTTGGCTTCTTTTATATTTACCAGATTAGACTTAGGTGTTGTTTGAGTAGTACTGAGAATTTTCTTCATGTTTTCTTTCATCTTCTTTATTGTAGGAAGTACTAAACTTTCATGCACTACCAATCCTTTACTTCTAGTCGTAAATTTTATTAATGACATTTGTACTTCTTCAGTTGGTTCCTCTTCATCTAGTCTCGATGTGGCCGCCCAATCCCATAAGACCATTGTGGTTTCTTCTATTGTTTCTTCTGGTTCCTTGGTTCGATTTTATTCTATCTCGGGTTCTGAAAATTGGGCATATAATAGTTTATTCACAACCAAATTCATTGAATTTATCCACTGCAGGAAACTCTTTTCAGAATGTTGCTCCTGATGGAAAGTACAGAAATGGTCCATGCCTACCTAAATAAAATTCAGGATAGCAGAATTATACACAGGCGGTTGAGATGGTCCACTTTCTTCCCTCTTATTGTATTAAGGTTTGGATGTCCTCTTAGACGTGCTAGCTTCTTTGTCCTTTTCCAGGTCTACTATTTTCTTTGATAACTTATGAACCATCTTAACTACATTCTCCAACTCACTCGAATGCTCTTCCTTGGGTCTGGTTAACAACAAAGGTCTTTTACCAGCTGTTGGTTTTACCTATGATTCTGAAGTGTGTTTCTCTATACTATCAAGTTTGGCTTCCACTTTATTAGCTTCTTCATAATTTTCTATCAACGTAAGCTTGGCTGCTCTTTTGATAAACATTGCTATAGGGGGATATATTGCTGAAGTGTAATATTCTACCAAATTTTCTTCAGATGGTTTTGTTGTAGCACGAAAATTACTCAAATGACCAATAAACCTCTGGTTGAAATATTTAACCTTTTATTTCTTATCCATCCTCAACAAGAGCAATTCTTTCATAAGGGCGGCGAGAGTTCTTTGACTACCGAAGTTGCTTTTAAATACCCTTTCAAAAGTGTCCCAGTCTGTTATTGAATTTGATTGTAAACTGAAAAACCAAGAGGATGCTTTAGCTTCAAAGGTATGTGGGAAAATCCTGCATACAACATCTTTATGTTCAATACCTAAAAGTTCTAGAGCTAAAAAAAAACTTTTCAAGTGGTCTGCTATGGAAATTCCTTTCCCAGGGTCAAACTTTGGTAGTGCCCTTTCTAGGTGCTTAGGAAAATCATGTAAATGTGCAGCCATATTAAGTGGTGTTCTGGACCTCCACGTTGGTTGATTAACACCAACCATAACTTGACGAGGGTATTGTGGTGGATATTGCAGCAGAGACTGAACTGCAGGGGAATATGGTCCCAACTAATCAAGCAGTTGGATAATTTCTTGTGTGGATAAATCCACCAACTCTTCGAAATTTTCCACTAGTATCGAATCTTGAGTATAAGAAATTGCTTTCTTGGGAGCCTACCTTCTTGGTAATGCAGGAATTATTTTCAATCCTCCAATATTTCTTACGTAAGATATTGTATGTCTTCGTAAGTGATTAACTTCTTCGAATGGAACAGCGTAAGAGAATTCTGAACCTTCTTCTTCAGAACCTACCTTCTCTTGTTCTTTAAGAATGAAACCTTCAGGAAACTTAGTTTCAAATGAATCACCAGTGGAACAACTCCTCGCAAATGGACTTCCTCTTCTAGCCATGCACTGGAAGCCCTCCTTCTAGCACCAAAATTGTTGATGCCTAGAAAATTCCCAAGTACCAACAGTAGGGATTCTCCCCAGTAACCGATCCAAACTAGATCGCTCACCATTTGGTGTGGAGAACACATATGGCTAGCATCCCGGCTACCATAGTTTTAAAGTTTGTTTAATTCTTTTACCAGTTGCAGCCCGATCCACCGTTATGTGATTTTATTATTTCTAGAATGAAATTCAAGTGCCTAAGATAAGTGCAAGTGACTGACAAACAAGAACCTCCAAAGAGTTGCATAGGTTCTTACCTCTCTCCTTACCTAAATCTTGCTCCTCAACCACTTCTATAAAAGTAATTAATTACATTCTAGTCTACTCTAAGTTGATTTATCCTATCCCCTTAGGGAGAAAATTTAAAAGAAAGAGAGTAATGTACTGTAATTATCCATAATGAATTTTGCATCTAACTGTTCCAACTGCATATACATAGTTACAGCAGAAATATTAACAAAGATAGCTTTGAAATAAGAAAGAATTCATTACTCCATTTATACACAGAATTTTAAATGAAAAGAAAAATCATTCATCATTACATAAATAATTCACAAAAGTCAGAATGATCTCACTGTATACGGAAACTCAATAGAAGTAGTCCAGTTTTGAAATTCCACCTAATCCATGTAAAACCTTGTGCAGTCCTCTCCCAACAAAATCATCTTTCTTTATTAGTAGAAAAAGTAGTTCTATTACAAAATAAACTTGGCCTTCTTATGCCATCAAAAATTTCTTTGTATTATACCTCCTACCTCTATTTTTAATACATTTATGAATGACTCTTTGACTACCCTGACTTGAATACTTCCTTAACCCTAGGAATTCCAAAATTTTGTCCTTTAGTGCTTTGCACTTGTAAAAGAAAATAATAATAAATTACATAATGTGACAAAATACAGAAAAGACAAAAATCTTAAGTAGACCCAGCTGGTCTTGAAATGTAATCATCCCATGCATTAGCTTCTTCTGTAATTGTTCGATAATCCATTGGCTCCAACAACCTCATGGTTACTTCATGCATAGCCAGTTGTGACTACACTTCTGTCATTTTTGGTGGAGTCAACTTGTATAGATCTTCAAAGATATGATTGTTGACGGAGGCTTGGGAAAGCCAAGTTTTAACATCTTCTCCCTTTATGATCTCCATATTATGAATGTATTGTTCGTCTTCAAGGATCTTGTCTTATAGGAACTTTAGATGTTGATCTTTATCTGAGGAAGTCTTTGATCTTTGTTGTTGAAGGAATCTGGTATTTATTATGAACCACGCACATTTTTTTGTAGAACTCTATGCATTTTTCCAGAGTCTTCACAATTCCATTGCTCAATCTTAAAGAAGATTTTCTTTGAAATTCTAAGAGTTCCAACTCTATCTTTAGGCCTCCTGTTGTCTTTTGAGGCAAGGGCTCCGAAAGAGTCGAATTGGCTTCTACCCAAGTCAGCTAGCTTTGGACTTTCTTGACGACTTCTAGTAGTCCTTCCCTGAAACTAAGTGATTTATCTGTTCTTTGATGTTATATTTTATTAATATTATAGTAGTATATCTTAATTGCATTTATCAATAGGATCACTAGAAGATAGACAAAGCACATAACAATAACACAAGTATTTTTCACCTAGGAAATTCAAATGGCAGAAAACCCAACAACCTTCGTCTAGAGATAATAATTCTAAGATTAGAGTACAATGAAGAAAAAAAAGAAAAATATGGAAATGCTTTCCAAAGATTGAAACATTGAAAACAGCCTTCTTCTGCAGTGTATGTGAACTTCTCTGAGTTGTTGTGTAGATGCACTCTGCCAGAAACTGTGCACTTCACTTGTGTTGATGTGTTGTTGTTGTATGAAATAATGAGGAGGGGCACCTCTTATTTATACCGTTTTCCCAGCCATAATTTAACTGGGGACGACTTCACTTGGGGGAGCAATATAATTTTATATTTCATAATTTTTATTTTATTCTTTTATTGTTGGCTTTTCACCCCAAGGCTGTTAGTTGTGGAGCCTAATCTTCCAAATCCAAAGATATTATTCAGTTGTGTTTGTACCCCAGGTGTATTGTACACTCATTCCCCCTGCCTTGGGGTTTGGGTTGGGATGTGTGTTGGCCAACAGTTTTGCAGACCCATGGTATAGGGTTAACCGTAGTATTTTCCCATGGTATTTCCCCTATAAAAGAAAGCATTATAACACGACTGTGTATGGTATTATTTTGTATTGTAAACAATCTATGTGATTGTGTGGGAGAGACTGTGAGAGCGTGAAGAGGAAGTGCAGTGGTTTTTTTGCACGATGTATCCCTTCATATTTCTGGACTGGCAATTTCTTTGTGGATGTAGCCCATTGTTTGGGTGAACCACGTTATATTTGTGTCTATCTGTAATGTTTTAATGTGTTTTGCATCTTGTTTAATGATTTAACTGTATATATGTTATTGCTCTGCGGTCCTATTTTCTAACAATTGGTATCAAAGCCAAAAGTTCTATTTGGTTGGTAAACTCGCAGGAAAGAAGGGTTCCTGATTCGAGTGGGAGAAATGATGGAAGAAGGAAAGTTTAGGGTCGAGAAATTTAACGGCCAAAACTATCAGTTATGGAAGATGCAAATGGAGGACTATCTTTACCAAAAGGATTTGTACCTATTGTTGGGCGAAAAAGCAAAACAGTCGGCGGCTATGAAGGATGAAGAATGGGAGGTTCTTGACAGAAAGGCACTGGGAACAATACGGTTGTGCCTGTCTTCGTTAGTGGCCTTCAATATTTAAAAAACAATAGAGGGTGTGATGAGAACATTGAGTAATCTCTACGAAAAACCCTCTGCTTCTAACAAGGTATTTTTAATGAAACATTTATTTAATATGAAGATGTCGGAAGGTGGATCTGTTGTTGACCATTTAAATGAGTTTAATACACTTACTAGTCAGTTAAGTTCTATAAAAGTGAACTTTGATGATGAGTTTAGGGCTCTACTAATATTGTGCTCATTGCCAGAAAGCTGGAATAGCTTGGTCATGGTTGTAAGTAACTTTGTCCCTAGTTCAAACACTCTTAAGTTTGATGATGTTGTTGGTGTTATTCTTAGCGAGGAAATGCGAAGGAAAAGCACAGGTGAGACATCAGGTAATGCATTGACCATGGAGAGCACAGGGAGACAAAACGAGAGAGGAAGGAGCCTAGGAAATCGCAACAATTCTAAAAAGGGAAGATCCAAGTCCAGATTCAGAAAAATAGAGTGTTGGAACTATGGTAAGAAAGGACATTTGAAGAAAGACTGTCGAGCACCAAAGAAGAAAGGTGAGAGGCAGCAAAAGACTACTCAGGAAGTGAATGTAGTAGGTGATGTGTTACAAGATGCTTTGATTCTTGCATTAGATAATACTAGCGATTACTGGGTAGTAGATTCAGGGGATTCATGTCATGCTACCCCCCATAGGAAATTCTTTCATGATTATGTTCAAGGTGATTTTGGACATGTTTTATTCGGGGATGATGAACCATGTAAAATTGTTGGAAAGGGTAAGGTACAGATTAAGTTAAATAATGGAAGTGAATGGTTGCTAAAGGGTGTAAGGCACATTCCTGCTATGAAAAGAAATCTGATCTCAACAGGGCAGTTGGGAGATAGCAGTTGTTTGTCTATGTTTGGAGAAACATGGTGGAAGATCACTAAAGGATCACTGGTAATAGAAAAAGGAGATAGGGTAGGCACGTTATATTTATGTCCTCATAATACTGATTATTCTATCTCTGTAGCTTCCACAGAAACAGGTGCGGAGTTGTGCATCATAGGCTTGGCCACATGAGTGAGAAAGGGATGCAGATTCTCCACTCAAGGAAATTGCTTCCATATCTGAAGCAGGTAAGTTTGGAATTCTGTGAGAACTGTGTTTATGGAAAACAGAAGAGAGTTAGTTTTCTCAGGGTTGGGAAACAAAAGAAGAGTGAAAAGTTAGATCTTGTCCATACAGATGTATGGGGACCAGCTCATGTACAATCTCTTGGTGTCTCTCGTTATTATGTTACTTTTATTGATGATGCAACTAGAAAAACTTGGGTTTATTGCATTAGATAGAAATATGATGTGTTTGATACTTTTAAGAAGTGGAAAGATTTGGCTGAGAATTAGACAGAAAAAAGGTTTAAATATCTCAGATCTGATAATGGAGGTGAGTATTGCAGCAAGGAGTTTGATAGTTACTGTTCACACAATGGGATTCGCAGAGAGAAGACAGTCCCTAGAACACCACAAGAAAATGGCATGTCAGAAAGGATGAACAAAACGATCATGGAGTGTGCAAGGTGTATGAGATTGCATACAAGGTTTCCCTTACAGTTTTGGGCTGATGTTGTAAACACTGATGTTTATTTAATAAACAGAGGGCCTTCAAGCGCTTTGGACGGTGGCATTCCAGAGGAGGCATGGACAGGTAAACAAGTAAAATACTCATTTCTGAGAACTTTTGGTTGTGAAGCATTTGTCCATATTGATAAAGATGATAGAACAAAGCTTGAAGCTAAATCCAAGAAATGTACCTTTATTGGATATGGGGTTGATGATTTTGGTTATCATTTATGGGATTATGAAAAACGGAAAATCGTTAGGAGTAGAGATGTAGTATTCAATGAAAAGGTCATGTACAAAGATCAGTTGCAGGGAAAGAAAGTGGAAAAGGAAAACACAGAGTACACAGTGCTTGATGAAATCAAAGAAAATGAAGTTCCAAAGGCACCAAAAAATCAAGAGCAGCAGCAGGTACCTAAAACTCCTACAACTGTAAGAAAGTATACCAGGTTAAGTAGACCCCATGAACGATTCTCTCCTTCACTGTATTATTTATTGATGATTGATTCTAGTGAACCAAAATGTTATGAAGAAGCAATGCAAGAAGAAACTAGAAAGAAGTGGGAGCAAGGCATGGATGAGGAGATGGACTCATTGGTAAGAAACCAGACTTGGGATATGGTTAAGTTGCCTGTAGAAAAAAGGGCATTGCATAATAAATGGTTTTACAGGTTTAAGGAAGAATATGGAGGTAAGAAGTGGTACAAAGCTAGACTTGTTGTAAAGGGGTTTGCACAAAAGAAAGGTATATACTTTGATGAAATATTTTCTCTTGTTGTTAAAATGACTTCAATTGGCACTATTTTAAGTCTAGTGGTGGTAAAATATTTGCATCTTGAACAGTTAGATGTAAAAACATCCTTTCTCCATGTGGATTTGGAGGAAGAGATTTATATGCATCAACCACAAGGGTATGAGGTCAAAGGGAAGGAGAATTTGGTTTGCAGGTTAAAGAAGATCTTGTATGGCTTGAAACAAGCTCCAAGGCAGTGGTATTTGAAATTTGATAAGTTTATGACAGAACAAGGTTATGATAGATGTCATTCTGACCACTGTGTTTATTTCAAGAGGCTAGATAATGGAAGATATATTATCTTTTTATTGTATGTGGATGACATGCTTGTTGCAGGCTCTAATATGCAGGATATAAATGTGCTCAAAATAAAACTAGCTAAATCATTTGCGATGAAGGATTTGGGTGCTGCAAAGAAAATCCTTGGTATGAGAATAACAAGAGACAGGAAAAATTGCAAATTGACATTATCTCAAGGTGAGTACATAGAAAAGGTGTTGCAGATGTTTAGAATGCAGAATGAAAAACTAGTCAGTACACCTTTGGCTATCCATTTCAAACTAAGCAAGGATATGTGTCCAAAGACACAGGAAGAGATAGATTACATGTCCAATATTCCCTATTCATCAGCGGTTGGAAGCTTGATGTATGCCATGGTGTGCACAAGACCAAATATTGCACATGCAATGGGAGTTGTGAGTAGTTATATGAATAATCTAGGTAAAGAGCATTGGAAAGCAGTACAGTGGATTCTCAAGTATTTGAGAGGTACCACTTCTCATGCATTATGTTTTGGAGGTTCAGACACTATTCTACAGGGATATGTTGATGCAGATATGGCTGGTGATAAAGATAGTAGGAGGAGCACCACAGGGTATGTGTTTACTATGGGTGGAATAGCAGTAAGTTGGATTTCAAAACTGCAACAAGTTGTTGCACTTTCAACAACGGAAGCAGAGTATGTTGCTACTACAGAGGATAGTAAGGAGATGATTTGGTTGCAGGGGTTCATGGAAGAATTGGGTAAGAAGTAGGAGAATAGTAGGTCGTACAGTGACAGCCAAAGTGCCATTCATATTGAAAAGAACTCAGCCTTTCATTCGAGGACTAAACATATACAACTCAAGTACCACTTCATAAGATCTATTCTAGATGAAGAACTGTTAAAAATGGAAAAGATACATACTAGCCAGAATCCTGCAGACATGTTGACTAAAGAAGTAACTAGAGAGAAACTGAGTTCTTGCTCGGTTTCTATTGGCCTTCAAGCATGAAGGTGAAAATAAGAAATTTTCCAAGTCCAAGGTCCAGAGCATAGTCCAGCAAGTGCAGTAGCGGTGGATTTGTTGTGATCAGTCTCCAAGTGGGAGATTGTTGGTTGTGAAGCCTAATCCTCCAGATCCAGAGATATTATTCAGTTGTGTTTGTACCCCAGGTTTATTGTACACTCATTCCCACTGCCTTGGGGTTCAGGTTGGGATGTGTGTTGGACAACAGTTTTGCGAACCCATGGTATTGGGTTAACCGTAGTATTTTCCCATGGTATTTCCCCTATAAAATAAATCATTGTAACACGACTGTGTATGGTATTATTTTGTATTGTAAACAATCTATGTGATTGTGTGGGAGATACTGTGAGAGCGTGAAGAGGAAGTGCAGCAATTTTGCTGCAGGCTGTATCCCTTCATCTTTTTGGACTGTAATAAAAGGACTGGCAATTTCTTTGTGGACGTAGCCCATCGTTTGGGTGAACCACGTTATACCTGTGTCTCTCTGTAATGTTTTAATGTGTTTTTCATCTTGTTTAATGATTTAACTGTATATCTGTTATTGCTCTGTGGTCCTGTTTTCTAACAAAGGCTTACATTGTTCTTTCTAGAGTTTGTATGAATGATGACAACAAGTTCAACTACCAAAGGAGGACAATAAGAATAGATTTTGAAGTTGCACAAAGTCCAACACTCCCTCTCAACAAGGAAGGTATTCTTCTGTCTTCATCAACATCATGATTATCTGGGTTTCATCCATACATCTATACTGTCTATATCATCTATAAACGTACTGAAGGTTGTATTTATGAATTTGTTTGATCCGAATGTCTAAGAGAAAATATTTTGCTACCTATATGTCTCTATTACTGATGGAATACTTCATGCATGGCTAGATATCTTGGATGAGCACATGACATGCACAGTTGTCTACTACATGTTTGTCTCATCTTCCGATGGGGTACTCCTGTACCTGGTTGAGAACATGAATGAGTAGAGGTACCTGTACAATCACATGACCATCTACTACCTGTCTGACTCATCTATCAATGGGATTTCTCCCATACCTGGTTGAGCACCTTCACGAGCAGAGGCACCTGTGTGAACCTGACCATCTACTACCTGTCTGTCTCATCTTTCTACGGGATTTCTCCCATACCTGGATGAGAACCTGGACGAGCAGAGGTACCTGGGAAAGGGTATATTGAGTGTCTCTCAGTCATCTCTCCCTCTCAAGGAGGGATAAGTTTTCTACTACTCCAATTATTTTGCAAAAGTATTCAAATTTCACCCTAGGAAGAGGCTTGGTGAGAACATCTCTAGTATGGTCATCTGTTGAAATATAGTATAGCTTGACCGCACCTTTCTGCACCATATCACGTACTCAAGTGATACCAAATCTCTATGTGTTTTGACTTGTCATGAAATAAAGGATTTATTAACATCTTTACACAACTCTGGTTATCACAGTGAATCATGGTTGGCTCTGGAATCTGGCCAAACAATCCTGCAAGAAGTTTACGAAGCCAAACTACTTATCGGTTTGTTGAACTAGTAGCCATATATTGAGAGCTACTTAGTTCTGCTTCCTACTGCTCCAAGAAATAACTGCAGAACCTAGACCGAAACAACTTCCTGAAGTGCTCTTCCTATCAGTAGAGCATTCAGCCCAATCTGAGTCTGCAAACCCTTGCAATTTCAAGTCACACTCTGAATCATATCGGAGACCATATCCCACAATACCATGTAAGTATTTGAGCACATGTTTTGCAACAATACAGTGAATTTTCCTCAGCTTGCACATGAACTGACTGAGAGAATTCACAGCAAAACAAATATTTGGTCTGGTGTTTATCGGATACATCAAGGACCCAATCAAATGGAGATACATGGTGGGATCAATCAAACTTGAATCTGAAGCATAATGCCTCAGCTTCTTCAAGTTTGCATCCATCAGAGTAGCTATGGATTTGTAGTCCAACATTTTGAATCTCATCAGTATATCTATGTTGTATTTTCCTTATCCTAGGAAAATTTCTTTCTGCCTCTGCCATACTTATAATCCCAAGAATTAGTGCATCAATCCAAGATCCTTCATTTCAAACTCAGAAGCGAGTTTCTTCTTACACCATAATATAAGTTTCTCATTTCCGGTAAGAAACAAGTCATCAACATATAGTGCCAAAATCAATGGCTCATTATTCACAACCTTGTAGTAAATTTTGGGGTCTGCATCACTCTTGGTGAATCCCAGACTCACCAGGAATCCGTCTATTCATCCATACCAAGCAAGAGGTGCTTTATTGAGTCCCTATAATGCCTTTTTCAACTTGCATACGTGAGACTCATTTCCATGGACAACAAACCCTTCTGGTTGTTCAATATATACTTCTTCCTCAATAATACCATTGACAAAGGAATTCTTGACATCCATCTTATGCAAATTCCATCCCATAGCTGAAGCAATAGCAAGGATCGATCTGATGGAAGTGTATTGAGCCACAGGAGAAAATGTTTCATCATAATCGACTCCCTCTTTCTAAGAGAACCCTCTCGCAACAAATCTGGCCTTTTATTTTTCAATACCCCAATTTTCTCCATGTTTGATTTTGTATAGCCATCTAGAAGTTACAATTGACTTCCCCTCAGGTCTCGGTACAATCTCCCACACATCATTCTTTATGATGGATTGATATTCTTTCACCATGGGATCCTTCCAAACTTGGTGTTTGGATGCATCTTCATAAGTGGTTGGTTCTGAGTCAATGATATGACTCATCAATGTCCCATAACTGAAGAACCTCTGAGGTTTTTTTCTTTCTCGAAAAGTACCATGTGGAGCTTCATGCCCCTCTGCATCCTATAAGGCCTATTGTGCCCATCTAGGTCTTTTCTGACTTATTGTCATATCTTCATGAATATCAATTGTCGCGACTGGATATATAGGATTGATGGGTTCACCTTTTCCTTCTAACTCGTTCTAAACTAGAGAGAGAGAGATGATACTGTCTCCAATTCATCATCATTGATATCCATGTATGATCCTATGCCTTTCCTGACAGCCATTTCTTCTTCAAAGGTCACATCCCTGCCAAATTTGATCTGTCTAGATCCTGGGATATAGATTCTGTAGGCCTTTGAATATTCATTGTATCCCACAAAAGTTCTCTTCTTACCTGAAGGTTCTAACTTTGACATTTTCTCCTTGGTAACATGTATGTAGACTGGACAACCAAAGATTCGGAGGTGACTCACTTTTGGTTTTACTCCTGTAAAGGCTTCTTCAGTAGTCATGTTCTTCACTATCTTATGTGGGCATCTGTTCTGTACATATACAACTATTCTGGATGCTTCTTCCCATAAGAACATGGGTAGACTCTGGTCATGAATCATGGCTTTTTTTGGCTCCACAATTGTTCTGTTATTTCTTTTAACAACCCCGTTTTCCTGGGTATTGTAGGGAGTTGTAAGCTCCCTCTTAATTCTCATTTTTCTACATAAATCATTGAATTCTGTAGAGGTATGTTCCCCACCATTATCTGATTTTAGGATCTTGATCCTCTTCCCTGAAAAATTCTCGACTTGAGCTTTGAACTCCTTGAATTTACTAAGTACTTCCTCAGATTCCTTGTTCTTAAGAAAGTAGATCCAAGTCTTCCATGAGTAGCCATCAGTGAAGGTCACATAGTAATGATATCCTCCCAATGAGGCAATTGTCATTGGGCCACACAATTTGGAGTGCACCAGACCCAATATTTCTTTGGATCTTCTCTTACTATCAGGGAAGGATTTCTTGGCATTCTTGCCAAGTGCACATCCTCTACATGTTCCATCCTAGTATACCTGTAACTATGTTCTTCACTACTGGGAAAGCTCTGTAATTTAGATGAGCTAGTATTTTGTGCCATAGCTTATCCATACTTGTAGAGTCATGGAATAGGGCTTGGACTGGTAGAGTGTTCAGTCGATCCAATATCTCCTCTCTCATACCAATTACTTTAGTTGTATCCATGCTTGATTTCTTCCTCCAAGCAAGTACTTTTCCATCTGAAAATGCTACTTTATATCCTTTGTTTTCTAAGGTTGAGATGGAAACAAGATTTATTTTCATACCATGTACGTAGAGCACATCACTTAACTGTAGAGGATCATTAGAATCTAGATGAAGGGAGGTAGGGTCATATCCCTTCACAATGTAGTTGGCATCATCTCCAAGTACAACACAAAGATGCGAATCTTTCTCAACTACTTCTGAGAGATTTTCTTTATATCTCGTCATGTGTCTAGATACACCACTATCTATGAGCCAAGTATCACTAGTGGTGGGAACCATACCTGATAAAGATGACATGAAGAATAATTGTGTATGATCTTCATATTGTGATGATGATCTTCCTCTACATCAGAAATTGAAGCTTCATGCTTCCTTTTGTGAGAACTTCGACATCTACTCGCATAAAGACCGTATTTCTTACACATCTAGCATTGCATCTAAGATAGATCCTTCTTTTGTTTCTTCTGATCTGGGGGAGGACTTGATCTCTTATATTGATGCTTGTGAATGTACAGCTTCCTTCCCCTTCCCTTTCCTTTCTCGTCATGAGATACGAACGCTTGATTTTCCTTAGGTTGAGTACCATGATGTCTTTGGTGTGCTGTGATTCTTGTTTCTTCTTAAGTGCATTATGCCCATAGTTTATCAAATTTGGGAAACTTGGTTCGACCAATAATAGTTTGGATGAAAGACTCCCAATATGGTGGGAGACCATTTAAGGTAGTCATGACAAGATCCTTTTCTTCAATATTGTCTCCACTGGACTTTAGCTTGTCCTAGAGCTCGGTAATCCTCATGAAATATGAGGCAATATTCTCAAACTTTGTCATCTTCATATTCGACAATTGATTCCTCAATGTGATAGTCACATTGATGCTACTATGTTCAAATAGTTTCTTTAGGGTTTTTAACATCCTTCTCGTCGTTGAATTTTCTAATATCTGAGGAACCAAGTGATCTCTAACTGAGTCCACAAAAATCCTATTTGCTTTGGCATCATTCTTTATCCACGGATATTTTCCTTCTTCAGTTTCTGATTCTGGGACCTTTTCCATTTACACATTGTAATAGGTCATTTTCTTCTAGTAGAAGAAGAACCCTAGACTTCCAGGGGATGAAGTTGGAAGCCCCTTCCAAATGATCTTCAACCTTCATGCTGATCATCTTGACTGCAGATCTGGATCTGAGACCCTAGCAGAGGCTAGGTCAAAAATGAAAGTCGTAGTTTTGGAAAACTAACTCCACAAATAAATGCACCCTAGAGAGGCGAGTTGAGTAGAGGTAGAGTCGAGCGCAAACTATGGAGAAAGTAGGTCAAAAATAGAAACCCTAATTTCTGTTGCAACAGTAGAATTAGGTCAAAATTGAAAAATTCTCAGAATTGAATTATGTCTTCACCAAAAGATGCGACCTCCTTAGAGTGAAATTTCTAAGGTTCTTTTTCTGCCAAAAGGTAAGTATTTTTCACCTAGAAACCCAAATGGGAGAAAACCTAGTAACCTTTGTCTAGAGATAATAATTCTGAGATCATAGTACAATGAAGAAAGAGAAGAAAAATATGGAAATGCTTTCCAAAGATTGGAACCCTGAAAACAATCTTCTTCTGCAGTGTATGCGAACTTCTTTGAGTTGTTGTGTAGCTGCACTCTGCCAGAAACTACGCTCTTCACTTGTGCTACTATATGAAATAATGAGGAGGGGTGCCTCCTATTTATACTATTTTCCCACACAAAATTTAACTAGGACAGACTTCACTTGGGGGAGCAATATAAATTCATATTTCATAATTTTTATTGTATTCTTTTATTGTTGGGTTTTCACCCCAAGGATTACATTGTTATTTCTAGGGTTTGTATAAATGATTACAACAAGTTCAATTCCCAAAGGAGGACAATAAGAATAGCTTCTGAACTTACACAAACTCCAACATTTGATTCAACCTCATCTCTGCTTGTTTGACCTTATATATTTCTTCTACAACACTCATTTGAACTTGATGAATTTTCCTCCAAATTAGGCATGCTTGATCACGGAAAGGAGTGATATCAGGTTGCCTTTCATTAGTTGTCTTAAGTTGAGTCTCCAGTGATCTATTATGTACCTCCAGCTCTTCTACCCAGGTTCTTAGCTCTATGGTTTGTCTATTTGTTGCATATTTCTGCGCTTCTAATTCCAAAATATTGTCTTCAAAAACTTTTTTCTCCCCTTCCATGATTGTAACCAAAACTTACAGTGCATCATTTTCCAATTCTAAATCTTGATATGCCTTTCCTAGCCTTTCAAATTCTGAAAGAGTTTCCTCATGTTTCCTTTTCAGCACCAAGCCTTCTCCTCTCTCCTTGACTAAGGTATCTTTCATTTTAAGCATCTTTTCTTTATGATGCTCTGCATCTTCCACCAAATTGTCAACATTATCTATGTTGGCTTGAGTTTCTTCTATATTCATTGATGTCATGAATATGGGGTCTTTATCGGTGTGTTCCACAACAGTTTTCTCGGTCACGGTGACCAAATAAGGTTGAGTGTTGATCTTTAACCTCTTCTCTGACCTTCTAACAATAGTTTTCTTTGCCTTGTCAAATAAAATGGTATCCAAGCATGCCACTGTATGTTTGGATGGAGTATACGGAACTAATCCAAGTTCTGCAAGAGGGATGTGGCCTCATGTGATCGTGTCACTTAATGAGGCACGATGGTTCGTTGGATTATCTTGGGCAGTGTCCTGGTCCAAATTTTCTCTGTCCTTATCCTCTTGCTCCTTCTTTCTCAGTTCTTGAGCTGCTTTCTCAGCTCTTCTTCTTGCTCTTTCTTCTGCTTCCTTCTGTAGTATTTCTTCCTCCTCTTTTTTCCTTTGAGCCTCATCGGTCAGTTGCTTCTCATGTTCTTCCATCATCTTTCAAGCATCTACTGCTCATTTATTTTCAGCTTCTTCTTGTTGCTTCTTATTTTATGTCATGTTGCTACTACCTTTGCCCTCACTAGTGCTAATATTTTTCTTGAAACACCTACTTAGAGCAATCATGTTGTTGGTGTTCCTATATGTCTCCTCATCTTTATCAAAATAATGAGCGTATTCATAACAGACTCCCACAAATGCACAATAGTTTTCAACCTTGTCCATTGAGTTATTTCTACGGAAACTCTTTTCCCCAAAGTGGAAAATTTCTAGATCTTTTACAAATTCAGACACACTTTTGACCCTCATAAATTTATAATTGCCTATGCAAAAGGGAAGTGGTGGGAAATATTCCTTCTTCATGTCGAATAGGAAATTTCCCACTCCATCTATGAACAGTTGTCTCACTGCTTCCTTGTGGACCACATAATCTGTGGCGTATCTAGACAACAATGATGGAGCTCGAGATCCTCCATACATCCTTAGGTAAGTACCCTCCTTAGAAAAATAATAGTCCCCATATTCACATATGACTTCCATGGCTGCTTTTGACATACAGTTGCACTCTTTGAGGAAAATTGGTTCATGCAGAGGCATCAGAAACTACTCACGTATAATCTTGTAGAAACCCGAGTACTTATGCGCCCAAAGAATTTGATAGGCAGCATATATGGGGGTCTTGGTGTAACCCCAAGTACAACCAAGCTTAGGGAATGGGTGTAGGCATAAAATTCAATCTATAAAGTAAGAGCCCATGTAGAAATTTGACTTTCCCCGAGTCGGTCCCCCTTGTGCACCAGTTATACATGATGGCAAGCAGTTAGATACAATATCCACCCAGTTAAAAAAGGTGCCTTCCATGGCAACATGGTATATTAATGGGATCAAACTTAACTTGTACATTTTCTCATTTTCCCTGCCAAAGATTCTATTTAGCATTAGGGCTATGACCCTGTAAGGGGGGCGTAAACTTGCAGCCTCATACTCACTAGTAGCTTTTTGCCGCAGCTGTCTCCTTGTTACCATCATCCTTTTAGCACATTCAAAAATGTCTAAATTCACACTTTTCACCCAGTCATCTGTCATCATAACCTGAGGGGTGGTTAGTTTGGAAGCCTTGGTTATATATGTCAAAGTGAAGGAAGCAAAGGCTTTCTTTTTTGTGTTGGAAATGATCATAGTGGTTGGGTCTGCATGTGGTAGAATCCATCCAATTACTTCAGCACACGGGAAGAGCTCTTGGCACATGGCTACCTTCGCGATGCCTGATTTCCTTATATTGATATATAAAGGCATGTCATCTAGGCCCACATCAGGGAAATTTTGGTCCCTAATCATTTGATATATTTCGCCCCGCTTGAACTCTTGATCAACCCTTGTGATGGCCTTCGTGTCTTCATAAATGATTTCCATCCTGTATATAGTCATTAGAGGAAATTTCAATTTAAAATGGGCATTCCAAAAATAATACAAATTCCATGTCATCATATATTAGCCAATCAAAATGCTTTAAATTTCAAAAACGGAGCACCTCTTAAACAAATTTTTAATATAAATTTTGGGATGGGTATCATAAAAAACTACTTTTTTTGTTCGTATTTTTTACATATCTCCCTGTGTGTTTACTCAAATTTCGATCGGGAGAGCTCGTTGGATGCGAAATTAAATTCTGCATCCAACGAGTACCCACTCAGCATACTTTTTACCATCCCCTCTACCCAAAAAACAATAAATACCTATAAAAACGTGATGACGATGTCATCATCACATTTTTCTAGGTATTTCTTGTTTTTGGGGTAGCGAGCCCCATCAAAAGTATGCCGAGTAGGTACTCCTTGGATGCGGAATTTAATTCTACATCCAACAAGCTCTCCTGATCGAAATTTGAGTAAACACACAGGGAGATATGTCGAAAATACGAACAGAGATGTAGTTTTTTCTTTTCTTCCTCCAAAATTAATAAATATTACTTTATTATTTTATTATTTTAACTATTGTTTTACTAATTTTCCTTAGGAGGCCCATTTTGAGTTGAAATTTCCTCTAATGTTCCACGTCTGAATCACCCTCAATTGCCTTAGCCTTTTTCTTTCCGCTCTTCTTCGACATGGTGTGAGGTGAGGACTAAAACTGTAGCATGATCACAACAAGAGATGTCTTAGTAATAATATGATTGAAACAACACACATTTATATCAACAGAAAATACCCGAAATGAGAAGCTAAGATATCAAATATATGAATTAATGTTGAAAAATCATTGTTTCTTCCAAAGCTTAATACTGCAATCAGTGTTTATTATGATAGAGGAGAACAAAGATGTATTTACTAGTTCATTATTGGCCAAAAAATGATTTTGTGAGGTCCATTAATTTTACACTTGAAACATGAGTATATGTTTGGCAAAACTTAAATGAAACTCATCAGCATAGGTATATGTATTATTCTGTTATTATATTTCCATTATTATACATTCATTTGTGCTACTGAACAAGTCAACCCACTGGAAGTTGATTAGTTGCTTTCACTGATTGTTTAAAGCGTTAATATTAACTGCATTGTGTCAGAGTTTACCAAACTTATTTCATCCCTTATTATAACGCATCAAGACAGATATTTCACCAAAGGTGAAAGGAAAACGTGTCAAAGGCTCTGTGAAGCCGAGGGCATTTTGGGGAACCTTGAAACCCTGGTCTGCGATTACAACCCGCGAAAACCTCATCTGTGACAGTGTCATCTCTAAGGGGGAAAACATCACACAAAGAAACCTTAGGTCGCATGCTGCAATGTTCGAAGTGAAAAGTCGCCAAGGGTTTCCCTACTATCGCATACTCATCCAACAAATTCAATCTAAACCATAAGCGAACGGCAAGACACCAAACCCGAAGCAGCTTCATCCTAAGAACCCCAAGGTTTGATATACGCCTATCTACGGCTTGAAGAGCAAAACGATCTGGTGCAGCGAAGAAAAGACCTATTACAACCGGGCTAGCAGGCTGGAAAAGCGTTCAGCGAGGTCAAGGGTTTCCTAGAACCAGACTAGGGAAAACTCTAGTGGTCGAGCAATCAAATAGGAGACCCTATGGGTTGAGGTTGGATTTTAAAACAAGGCCGCAGAAATCAAAAACCCTATCACAATAACCCTAAACCTTCAATAAAATAGTCCTTTAAAGCTTTTTAGAACAACATAGGACAAAGATAAGTTTTAGGGCCTACCTGGAAACCGTTGGTGCAGGTACGGCACAGCGAGGTAATCTGAAAGCTCCAGGTGTCTAATGGTGATTCAATCCATCCAAAACAGGATTGCGGTAACAAACCATACAAACCCCACCGCTTTTATATAAAAAATAATGCCAAAATGCAATTAATGCAGTGGTTGGGGTGAATAAATGTTAAAGGATCGAAACGTCATTTGGCGCTTTAACTTAAAGCCTCATCAGAAGCTTTCCCTGAGTTTGTCGATGTGTCGGCGTCAAACTTTGAGTTGTCTACGACAATGTCAGCTGAAAAGGTTGAATTTTGTCGACATTGTCAACAAAAACTTGTCAAACTTTCCCATAAAGACCCTATCGGCAGAACTCGCAAAAGAGTTCCAATAAAAACATCTGCCGCAAATTCTAAGGTTTGTCGAACACGTCAGCTGCACACACAGAGTTCTGTCGACGTTGTCGACAACACTCGAGTAAATCGTCAGATGAGATTAAAAACTCCTCCAATAAAGAGCGTCAGTAAGAAAAGGTAAGTTTCGTCGAGAGCATCGGCTCGAAAGGTCGAGTTTCGTCGACACCATCGGCAGAAACACATCAAATTTTTTAGATGAAGATTTATCAAACAAAACAAAATTGGCTAAAGAACGTTGGATGGAAAATCTGATTTCTTCTAATATGTCGGCTCAACTCGCTGAGTTCTTCCAACAAATCGGAAGAAAAAACTGAGTTTTCTAACTTAGTGAAAAAACTTTTCTGGCTTGATCAAAGAAAAAACTAAGTTATGAAATGAAAATTTCAAGGAGTAGAATCAGTCCAAGGAAGGCTTAAAACCGAAATTCTAAGGAGGGGCCCTACTAAGTGTAAAATTTTGGGGAGGCAGTTGCAGCAGCAACACTACCCACAATTTTTATCCCTCTTTCTAGTGGTCACATGTCCAAGAAGTAAACTTGCCAAAATGAGAAAAAACACCTTTTGACAAGTTTCAGATACAAGATATTAAGAGGACATTTTCAAGTGCAAATCGATGAGGAGGATTGATTGATTCTCTGATCAATTAATTGAGTTTTGAAATAACCATGGTACAGGGTCATTGATCGACCATCAATCGCTATAAGGATCAATGGAGATTCAAACACTATATAGTGCTTTATGTCTTACGAGGATAAACGGTTGAGGACAAGGCAAGGTAAATATCAATTGTCGGGATTTCATCCGACACTAGAAGATACGAGCTTATTAAAACTCGGGAGGAATTAGAACAATACAAGTTAGATCAAACAATCGAAGGACTACGATCCAAGAGTGATCATCAACGGCTAAGGAAGGATCCTGGAGATCAAAGGTGCAAGAATGTTAAACATGTGGAAGGGCAATCCGCAAGGATCATAGATCGACAAATGAGAAGGAAGCCACAAGAGCTCAACCGCTCACATAGCGTTCCGCGGGAGAAAGTGTTTAGAGTTTAATTGCCTGAACATATGAGGAGTTAGCAAAAAAGGTTAAAGTTCACCGTAGATCGTGGATCCGACGACCATCGGTGACTATGGAAGGACCACTTGCAGATTTGACAGTTTTAAGGAGTTGCAGAAGACAATTTGAGGAAGCATGTTTCAAAAAAGTTGAAAGGCATCCCCGCAACCTGCAACCCGCAATTAAGGAAGGAAGTAGTTACTATAGATTGTGGAAAATACGATTGAAGAAACATCGTTGCAGAAAGGGTAAATGCGGAATCCTAGTTCGAAAAAGTTGAAAGACAGACCTGCAACTCGCAACCCACAATTGCGGAAGGAAGGAATTCCCGCGGATTCTAGAAAGATCATTGTGGAAGGTTAATTTACGAAAAGACGGTTTGTGAAAAGATAAATGTGGAAAGTTCATTGTGGAAAGGTAATTGCAGAAAGATAGTTGCAGAAAAGCAATTACGGAAAGATTTTTGTTGTGGAAAGGTCGTTGTAAAATGGCAATTGCGGAAGGATTTTTGTTCAACGCTCTGAAATTGCATGAGAAATTTCTGAAGAGTCACGGTGAAGATACATGACTGTTAGATGGATAATATTAATTCTTAAGCAAATTTTATTAATCATAAACAGAGTTATGATTAATAAGAAGGGGCGTGACTATATTATTTAAAGAAGAAGAAGAATTAATTGAACAGAGTTAAATAAACAGGGGCATGAGTGATCAATTAAAAGAGAGTAAATGAAGAGGCACGTTTTATGAAGGGATTTGTTTGATGCAGAAGAGACATGAATATTGGATGAATGTTGTTACTAATAAGGATATAAAAGCATATGTGTGAATTGGAAGTTAGGTGTCTCTGTAGTCCAGATCCATGTAGCAGCAGCAGCAGAAAACAGAGACCAAGGAATTAATGAGAAACCAGTGATAGAATTGAAGACATGAGAAGATATGGAAGTCTAATAAAAACATAATACGGCGGCAAGGTGGTGCTAGGGCAGGCTACAGTCCTGCAAGGGATTTGTTTCCTCCTTCCAGTAGAAGTTGGTAAATAAGGGTGTTGTAGCATCCTCTCAGTTGTAGCTGACAAAACAGGGGGTCGTAGCCTCCCTCTAGTATTAGTTGGTAAATAGGGTGTTGTAGCATCCTTATATGTTGTAGCAAACATAAACCAGGGTGTTGTAGCATCATTGTCTGTAGTAGTAGGCATAAACTATTTGTAAATATAATTTTGCAGTAATAGGAAGTATCGGTGGTTTTCCCAATTGGGCTTCCACGCTAAATTTGTGTTCTTTGTATTTTGATGATTCTATTTGTTATTCATTATTTTAAAAGTGGTTCAAATTGTTAAAAATGTAACAATATTGATTCACACCCCCCCCCCCCCTCTCTCAGTATTTTCCAATATTCCAACAATAGGGTGAGATGGGTGTGAGTTGTAGTGGCTTGCTCCTAGTATATTGGTTTTTCATTTTCTATCATGAATTATTCATTAGTTTGTCATATGAATTTTTTAAGTTATCTATATTGTAGAGTGTTGGACCTAATCCTTATAAGATTGGATGAGACAGGTGTTGGGCATCCCATTGGTAATCAACTCCTGGTTCCATGGCAAAGCTGAGCATGTAAAATTTCAGGTTGTATAGGCTTGTGATGCGTTTCTCCTTGCATTTTTTGGCTTTAATTTTGTGTAATGAAATATCTAGTTCATGGTTGTTTAACTCTGTTGTGGCTTGTTATTAAGTATATTTGTCCTAAATTTAGCAGTATGAGCTAAATTCAGAAATAGTTTGTGTTTTTTTTGTTTTTCTACTTTCTTGATCTATAAAAGAAAAAAGAGGTCTAGGGTGTTCAACAATTCTATTTTGAATGGGTGCTTTGTAATAATTTCTTCTTTTTGTTAACACAATAAAGCATATTTGATTTGAGTACATGTACGTTGCTATTCTCTACCATAGCTAGTGCATGTGCCTTCAATGTTTTAGGTCTAATAAATTTATACAATCCTTTCTCACCAATACCAATAGCAATCAACTTTTTATCATGAATAGTAACTATACATTTGCTTCCTTTGAAATTTAGATAGAGATTAGGGTTCTTAGTTATATCACTAATTGATAGAAGAATTGTGTTCATGTCATAAACATATCGAACATTCTTGAAAGTATAACTTTAAAGTACTAATCAATATGACATGAACATCCCCACATCCTCTAACATAGTGAGTCCATCCATCATCCAAAGAAACATATCCACTATTACTCTAACCTTAAATGAAATTTGCATACTAGTCTCCATGAGACATGTTATGATAAATTTACCTAACTCAAAATATTAGGTTGTAGACTCGATTAATTAATTTTGTGAAAAATCACCAACTACTACTTCACCTCCTTCGACAACATTGTGTGCCTTGATTATGTTTGGTCACTTGTTAGATCATGTTATCTTTTCTAACGATCTCTAGGGGTTGTAGACTCAGTTGATTGGTTATATGATGACACAAATGAAAATTCCCCCCCACTTCTTCACTTCCTTCGACACCATTTGCATGCCTCAATTTCGTTCGGCCACTTTCCAAATCATATTGTCTTTTTCGATAATCTATCTTCGAGTGTTCATGGTTATTACGGTAATAACATTTTAATATTGACCTCTTTGATGCACTAATACCATTAAAAACACTCTTTGTAGTGAATGAAGTTAATGCTTGTATTTGATCCATCCTCCTTTATGTCTCTAGAGTAACTGTTGATAACTTCTCAAACATAAAATGGTTGGTTCTCCCCACACAAATGCATGGACAACAAATGAATCAAGGATGGTGACAAGCTTGGCATCACCAAAGAAACCATACCTCATCATCCACCGACTTCTTAATAGGAGATAATTGACCATTAAGATCATTTAGTTGCAACAAATATCCATACTCATTCTCCTTGCAACTTAGTGGAAAACAAAAGATTTTTCAAATAAAATGATCGGCCAAGTTTTGATGCTTGATACTTGTTTTTTATATTTGTCCATAATATCGATGCTACAAATGCATTTTTCATTCCTGGAACTAATGTGCCCATGATTAATATTTTGAGAAGCATTAAAGTGTTTTTATGTCTTTTATCATAGTCTTCGAGATCATTTGCTAATCTTTGTTCTTTACCTAAGATAATTTTATCAAAAATTTTGAACTCGCTAATGGTCAATATCCGTCTGACTCCATAAACTATATTTCTTTCTAGTCAAATTTTCAGAGTCCAAAAATATTATATGATGCAAACTAGCCATTTTTAACAGAACCAAATTAGTGATATCATATAAATGATTAATTCTAAAGATTATATCACAACACAATCTTACCAAACCTCTACAATATGGTTTTCATTCATGGTTAACTGGAAGATATTAATGGCATAACGAATCAAATAATAAATCTCCTCCCACAAGCATGTGTAACCAACAACAATTCAACACTATACCCCCTTGAAATGAGTTACATGCCTCTATAATCTAGATTTTTCAATTTATAGTGGAATTAAGAACAATCAATAGATCCAAAATATAAACGTTGACTTCCCTTTTGGTGATTTATCAAATTCATGAGTGCACAATATGACAATAATAACAACACAACTATTAAAATTTGCAAAAGTGAACAAAAATTATCATGTTGGGGCCAATTGCTAAGGCCAATATATCTACCACACCCATGATAATCAATAGTTGTCAAATCAAACTAAACACAGTGTACTCCTTGCAATTGTTCGTGTCTCACAACAATTATTGATGACTAGATGGTGGTTCAATAGATTAGATAGTCTGCACTTAAATTTACACATGCCTCCTCGTTTGGTTGATCCAAATTGATTTCTATGTCAACAACTTGAAATGGTCTTGATTCCCTGTGCAAGCAAATGGTAGTTCCTTTCTATGGCTCCTTCATTTATCATGTTGATGACTCCTCTTCAATGGTGCTTGTGCTAAATAGTGGCTCCTCCCTCAGCATAGTCCTTTACCTGGATGACCGCGTCCTCAACCAAAATTGGCTTCACCAACACTCATACTACAATGTTATCATCCACAAATAACAAACTACTATTCTCACATCAACAATATTCCACATAGATAACAATTATAGCCATAAAAAAGGAGTGATATCAGGTTGTCTTTAATTAGTTGTCTTAAGTTGAGTCTCCAATGATCTATTCTGTACCTCCAGCTCTTCTACCCGGGTTCTTAGCTCTATCGTTTCTCTATTTGTTGCATATTTCTGTGCTTCTAATTCCAAAATATTGTCTTCAAAAACTTTTTTCTCCCCTTCCATGATTGTAACCAAAACTTACAGCGCATCATTTTCCAATTCTAAATCTTGATATGCCTTTTCTAGCCTTTCAAATTCTGAAAGAGTTTCCTCATGTTTCCTTTTCAGCACCAAGCCTTCTCCTCTCTCCTTGACTAAGGTATCTTTCATTTTAAGCATCTTTTCTTTATGATGCTCTGCATCTTCCACCAACTTGTCAACATTATATACGTTGGCTTGAGTTGCTTCTATATTCATTGATGTCATGAATATGGGGTCTTTATCGATGTGTTTCACAACAGTTTTCTCGGTCACTGTGACCAAATAATGTTGAGTGTTGATCTTTAACCTCTTCTCTGACCTTCTAACAATAGTTTTCTTTGCCTTGTCAAATAAAATGGTATCCAAGCATGCCACTGTATGTTGTTTGGATGGAGTATACGGAACTAATCCAAGTTCTACAAGAGAGATGTGGCCTCATGTGATCGTGCCACTTAATGAGGCAGGACGGTCCGTTGGATTATCTTGGGCAGTGTCCTGGTCCAAATTTTCTCTGTCCTTATCCTCTTGCTCCTCCTTTCTCAGTTCATGAGCTGCTTTCTCAGCTCTTCTTCTTGCTCTTTCTTCTGCTTCCTTCTGTAGTATTTATTCCTCCTCTTTTTTCCTTTGAGCCTCATCGGCCAGTTGCTTCTCATCTTCTTCCATCATCTTTCAAGCATCTACTGCTCATTTCTTTTCAGCTTCTTCTTGTTGCTTCTTATTTTCTGTCATGTTGCTACTACCTTTGCCCTCACTAGTGCTAATATTTTTCTTGAAACACCTACTTAGAGCAGTCATGTTGCTGGCGTTCCTATATGTCTCCTCATCTTTATCAAAATAATGAGCGTATTCATAAGGGACTCCCACAAATGCACAATAGTTTTCAACCTTGTCCATTGAGTCATTTCTGTGGAAACTCTTTTCCCCAAAGTGGAAAATTTCTAGATCTTTTACAATTTCAGACGCACTTTTGACCCTCATAAATTTATCTACCAATATATCTACCACACCCATGATAATCAATAGTTGTCAAATCAAACTAAACACAGTGTACTCCTTGCAATTGTTCGTGTCTCACAACAATGATTGATGACTAGATGGTGGTTCAATAGATCAGACAATCTGCACTTAAATTTACACATGCCTCCTCATTTGGTTGATCCAAATTGATTTCTATGTCAACAACTTGAAATGGTCTTGATTCCTTGTGCAAGCAAATGGTAGTTCATTTCTATGGCTCCTTCATTTATCATGTTGATGACTCCTCTTCAATGGTGCTTGCGCTAAATAGTGGCTCCTCCCTCAGCATAGTCCTTTACCTGGATGACCGCGTCCTCAACCGAAATTGGCTTCACCAACACTCATACCACAATGTTATCATCCACAAATAACAAACTACTATTCTCACATCAACAATATTCCAGATAGATAACAATTATAGCCATACCTTTGACACAACAAGAATTTGTTGATGTCAATATTGAACATCTTATCTAACTAATCTAATAATATTAACCTTAATTCAAAACCTAAGAGGAAACGAGGAACCTTTTTTAATAAATATTCATGAATATACGTTGACATTATTTTAATTTTGATGTATTTGACAACCATGCGACAATCACATGTAGATAAAGACACTCTAATGAACAACTTATCATAGTTTTTTTTAATAAATAGTTTTAAATTAGTCTAAGATTGGGGCTTAAGCCCACAACGACGCTCACAACTATTGGCCTTGCTCAACTTTTGGCCCCTACTTCAACTATCCCTCACAATTATTGGACTTGCTCAACTTTTGGCCTCTACTGCGTAATCGTTTGCCATAAAATTCCATACCATAACAATGTAAGGAAACTTGTAACCAATGATGGTAACTCCTAAAATTGGTTAAAGCTTACAATGAATATGGGATAATGGTCTTTGAGTTTTTCAAAACCATGTCAATTATCAACTTGGAAACCACAAAATGATGAAAATAATTCACATCATAATTGCAATTAAAAATACCCACAACATTTATGGGAAGCTAGCCACCTCCATCGATTGGTTATTAAAAAGACCCACAACATTTATGCGAAGCTAGTCACCTCCATCAATTGTTTATTAAAAATACCCACAACATTTATGAGAAGCTAGTCACCTCCATCGATTGTTTATTAAAAATACCAACAACATTTATGAGAAGTTATTCACCTCCGTCAATTGTTTATTGCATGACCATTTGACCTTAGCCTGGTTTTTTTTAGAGTAAGAAGCCTTTAATCTATTTAAGGCTTAACTTCATAATACTACCCAAAAGTATTAATCATACTTTCTTCTAAATCTTATAACATAAATTTCACTTCAAACATCACTAAGATACTTCATTTCCTACCATGCACTTATGTGATGATTGAAACACGAAAACAAAGGCATAATCTTATTTTCATATTAAATTGAAGTTTCATATTTGTCACAAAATTAGGGAATTTTGAAATCTTAGATTTGTCTCAAAATCAGAGCGAGTCTTACATATATTACCAACATAGATCCATCATAAACACGGATCTATAAGCGTCGAGAGGCATCCAATTTTTTATTTTATGAACCAACAAAAAACAAAATTATAAAATAATTACTTTTTGTTTTTGGTACATAACATGACACCATCACACATCTTCCCCATAATGGGAATTACTTTTTATTTGTGGTAAATAATGTAACACTGTTATGTAACATTACACATCTCCCCCATACCGGGAATTACTTTTTATTTTTGGTACATAACATGAAATTGTTATGTAATGTTATACATCTCCCGCATTACGTGACATCGTTACATAACATTACACATCTCCCTCATACCGGGAATTACTTTTTATTTTTGGTACATAACATGAAATTGTTATGTAATGTTATACATCTCCCGCATAACGTGACATCGTTACATAACATTACCCATCTGCCCAATACCAAGTTGTAAGCACTGAGAGTAAATTTGACATCGTTACGTAACGTTACACATCTGCCCCCATAACAATTTGTCAACACCTTGCTAATCTCGGTGCAATAATTCGATATACTTGTACATTCTCCATCGTCCAAAGACTTAACATGTGTCCAAGTTAATAACCTAACTAATACTAATATGTAACATTGTCATTCATTTCTTATTTAGTTTTGAGTTAGGGTCACTCTAGGCTGAAAGGTAACACTTGCCTTATTAGTTGCTCCATTAAGAATGATAGTGTTAAGAATGCAGGCAAAACATAAATGTACCACTACTACAAATGCCTTTGCAGGATAGAATGTTCCGAAGAGATGAAACAAGAAGACTTCATAAGCCTTTAAAGGGTTAAATATTTAAGGTGTATATGAGATTAAACAAAGACTTACTAAGTCTTTGAAGGGTAAAATCTTTCAAGAGATGAATATGAGATGAAACTTACTAAATCTTTGAAGGGTAAAACCTTTGAAGAGATGAATATGAGATGAAACTTACAAAGTCTTTGAAGGGTAAAACCTTTGAAGAGATGAATATGAGATGAAACAACAAGACTTAGCCTTGGGAGGATGAAATCTAGATATAAAAAGATTGATTTTAGAAACTAGCACCTTTCAGCTGAAAATGCAATTAAAATCCAGATTCAATTTATAAATCTTTCAAGAGAGGGATATGAGATGAAACAACAAGACTTTACCTTGGGAGGATGAAATCTAGATATAAAACGATTGATTTTAGAAAATAGTACCTTCCAACTGAAAATGCAATTAAAATCTTGACTCATTTTATAGTTATAGGGCATTAAGCAAGGTATTTAGAATTTAATAAAACATTATCAAGACAAAATCAATGCATCACTATCACAATTTAAGATTGGCAATAAAGTCAGAATTCATATTCAACCAAGCTATTCCAATTCCACAAGTCATCAAAGTCAATATTGGAGAACCAATAATCACGTCAAGATATATCATACATAAATGTTTTAAATGTCACTTGGCACAAAGTCAGGAGTCACAATCATGCAAGCTATGACAATTCCACAAGTTTTCAAAGGCAATAATGGAGCACCACTAATCGTATCAACCTATGTTATAAATATGTTGATGACTTGCGGAATTGTCATCAACATATATCATACATAAATGTTCTGATTGTCACTTGGGACAGTTACTCAGGTAATGCCAATAATTTCATATTCAATTCTAAAACGGAATCGCGACCCTTTATAGTTCCAACCAAGAATATACACATTTTATCTTTAAGAAATGTTAACCTGTAATAAGTAAGAAAACTTGGGCCCTTTACAATACAGCAACTGATAACAACAAAATATATCTAATACATAGTGTTATAAATGTCATATGCTATTAAATGTCATTTATATTGTCTCACAGTCCTAATTCAATGAACAGTTGCTAAGGTATATAAGAAATCGAGATATATCCCTCAACACTACTAACGTAGACGAGACGATTAATGCCACTAGCCACAATAACAATAATTTTGGTAAAGCAGAATGGTATGTGTCATGGAGTAAGCATCTAAAAATTGACAGAAAACCCAAACTAAGACCTTTGCAACTTTAGACCTTACAACCACAAAATTATGTTTACAACATGCACATTCATCAAACTACAGAACCATAATAATTCAAAGCTTGAACCAGCATAGTCGAGAATAATAATTCAAAGCTTGAACAGATACTGCACAAGTTCCAGAGTTTAAACCTATGAGACTCTTGATGGTACATTGACTATAAAGTGTCAGTGATAATACATTTTGTCCAGGTGAATCTTGTAATATTCAGCATCCTTAATAGGATAAAGGCAGCTCTACTACACTGTCCCCACTGAAACACAAGAAATTAGCTAAGCTTATTTCTCTTGAAAGTAGAATCCCAGAAAGCAAAGATGTTCTCTCTTGAAACAAATACAGATGGAGTCAAAGCATCCCACAAGACTGAAACTTGAAAGCAATCAAGTAATACATGGACTGTCCAGAACACAATCATTTTGAATTATTATGTCCTGGTTTGATAACCAACATTCATGATGAGAGGCTCCTTCTTTAGACAGTTTCATCAATGCCGAGTGATAGATGTGATGGATGCAATTCCTAGTCAGACTGGTAGACTATTCACAGCTTTTATCAAACTCAAGAACATAAAAATGATGATGAATCTCCCGGTTTCTTTTGGTCAAATGGCATATAAAAGGTTAACCAACGCAAAAGCAAAAAAATTGCCTCTCATTTCCTTTCACTAGTTCATTATTGTCAGTTTTCCATTGCTTGGACGATGCCCTGCAAATGATACACTGTTGTCTAATGCACTTCTCATCTCAAGCTTCTGACAGCTGTAAATAAAACAATGTACAGACTTTCAAGTTAGTACATGATATGTCAAAACAAACAACAGAATCAATACAGCCAGTTTATTCACAAGCTAAAGCCATTACTACCACTTGGCACTATCAAAGGATACCGTATACAGAGACTATTACTAACAATTTCGAGAATTTCTTAGAGTCATCATTGCTGCTTCCGCAAAAGCGTGAGCAGCTTCTACATCAGCTTCTGCTTCCTCTGCTTCCCTTGCCGCTTGTTCTGCTTCAGCAATAGCTAGTTCTGCTTCAGCCACTATTTTAGCAGCAGTTTTAGCAGCCTCTTCAGCATTCATCGATGTCATCTCTGACAGCTCTTCATCAATTTCAGATTTTGTCATAAGCCTTATTTCTTCTCTCAATCTCCTTGAAGTGTCCTTCAGAAGAATGGGAAAACGTTTTCCCTCCATCTCTTCCTGTCGTGAATGTACACTTTTGGGCATTCCATCAGTTTGTAGTAAACTTCCACCAACCATATAGTTTTGTCCCATCTGCAGTCTCTCAAGTACAAATTACAATATCAGGGACAATTTTTCTCTTAATAATATTTCTTTACAAATATCACAGCTACTTATCACTGTTGCTTACCTTCATCAGCTTACCACATTCTGTTAGAGACTTCAATGAGGGAGACAACAACTTTCTGAAGTTTGGAGGTGCCAGGTGATTATCCTGTTTGTGCACATTTAACCATATCAGTCTTGTATAATCATTATAGTGACGAAAAAAAAGAATCTGAAACCATTATACTTTTCCTATCCAACAATATCTTAGTTATGCCTGTGATTCATTTGTAATTGGTTCAAGCACTCTGTAAGATCCATATCTGGATATTCTCAAAAGCTATCTCAATTGAATAGTCCAATAGAAAATAGTTCCATGCTGGATAATTATATAAGAGTAAATATGAATATGAATGATGATGGAAGATTACCAAGTGAGTGTCATATATATAATAATCATAAAGGCAATTTGGAGACCATCCATGAAAGGATGCATCATTTTAGAATAGTTTACTAATAACTATTTGTGTTCTTAAGATTTAACATTTATATATTTTATTTATATTACATTCATTCTTATATTTTATTTATATTATACATAATTAATGTTTATTGATATTTATGACATTGCCTTCCTCTTCAAAGATGCTTTGTCCTCAAAGCACTATTGAAGAATCTTCCTCGTCTTTACTTTTGGCCTTGGTGTATATTTTGTCATAATTGTGGCTACATGATGATATGAGCTGGTAAGCGCTGAGCACAACTTCCGAAATGAAAAAGGATTGTTCCATCCGAATTCGATCTTTTTCGGAGTGCTGCACTTCCCTGATAGGGTGACGTCTTGGAGTTCATTTGCGGTAGTATACATATTTCCTGTCACCTGTCTTCGAATTTCATGATCTTTGCTTTTATGATGTGGATGGCGATAAGGTACTCAAGTCGCTTGTGGAGTGTTTATAGGAACTTCGACCTTTTGTGCTTCTGGCGATTTATTGGTTGATTTCCATTGAGTGTGTATTTGTTTATCAATCCTCAACTTGAATTTGTTTTTGTGAGAGTCTAGATGGTTTCGTCTAGATTTTCTAAAATAGACTCACCCTTATAATATATTTTCTAAAATAGACTTGTAAATCACTTTAATCTTTGTCAATCTAAAAATACGATTGATCCTTCACCCTATAAAAAAAAAATTCCTTTATCATAAAACTTGTTTTTATTAATGGTTTTTTGTTAAAAAAAAACAAGCGTGGAATCATAATACAATGGGTTGTTGTTTTTTTCCTCCATTTTTTCTCTCCTTTTTACTTTTTTGGTTCTATGACTTGTTTATAAAACCACAATTTCTCCTTCTCCTTCTCCTTCTCCTTCTTGTAATTTCCTTCTTCGTCAAAGACCACAATTTTAGGGAAACTCTAGGATAATGGTTAAAAACCAAATTACACAAAGTGTAAATAATGGCCAAGAGCCGTGTTATCACATAATGGCCAAAATCCCAGAAGGCTTCCCAAGGCACTTTGCTTTGTAGGATGGCTACCATCTTATGTGAAATTGAAAGTTATTGAAAAGGTAAATGGTCAAAGGATGAGCACTCATTCCTTGTATAGTGTTTGGCTTATTTTCCCACACAGGGAAACAGGGTGAGACTAACCTGCAAAGGTTGTGTCTTTGTCATTTACTGGAGCCCAAAAGGCTTTCCAAGGCAATTGCCTTGGAAGGTTGACCAGTGTTCCAAAGTAATGAAAAGGAAAACTTGCTAGAGTCTGAAAAAAACAAGCCCAAGTACATTATTGATTTGTGAGACACCACCATCCCCTATTGCTATTTGTCATGCATGTCATTTTGGTTGAGTGTATTTGTTATCATTCAGAGAGATCACATTGGCAAAACCAACAAAAGGTCATCACCCATTACTTAGCCTTGTTTTCCACCTTCACCCAGCACTAGCAAATGGTTTAAGCTTTGTAAGTATGGCATACACAAGAGACTTCCAAAAGATTCAATGATTCTTCAAAGACACATGTATACCTTACTAGTTGTTACTATTATTATTATTGTCACCGTGATTCTGAATACCATGATTGAAGTTAAGGTTTTAATATACATCTTGGAGCAAGTTCTTACCATGGATGCATAGAGCACACTGAATAGAGCACATTTAACAATGTCCAATTAAAAGAATCAAAGAATAGTTTTCAGCATGGGCCTTATACAAGGAGATTGCACATCATGCAAACACTGGAGCTCAGCCCAAGCTCAATCAATCGCCAATGCAGAGATATAACATCACCACACATTTTGGAATTAGAAACCGAATTAATTCTGTTGGGTTAAGCATCTGAATAGAAAGGTGGTATCACAATTAGGAGATTGCATATCATGCAAACACTGGACCTCTGCACAAGCTCAATTAATCTTCAATGCAGTAACATAACATCACCAAATATTTTGGAAATAACAACCAAATGAAATCTGATAGGTCTCGTAACCAAAGAGAATGGGGTTATTCCTATAGAAATCTCTGAAAAACTCTGATACCATGTGGAAATTTTGAGAATCTAACTTTTAATGCTAATTCAGAAATTTCATGCCAACCTTGAGGTTTCCCAGATCTATCTTCTGTGAGTTTTCACCATTGTGGCTGAATCTGAAATATTAAATTACAGCAGTAAATAATTTATTTCTCTTCAACCCATTTCACAAGGCAGCCCAAGAAAACAAATACCAATCAGAGGTACTGAACACCACAAAGTTTCATACCTTGTGGCACAAGTTTCCAAGCATATAACAGCTCTGAAAATGACTTATTACAGCAGTAAATATGCTCCTCTATCTTACAGAACAAAGTCAACTCAATGAATCAACCCAATCATGAAGATAAGATAAAGTTGAAATTCAAATCTGTGAATACAGAGTTTGGACAATTGGAAAAGTTTATGAAAATATAGGAGATGAAGTACATGTACATACCAGTGTTATCAGAACCAGACCAGAACTACAAAACCGGCTGGTCCAACATGTTCCAGGGCCATATTAATCCAATTCAAGGTATCAGACCAGAAAAGGCCAGTTCCGTACAAAATGGGCCTTAAAACACGAAACCAATTGGTTCCGTACGGAACGGCTAGGAACCACCAAAACTCTTTAATAAAACTTACATAAACAACAAACACAATACCCAACAAAAAATTACACACCTAAAAGCAAAACAGTTTGGAAAAAAAACAATTGAATGATACGATTTATGTTCACTGGAACTCTGTGTTTTAAAAATCGTTCAAACAGAAACCGGAACCGGCCAGCCAGGAACCACCAAAACTCTTTAATAAAACTTACATAAACAACAAACACAATACCCAACAAAAAATTACACACCTAAAAGCAAAACAGTTTGGAAAAAAAACAATTGAATGATACGATTTATGTTCACTGGAACTCAGTGTTTTAAAAATCGTTCAAACAGAAACCGGAACCGGCCAGCCTGACCAGCCAGTCAAAGTGGAACTGTAACCCAGCAGAAAACTCGTCTAGGGCACCAATTCGGTAACAAACCGGCCAGTTCATTACCGAACCAGTCCAAACCAGCTAAGTCTGTCATTAACCAGCCGGGTCAACTGGCATTTCTCCTCCGCGGGCCCAAACAGGTGAATCATTGGATAACGTTGTCTTTAAAAAAAATTAAAATCTAACCCTAAATCATTGCTAGATGTCCAAAAATATGCCCCCCATCCTCCCATTTCTTCACACATCCTCTCTATTTGTGATTCCATAATTCAATTGAAGCATGAAGGTTGTCAGCTTCCGCTTGTAGACTCGTCAAGGACTCCAAGACTTGGATTGTTAGAGGCTTGGACTTGGAGTTTGGCCGTCGAAGTCAGACACGAGTAACTGAGTGTAGGCCTGAAGTCTGAGACGTTCAAATAAGCATGACTGTGTGCATGTGGCAGGCTGGAAGCATGCTTTGTCTAGTTGTCCACTGTAGCTATGAGACTTTACTGTGTAGGGTTTATCTTGATCAGACTTCAACTCTGCAAATTATAGAAGACTGTATAGCATGCACCATCAACATCATAGGGTTTGTATTATCATGGTCAAGCTTCAACTATTCAAACTAAAGCAGATTGCCATCATAAGATATGCATCATCATCTTCATTTGTACACCACTGTATGTACTCAAGCACTTATGTTACTGTTCACTGTGTCAACTACTTTATATCATCAATAATTCATTTATGTCACTGTATGTGTCTCACATCAATGCTATCATCTAGTCCAAACAAAATCACTGTACTTGTCTGTTTACTATATTCACTGTATACTATTCAAAATTTAGTTCATGTATCAACTATTGTAAAGCAACTAGGGCATCAACCAAGCCTAACCATCATCATACCTTTGTTAGTGTTTATAACATCATCACTGCATAAGTACTGTAGCAGACAGGCTTCATTATTGTATCAAGCATCTTCACAAGGTATCATCATTTTACTGTATGTGTTCACTGACTGTTCATATTGCATTCTTCCATACTTGATCCCTTGAATTTTGAACTTGCACCATACAAACTTCAATCAAAGCTTGGATAGTGACTCCTGCTACTTTGGTGCTGATCAAGGAGGGTTTATGTGCTGGTACAAGAGTTCTGGACAGTTCCTTATAACTGCAACTATATCATAGTGTTTGGTGACACTTCGAGACTATAGAAGAAGGCCCTAACACTAATCAAGTTAGGGCTGAGTTTGTTATGCCACCTACAGAAGCAAATCCAACATAGCAAAACAAAAAGACTTCTCTGCTCCTTCACCGAAAAATTTCTGTCCACGAATTTTATTTGCTGCCTTTACAACCGAGAATTTGACTGCTCCTTTTCACGAATTTTCTCAGTCAATTATACCTCAGTCAGCGAGCCCCAAATCTCTCTTTATTGTTGAAAGGGTTTGGAATTTGGATAGCTTGTTTGAGTACTCTTCAATGGTTTGATCAAGACAAAAAGAATGCTGCTCCAAAAAGAGAGAAAGGACTGCTCCTCCTACTGCTGTTTCAACCAAACAAAAGATCTTTGCTGCAAAATTAGGAACTTACTGCTGTCACCAAAAATTTGGATCTGTTCCAGATCTTTGCTGCTACAAAACGGATTGTTCCTCAGTCACAAAAGCTTGTTGCTCCTAGATATACCCATGAAAATTCTGTCAACCGTCCAGCAAAAGACCTCACACAAGGGTGACAACTCTGTGGAAATTCAGATCTTCAAGAGTAACTGAAAAACGAGTCTGCAATTCGGATCTTCAACAGTAAACAAAGGTGACAATTCTCTGTAGAAATTTCGTGTGTCTTTCTGCTGCTGCTAAGAACCCAAGAAAATTCTCAGTCACTGCTCCCAAAGCCCAAAATACCTCAGTCATCCACAGTCACGAAAAATTGCAGAGCTGTCCTGCTTTAATCCGAAAATCACAGTTGCAAAATAAAACTTCGACTGGGTATTTATACTAGTTTCCCCAAAAAAATTCATTTTGAGCCGACTTGTCATTTATTTATTTTTTATTTATTTTTCATTTATTTATTTTTGTTTCCTTTTTGAGCCGACTTCAAGGGATGGTGTGAGGTAAGTTGTTTTATTTAGTATTTTAATTTGAATTGAATTGTGTCACACATTCTTCAAAGGTCAACCCTTAGGGTTTGTTGCATGTACTTTATTAATTTTTTAATTTGAAATTGAATTTTAATTTTGTCACAAAGACAAACATCCTTCATTCAAGGGTCAAACCCTACCATGGTTTTACGGTGTACTTTTTTTATTCCTCCCCATAGTCAACCCTTCTTCAACCTTCACCCATACCATTAAAAATGGTTTTAGGGTTATCATTAAGCCACTAGGGCTTCCGTCATGCTATCATCCCATATGCAAGAGTATGATCATGGGCTCTAAGCTCGTCATCAAATGGACCATTGTCAACTTCAACATCAAGCCATCAAGTGTTTCCAAGTGCCTTCATAACATCATGCCATCTAACCACATCCAGCACAAATAATGGACTCCATGACCTTTGCAAGGACATCAGGGTCTTCATCAAGGGTTCCAAGTTTTCATGGGCTTCTTCATCATACCAAGACATGTTCATGGGTTCCATACCCTATCAAGGACCATACAAGGTCATCATCATCATACAAGAGCTCCATGACCCCAACAAGGGTTGCAAGGTCATCAAACCACTTAGTGTGGGATCAAGGACTTCTTCAACTACCTCAGCCACATCGAAAGACCTCCAAGGGTCAAGATTCATATGTGGGATAGAGCTAGGTCTTCTCCTGGGGTACCATGATACCATCATAACATTAATGACCACACAATGGGTCATTAATGCTTCTCCAATCCATCTAGGGCTTCTCCAACTGGATGCATATGAATATATGTTTTTTTTTTCAAAATTTGAATATTTTATGTAGTTGGTAGACTAGTTTTTCTGTCCGTTTTTTCCACTCTGGTCCGATTCAAATTTTTGGGGTTGACTAGTTCGATGACCAATCTGTTTCTAATGACAGTGGTACATACAAACAATTCAATATAAGTTGGTACAAGTCCAGCTCTGTTATATAAAAATACAAAAAAAAAAAAAAAAATTAAAAAAATCAATAAAGTGTAATTATTAAGTATTATAAGTCAATAGTTGTAACTTAATGAAAAGTCACCTTACAAACCCGATAAAGACTTATATATTCGGGTAATTACCTTGTAAATTATTCATATTTCGGACAATTATTAATAAATATGTTTTATCAAATTATTTCTTCTATGTTCCATTGGTATCAGAGCCAAGTTGATGCTTGTTACTCCAGCTGCCATCGTCCGGGATCACGGTCGACCTCCACAGTTGCTCCTGCCACATTTGTTAGAATTCCATATGCTAGGCTAGACTATCAGCATTTAATTTCAATTTCATAAAAGCATATAGACAAGAACACTGAAAGAAACAGTATCACAAGAACAACACAGATTTATCTTGGGAAAACCCTAATGGGAAAAACCCAGCAAAACTTTCCTCAATATAGATGCCCCAAAAGATAAAAGGTAAAACCCAAAAGTGATACTCGTCCTTCTCCAGCTACAACTCTTTCTCTCTCTCTCTTATGCGGTACACAAGTGAGTGTGTGTGTCTCAAATGAGAGGCGCCTCACTCTATTTATATCCTTTCGTTCACTTGACGTTTAACCCAGTTACGTAGGCTCGAGTAAACTTAACTCAGTTATGTAGGCTCGAGTAGACATGACTGGGCTAACTTAGTATAATAATATATTCCGGAGGGAAATAATGACCCGACTTACAACGGAGGGGACTTCCTCATGGCTCTTAGTAATTCTCCCGATAGGAACATCAAGGTACAAAGAAATACAAATGATTCTCCCAATAGGAACATCAGGGACCAATAAAATACATTTAGAATATTCTTCGAAGTTACAATAATTCAACACTCTCCCTTAACGAGAAGGGTATTCTACAACAACAACAACAGCTATAGGAGAGAGAGGGCATCATCAACATCATCAGGGTGATACATCTATAAATCATTGGAAGCTTTTCATCATCTTCAACATATAGTCTTCATCTTCACACTTCAGCAATAGCAACACTTTGACCGCTCGATCGACAGCATCATTTCGATCAGCAACATCATCATCTGAACTTTCGATCAACATCATCATCATCATCATCATACTCTGAACTTTCAATCAACATCATCATCATCATCATACTCTGAACTTTCAATCAGCAACATCATCATCATCACATTCTGATCTTTCGATCAGCAATCATTATCATCATCATACTTTGCTCTTTCGATCAACAACAACATCATCATCACATTCTGATCTTTCGATCAGGAACATCATTATCATCACACTATGATCTTTCGATCAATAACATCATCATCAGCAGCAACAACGTGCAATCCACAATACGAAGAGGAAAGTCTTCGAATCACTTTTGGACTTAAAGTCAGGGATGTTGCAATCCTAACACATTCTCGAGGACCAAAGTCACCGGATCTGTTCTGAACAAAAGTTCAAGGAAGATACAATCCTACCACATTCTCGAGTACCGAAGTCATCGAATCAGTTCTGAACAAAAATTCAAGGATGATACAATCCTACCACATTCTCAAGTACCGAAGTCACCGGATCAGTTCTAAACAAAAGTTCAAGGATGATACAATCCTACCACATTCTCGAGTACCGAAGTCACCAGATCCGTTCTGAACCGATGTTCAGGGATGATACAATCCCACCACATTCTTAAGGACCGAAGTCACCGGATCCGTTCTGAACCGAAGTTCAGGGATGATACAATCCCACCACATTCTCGAGGACTGAAGTCATCGGATCCATTCTGAACCGAAGTTCAGGGATGATACAATCCCACCACATTCTCAAGGACCGAAGTCACCGAATCCGTTCTGAACCGAAGTTCAGGGATGATACAATACCACCACATTCTCGAGGATTGAAGTTACCAAATCAGTTCTAAACAAAAGTTCAAGGATGATACAATCCCTCTTCATTCTCAAGAACCGAAGTCATCGGATCACTTTAGGACAAGTGTCCCGGGATGATACAATCCCACTGCAACATCACCGCTCCCCCTTTCGAGGAAGGTCTTTCCGAACAACACCAAGCTTGTCTTGAAAGTGTTCAAACTTTACCCGAGACAGAGGCTTCGTCAACACATCAACAACTTGCTCATCAGTACTCACATACTGGAGCTTTATGGCTCCCTTCTGTATCATATCTCGTATGTAGAAATACTGGATTTCTATGTGCTTCGATCTGTCATGGAACACTGGGTTCTCCGACATCTTTATACAACTTTAGTTATCACATAGAATCTCAGTAGTATCCATCTCTAGGTCAAAGAGACCTGACATCAGCTTCCACAGCCATATGGCTTCACAACTAGCAGAGCAAGCTGCTATGTATCCTGCTTCGGCCATGCTAAGAGCAATACTGGACTGTTTCTTGCTAAACCATGAAATCATAGCAGACCCCACACAAAAGCATCCACCTGATGTGCTTTTCCTGTCTGAGACACTTCCAGCCCAATCTACATCTATATAGCCATATAATCTGTAATCATGGTTTCCATCATAAGTATAGACCAAAGTCAATAGTCCCTTTCACATATCGCATCACATGTTTTGCAGCTATCAGGTGAACTCGTCTAGGTTGAAGTAGATACTGACTCAAGGTGTTCACAGCAAAACAAATGTCTAGTATGGTATTGGTTAGATACATCAACGACCCAATAATTTGTCTATATTGAGTCACATCCACTAACTCTGACAAGTCATCCGCTAACAACTTTAGGTTGGAATCAATGTTCCCCCAAGTTTCCCGGACGCGGGGGCGCAGGAGCGAGGAAACGCACATTGGGGACATGTGGAGACCACCCCCAAATTTTAGCAAAATTCGGGGGGGCCGAGGGGGCAGGGGGGTGTCCAAGTCTTAATAAAAAATAATATTATAAATCATTAAATCCCAGCAATAAAAGTTCAATGATTCATCCCATGTAAACTACTAAAAGGGGGGGGGGGCATCTGGGAGCCCCCCAGTTTCAGGAGGGGGCGTCTGGAAGCCCCCCGGTTTCAGGAGGGGGCGGGGGGGGGTCTAGGAGCCCCCCTTCACCAGAGCGCGTTGCAGAATAGGGGACGCACCCCCTTGTGCGTTTCCGAGAGTTTCCTAATTTTGNGAGCCCCCCTTCACCAGAGCGCGTTGCAGAATAGGGGACGCACCCCCTTGTGCGTTTCCGAGAGTTTCCTAATTTTGGAGACGCTAGGAAACGTTTCCCCAAAAGCCCCCGGGGCGCAAGGAGCGAGGGGGGCGCGTCCCCGACCCTGGGGGGCGAGTCCCCGTGTAACACTGGTTGGAATCCATGGGTGTGGCCATGGCTTTACATTTCAAGATATCAAATATTTTCAAAACTTCCACTGCATACTTTCCCTGATTGAGAAACATTCCTTCTGAGTTCTTCCATACTTTCAGACCTAGGAAATAATGCATTAGACCAAGGTCTTTCATCTCAAATTCTTCAGCGAGCTTCTTCTTGCATTCTACAATCTATTTCTCATTCCCTGTCAGAAATAGATTATCCACATACAGTACTAGTATGACAGGTTCATCTTCTATAACCTTGAAGTAAAGGTTAGGATCGGCTTTAATCTTGGCAAAGCCCATGCTCATCAGGAAACTATCTATCCTTCCATACCAAGCTATGGCAGCTTGCTTCAGGCCATACAATGCCTTCTTCAACTTGCATACATGAGTTCGTCTGTCTTCAACTTCGAATCCTTATGGTTGTTCTATGTATGCTTCTTCTTTAATCACACCATTTGGGAAGGTTGTTTTCACATCCATCTGGTGTAAGTCCCATTTCATCATGGATGCAAGTGCCATGATGGCTCTAATCGAAGTATACCTTGCTACTGGTGCAAATATTTCTTCGTAATCAATTCCCTCTTTCTGAGAGAAACCTTTAGCCACAAATCTAGCCTTGTACTTCTCTATACTTCCGCCAGCTGTATTTTTATCTTGTAGATCCATTTGGAGGATAATACACTCTTGCCATCTGGTTTGGGAACTATATCCCACACATCGTTCTTCATTATTGACTGATATTCTTCAGTCATTGCTTCTACCCATTCTTTCTTTTGTACAGCTTCTTCGTAGTTTGCAGGTTCTTGATCTACAAGATCACACATCAAAGCTACATAGTTGGAAAATGTCTTGGGCTTCTTACTTACCCTTGTGGAGCCTTCAAGAGCTCCATATCTTTCTGCTTCTTGTATAATTTCTCTTGCCCAAGCAGGCTTTCTCTTTCGTGATATCCCCATCGTAGGAGGTTCTTGTGGTTTTGTCATATCATGTTCTTCAGGAGCTTCATCTTCAAGGAGGAATGTAGTGTCTACATTTCTGGGTGGTGCATCTTCCTCATACACATCTTCATATTGGCATTTTCTGGATCTCTTGAGAGCTACTTCTTCATCGAATGTTACATCTCTGCTGATTTCCCTGCGATGGAATCCAAGAATGTAAATTCTGAATGCCTTGGATACTTCACAGTATCCAACAAATATCCCCTTCTTTCCGAAAGGGTCCAACTTGGTTCTTTTCTCTTTCGGGATATAATATATAATGGACAACCAAATATTTTGAGGTGACTTACCTTAGGCTTCTTTCCCGTGAACATCTCTTCTGGAGTCTTGAATCCAAGAGCACTATGAGATATTCTATTCTGTACATAGACAGCAGTTGTTGCTGGTTCTACCCATAGATGCATTGGAAGATCTTGATCATATATCATTGTCTTCACTGCCTCCATGATGGTTCTGTTCTTTCTTTCCGCAACACCATTCTGTTGAGGATTGTAGGGACTGGTTAGTTCCCTCTTGATTCAAACTCTTTTGAGGTATACTCTCCGCCATTGTCTAATCGAAGTGTCTTGATTCTCTTGTCTAAAAGATTCTCTATCAAGGCTTTGAATTCTCTAAATTTCTCAACCACTTCACTCTTTGCTTTCAAGAAGTATATCCAAGTCTTTCTTGAATAGTCATCAATAAATGTAATATAATATTCAAAGCCACTTAAAGATGTGGAGGACATTGGACCACACACATCTGAATGAATCAATTCCAACGTACGTTTTGTTTTTGTTTCACTCTTCGGAAATGGATTCTTGATGTTCTTCCCTTAAAAACATCCCTTGCAAATACCTTCATGTTTGATCTTCAAGTCTGGTAGTCCCGTCACTATTTTGTTCACATGAGGTAGTGCCTTGTAATTGATGTGGGAAAGCCTTCTATGCCATAGTTCACAAGGGTTAGTGGACTCATGAACAAGGGTTGTTTCTGAATGTCCCTTGAGTTTACACAGGCCTCCTTCTTCACCGATAACAACTGCATCTTCAATTTTCTTTCCTTTAGGCCACATGAGTACTTGGCCATCTATGAATGCAACTTTGAATCCTTTCTTATCTAAAGTTGAGATAGAAAGTAGATTCTTCTTTAGACCAGGTACATACAATACCTCTTTCATCTTCAAGGGATTTCCTGAATCAAGCTTGTAGCTTGCTTCCCCAATTCCTTTGATCGAATATTGATAGTCATCTCCTAAAGATACTTTCTAAGGAGAGTTCTTTTCTTCAAGTCTTGACAGGTTTTTCTTTTGTCCTATCATGTGCTTTGAAGCACCAATATCAATAATCCAAGTGTCCTCTCCAAGTGTTATAGATCCAGAGAGTGCAGAGAATAGTACATACTCTTCTGCATCCTCTTCTCTTGCTTGCTTTCTTGGAGGTCCTTCCTCTTCTTCTTCTTCATCCTCATCTTCAGCTAGATGAGCATGATGTCTTTTGTTGTTGTTGATCCTCTTCTTGTCTCTTCATAGGACAATTTCTAGCAATGTGTCCTACCTTATCACAATGAAAACATTGAAAGTCGGAGTAGTCCTTACTTGGAGGACTTTCTCTTGTTCTTTGGATTCTTTTGGGAGGTTGAGACTCCTTGTGGTTTCTCTCCTTGAAGTTAGGTTGACTTCTTCTTTTGATATGAGTGGCTAGGGCTTGATCATCTTCCTTCAGTAGAGCTTCTCTGTTTGCCACTCTAGTCTCCTCTTGAATACAACATCAAACTTCAAGCTTTCCTTCCTGGCACACATCATCTGGATGAATGACTCCCAGGGTCTAGTAAGACCATTGAGGGCCGTCATAACCAACTCATCTTCGTCAAGTTTGTCTCCAATGGCTTCTAGTTGTTCCTTGAACTGGGAGACCCTTGTGAAGTAGTCTTGGATGGATTCTCCATGACTCATCTTGGTGCTCTTCAGATGAGCTCTTAGATTCATCTTTCTGTTGATGTTTCTTCCTTCATATATTCTTGATAGGGCATCATACATTTCTTTTGAAGTCTTCTTGGATGACACTTGAGGGATCAAGTGATCCTTGATAGAGTCAGCAATAATCCTAATCATATCTGTAATGTCCCCGACCCTCTGACCGACGAAGAGGACGCTACTAACACCAGACAAATGGGCAAACAGCCCCATGAACACGAACAGGGATAAATGCTGATATTAAAAACTTAACATAATGCATACTAAGATGCATAAAACATACAAGGATACACAGTTACTCAACAATCAGCGAAAGCAACACACACATTCCAGCATTTAACATATTCATCATAATTCATGGAACAGTAGATATAATTGCAGAGATGAAACAGTCATAAGTACTTATCTTTTAATGAAGACTCGCCCCGCAACCAGCTACGTCGCTGCAACGTTCCACCCAACCATAGGCCAGCGTGCTCATCAATCTCTCAGCAACACTGCCACCCCCGAGCTGGGCATGATTCCTCAAGGAATAAGGGTCAATGCAGGCTTACACATAGCCAAGGTACACAGTCAGCCAAACCCACACATAGTAGAGTTACCAGGTCGTCAAGGAGCTAGGAAAGGCTAAATGCTAAGCTGGTGGCCTCAACACCAGTCTTCTCGAGCATACCCAGCCTCTAATCCTACTCTCAACAGTCCGAAGACCAACAACTGCATATCACAACAAAACAACTCATTCACAGCTCTGTGAAGAAGGCAAAGCCAACCGAGTGACAATCCCAAACAAAAGATGAAACACAGTTCGGTCTACAAGACAACTCAGGGTTATTCTTCGCCCCAGCGTGGCCAAAACAACTCAATAGCGACCTAAAACCAGGGTACATCAACAACCACAAACTCACAATGAGAACTATGGCAACCTTACACAGTCCGCAGTTGGGGAAGAAGCAGAACTCCTAGCATAGACATGGGAAAATTCAGCCAACAGATGTGGCAATCAACAGCCAACCAACATCCACGAGCCCACAGCACACACAATCCCCAATGTAATGGCTGAAGGACTTACACAGGCAGATAAGGCGAAAGAACAAACTCTCAGCCTATGCGCAAAGGAAGAAGACACAGTCCAAAAATGGGAGGAAACACACACACAGTCCGAGATGGAAGAAGAAATCGGACTCTCAACAGCATCCAAAAATCATGGGAAGAATGACAGCAACCCAAATCACAGGTTAAACCAACAGCAAGCCAGAATCGTGGATGAAAACCACGGCTATTTCACATACACAGCAGAAATAGTGCCCTTGAGGCCGCTCTTCCAGCTCGCTGCATGCACAAACCAAAGTGGAACCCCGACCGGTGCGTGAGGAAAAATAGAACGTCTCTCTATGTGAGGATGATAAACCGGCCCCCTGCGCGTCCTTGCGCGAGAGTGAACAACTCCCTATGCGTGAGGGTGAGCCGACAATGGAGAAAATGGCCTCGTGGAGAGAATGGCGGTGGTTTTCTTGCCAACGTGAGGTCAACCTGCTGGTGGAGTGTGCATGTGGGCAAGGACTGACAGTCCTGCCACACTCCACTCCCAACCATAACTGCCTCAACTACTCAACAAAACATTAAAGTGGGAGTTGCATAAGACAAGGAAAGATGGGCAAATCAAACAGGGTGGTAACACATGGATTTCCCCTCCCCCATAGTCCAAGGTTTGACATCCCCCACCCTTATCCTTTGGAATCATGCCCTTTTCATTTTAACGTTGCACCGTCGTAGCTGGATGTAGGTTTAATTTAATTGATGTGCGTATTTACATGATGCCAAACTATAATGTGCCGGATAGCACGATATACCATCGGCAACTATCCCTATTGCCGAAACATACACAACCAAATCGATGACCAAATCGATGGTGGGGCTTTTTCCTTAAGCTCCTCACCACGATTAATTACATTATATACATCATGCAAACGGGGTCAAAACTGGGGTGTTACAATATCCTTCTTGTGCTTCTCCTTAGCTTCAGCTTCTTCAGGTTCTGCAACTTCATCTTTGATACACTCATCAAGATCATTCTCTTGGAGAATAAGGCCAATCCTGTATTTCCATGCTCGAAAATTCTCTATGCCTAGTGCTTGGGGCCATCTTGTCAGAAAGTCACAAAAAAATTAAAATTCTGCGGAATGAGAAACTGAACTTACCAGGAGATGCGCTTGACTGAGGTGAGTTGACTGGTGTGTTTGGTTTCTGGAGATCTCGAGTCTTCACCTTTCAAATCTGACTTGTGAGATTCAGCACTGCAGCTTCCAGCAATTTTCTGGTGCAGCTGTCAAACTAGGGTTTGACTTTTCGGGAGATCTACTCCTCCAAAAACTTCGATCCCTGGCTCAGAAAATGCGCTCGATGAAGGTGCAACTTTCCATGCAAGCATTTTTCCAAAACTCAAATTTTTTCCCGAAACCCTAATTTCTTGTCAGGGAGAGAGAGAGGGCTTTAGTTTGTCCTCAAGCTTAGCTTAGTGCTTGAGGCCATCTTGTCAGAAAGTCAAAAAAAATTGAAATTCTGCGGAATGAGAAACTGAACTTACCAGGAGATGCGCTTGACTGAGGTGAGTTGACTGGTGTGCTTGGTTTCTAGAGATCTGAAGTCTTCACCTTTCAAATCTGACTTGTGAGATTCAGCACTGTAGCTTCCAGCAATTTTCTGGTGCAGCGCTCAAACTAGGGTTTGACTTTCAGGGAGATCTACTCCTCCAAAAACTTCGATCCCTGGCTCAAAAGATGCGCTCTAGGAGGGCGCAACTTTCCATGCAAGCAGTTTTCCAAAACTCAAAATTTTTCCCGAAACCCTAATTTCTTGTCAGGGAGAGAGAGAGAGGGCTTTTTTCTCTTGTGAAAGCTGTCCTATCCAAGTTAGCTCTGATACCATGTTAGAATTCCATATCCTAAGCTAGATTATCGGCATTTAATTTCAATTTCATAAAAGCATATAGACAGGATCACTGGAAGAAACAGTATCACAAGAACAACACAAATTTATCCTGGGAAAACCCTAATGGGAAAAACCCAGCAAAAGCTTCCTTAATATAGATGCCCCAAAAGATAAAAGGTAAAACCCAAAACTAATCCTCCTCCTTCACCAGCTACAGCTCTTTCTCTCTCTCTCTTATGCGCTACACAAGTGAGTATGTGTGTCTCAAATGAGAGGCACCTCACTCTATTTATATTCTTTCATTCACTTGACATTTAACCCAGTTATGTAGGCTCTAGTAAACTTCACTCAGTTATGTAGGCTCGAGTAGACATAACCGGGCTAACTTAATATAATAATATATTCTGGAGGGTACTAATGACCCGACTTACAACGGAGGGGACTTCCTCATAACTCTTAGTAATTCTCCCGATAGGAACATCGAGGTACAAAGAAATACAAATGATTCTCCCAATGGGAACATCGGGGACCAATAAAAGACATTTAGAAGATTCTTCTAAGTTACAATAATTCAACAACGTCCACCCCAATTCCGCTTGTTCTCCCCTGCTCCCCCCACACTGCAATGCCTTCACGCTGCTCGCACCCTCTCTCTCGCGTCATTCTCCTTCACCTCTTGCACCGCGGAGCCACCAGCTACACCGGATCAGGTTTTCCCTTTGTCGCAGTCCAATTCACAGCTCATCGCCTCCATTTTCCTACCACAACTCCACACACCGCGACCCTTTCCTTCCTCCCGGCAGCTCCCACTTCTCCCCACGGTCCTCACTCCCTTCTACATCCGCATCCCCCGGCATCCCCTTCCACTTCTCCACACACCGTCCTTATCCGCCGACATGTAAATTTTTCTCATTCCCCAACCCGATTTCAAGCCACCATTTTCATCATTGTTTAATGCCCAACCCAATTTACTTTCAGCTACAAATTAGTTCATTTTTCTATAAACAATATTGACTGAAACACACGAAGAATTTCACAACTTTTAATTAGTAATAAAAACACAGTCACACATCAAAATTCAGAATCATAAATTTTTGGTCAATTGGACCAGACAAAACCCTAACCTTTGGGGAAAACCTATTCTTGAGAGAGTAATTTATTTATTCAGCAAAATATTTTAACAGCGGAAATTACAACTTATCTCAACCCAACAAACACTCAAACATTGCCTCGAAATTCGTGCCAACCCAGCAGTGTACAGACTGTCTTAAAACAGACTACATGGACCTCGATTTTTGTGCCTAGGATTTCCTCCTCGAAATTCATGTCAACTGTACCAGCATTTAATTATGTTCCCTCAAAATTCATGCCCAACTCTGACCTCGATTTATGTGCCCAATAAATGTTGTATGGACGTTGTACGGATTCCGTACGAACCACAAAATTCGTGGTGTTGTCTAGACAATCGCGCCACTGTTTTCTCCTCGAAATTTGTGCTCATTAGTTGATGTACGGATACTGTACAGACTGGTGTACCCTTCTCTGTTTTTGTGCCTACAAATTACTCTCTCATTGTCTTTCTTCTCTCATCTTTCTGCTCTCCAAATCTCATGCCATTTTGAAATTTTAATAAGGAAGCCGAATGGTCATCTAATCCAAGGGCCCACAACGAATTAGATGGATGAATGAGATTAAATGTACATTTAATTCTCACCAAAATTAATTTCACTCGCCTCACTTAAATTTATCAAAAAGTCGCTTTAATTTCTAATGTGAAAATTAAAAACCCATTTCATCTCAAGTCATTAATTGCAAGGGTCATGTTATTTTCTACTTTTAAGTGACTTAGGCAAAAATCACTAGTGGAACACTTTCCTAGGTACAAAAATCAACATGACAACTCTTATACCTACTCCTACTCCACGATCGCCACCACCCTGGCCTCCATTGCTTGAGCCCGCTTCTATTTTTCTGCGTCTTGCCCCCCCCCCACACGTCATCTCCCCNCCATCGCCCCCATCTGTGCATGTTGCTCCCAAATTTGCGACCCTCTTTCGTGCCTCTACCCTTCACGTTGACCTGCAAACAAAAAATAAATAAATAAACATTAAAATATATATATATATATATATATATATATTATTAGTATTAGTATTATTATCTTTAAAAAAAATTGTGGCTAGCTTGCTTCAAACAGCCAATAAAAATAAATCAAGGTTCAGCATAGAGAAAATCCCAGTAGTCGCCAGAATTGGGCGAAAAAGTCGACAAGAGATATGCAAAACTCAAGGCAGAGATTGACAAAAACAATAATGAATTAACAGGACTCAAGGTAGGAATAGAACACGGCATCAGTGCATTGAAGGCAAATCAAAAGAAAACTCAAGAGTCTCTCGACATTATTTTGGCCAGACTACCGCCGCACACTTTGTGCCCCCCACCTAACCATAATCCACACCTAGACTCTTTCAATACACCTCCTCCAAATACGCCTAAATTGCCAAGCCAACACGACATGACGCCACCCCATGAAGTTCCCTTCTTTAACATTCTGTCAATATCAATTCCCCAAGCACACGGATACTAGATAAATGTAAAACTAGAGTTACCCAAATTTGATTGTGACAAAAAACAATGCATCGCATGGATCAATAAAGCAGAGGAATACTTTGACATCCATAACATACCTTATGATAGCGAGAAGATTAAGTACGCCGCCATGCAATTGGAGGGAATGCCTACAATTGGTACATGTGGTGGAAGACGACAACCCGAGTCTGTTCCTTTAATTGGAATAACATTAAAAATGATCTTCTTAAAAGGTTTCAAGGCATAACCGAGAAAGACTTATTGGCCAAGATCACCAGGTTGCAGCAGAAAGGCGGTGTAGATGAGTACACATGTGAATGGGAAGCTTTGGCAACTCAAGTCCAAAACTAATTGATGACCAATGTCTACAAACATACATACATATAGAATAAAACCGCACATTCAGGATGAGTTAGAATTACATAACACTTATACCATGGAGAAGGCAAGACGTAAGGCCAAGATCATCGAGAACAAGTTTAAACTATCCACTCAAAGTAGCTTCAACAAAAACTACTCCAAGAGGAATCCTCCCCAATCAGCGAATATAGGGACTTCAAGATATATGTCGTCGCATCTAAGAGAAGGAGCAAAACCTAGTTTAGAAGCCCAGAGGAAGAGGGAAAGAAAGTGCAAATATTGTGCAAAGAAATGGGATCCTAAGCATAGATGTTTGCAAAGGAGCAACCCCCAAAAATTGTATGCTTGCGAAGCGGAAGAATAAGAAAAAATCTCAGAATGTGAAGAGTCAAGTGAGGATACAGAAAACCAACACGACTGCCACTCAAAACTAGAAGATGATACACCAAAGATCTCATTAGCCGCCAATACAGGGATATCCCAACCCCAAACATTGAAGCTAAAAGGACATCAAAAACAATAATGTGTCGATTCTCATGGATACCAGCAGTACCCATAACTTTATTAATATTAATCTTGCCAAGATATTCAACTTATTTGTTTTTTTGATGCCTAACATTAAGGTTATGGTAGCAGATGGAAAGAAAATTGAAAATGTGGGAAAATCTCACAAGGTTAAATTACAAATGCAAGAGTATAACCTAGAATCCGACTTCTTTGCAGTACCTCTAGGAGGAGTAGACGTTGTATTAGGAATCCAATGGTTGAAAACATTGGGTACTTACTCCGCTAACCATCAAGAGTACTTCATCAAGTTTGATTAGCTAGGGAAAAAGTACAAATTGCACGGTTTCCAACCACCCCAAACTCAATTGGTCACATCACATCAAATTGAAAGGCTAATTCGAAAAGGAGCACATGTTTACGTAATTCAATGTCAAGAGATGGAGTTACTAACATGTGAAGGAGATGACTACAATCCACCAAAGATACACAAGCTTATCCAAAACCACCACAAGGTGTTCCAAGAGCTTCCAATGGAGCTCCCACCAAACAGGAAGATTGAGCGCATGATTGAAGTAGAACCAAGGGCAAAACCTATCAATATCAAACCCTACAAATATTCACATCACCATAAAACAGAGATTGAAAGGCTAACGCAAGACTTGTTAAAATGTGGTGTTATTTCAAAGAGCAGATGCCCATATGCAGCCCCAGTAGTGCTAGTTCGAAAGAAGAAAGGCTCCTTTAGGTTTTGAATAGATTATAGAGGTCTGAACAAGAAAACAATCAAGAAAAAATTCCCCATCCCATTCATCAATGAGATGTTGGATGAGCTTCATGGAGCTAGGTATTTTTCAAAACTAGACTTGAGATAAGGGTATTACCAAATTAGGGTTAGACTAGAAGACATAGCAAAAATTGTCTTATGTACTCATGAGGGCCATTATGAATTCAAAGTAATGCCCTTCAGATTAACTAACGCTACCGCCACTTTTCAAGGCGCAATGAACAAATTGAGCCATATTTGGGGAAGTTTGTATTAGTATTTTTTTATGATATCATCATATATAGCATGACTTGGAGAGAGCATATCCGACACTTAGATCAAGTACTCACCATCTTGGAAGAACAACATTTTTTTGCAAAAATGTCAAAATGCACTTTTGGAAAAGAAGAAGTGGACTATCTTGGCCATAAAATATAAAAAGAAGTCAAAGTCGATCCTAGTAAGATCAAGACAATCACCGAATGGCCCAAACATATAACATCTCAAAATTAAGAGGGTTTCTAGGTTTAACAGAGTACTATCGAAGATATGTAAAGAATTACGCCCATAGAACGACCCCTCTAACAAATTTATTGAAGAAAAAATCATTTTGATGGAATGATTAAGTAGAAAAAAAATTTGAAGCATTAAAAAACATTATGTCATCATTAGTATTAGCAACCCCAGATTTCACAAAACCCTTTGTAGTTGAGTGTGATGCTTCAAGATTCGGGATAGGAGCAGTCTTGATGCAAGAAGGGCAACCAATAGCATTTGAAAGTAGGAAGCTCAATAAGAGAGAAAGTTTGAAATCCACGTATGATAAGGAAATGCTTGCCACTATTCATGCTCTAACAAAATGGCGACAATACCTCCTAGGGAGAAAAATCTTGATAAGAACAGACCACAATAGTCTTCAATATCACCTATAACAACAAACATTGTCAATTGAACAACAGAAAAGGATAGAAAAAATCTTTCATTTGACATTGAGATACTGCATAAGTGAGGAAAGGACAATGTAGTTACTCACGCCTTTTCCCAAAAAGATGAAGAAGTCAAGGCTTACGCAATCTCAGTTGCAGTTTCAAACTGGTTAGATGAAATCCAAAGAGAATATGCCAAGGACCCAGACACATGCGCCTTAATCAATGATCCTAATCGAGGTCAAAGATTTGAATGGAGGAATGACATCCTTTGGTATTAGGGGAGGATATACTTAATCCCTACATCTAGGCTTAAGACAAGGGTGTTGATAGAATCTCATGATTCCCCAACCGTAGGACATGTAGGTTTCTTCAAAACTTACTACAATGCTACGCAATCTTTCTATTGGAAGGGGATGTATAAAGACATTCAAAAGCACGTAGTCAAGTGTGACACCTGTTAAAGAAACAAAGGCGAAAATGTCGTGACTCCAAGGCTAACTCCATCCACTTCACAGTCCAAACCAGGAGTGGGAGGAGAACTCCATGGGCTTTATTGAAGGGTTACCCTTATCCGAAGGCAAGGACAAAATCTTCGTGGAAGTGGACTGATTAACAAAATATGCACATTTTATGGGTATTAAGAATACTGGCTCCGCTAAACAAATTGTTGAAGTATTTTGTAAAAGTAATTACAAATTACATGGATTTCCAAAAATCATCATTAGTGATAGAGAGGCCAAATTCACAAGCAATGTTTGGAAGGAATTCTGCAAACAAATTGGGATCACTCTTAACATGTGTTCAGCCTCTCACCCCCAAACCGATGGACAAACATAAGTCATTAACAACTGTGTGGAAGCCTATCCTTGTAGTTTCATCACTGACAAGCAGAACAAATGGTTACAGTAGTTACATCTTGCAGAATGGTGGTATAACTCTACCTATCATACGTCAGCCAAAATGATGCCTTTTCAAACATTGTATCGGTATGTGTCCCCCAGATGGAAGGAACTCGTTCAAGGTGATGCAAAAGTACCTGCTGTTAAAAATCAACTCGAAGAAAATCAGAGAGTAATGCAAGTACTCAAGGATAATTTAACTATGGCACAAAATCGAATGAAGCAGCAAGTAGATCAACATAGAACAGAACGAGAGTTTGATGTAGAAGATTTGGTATTTGTGAGACTTCAGCCATATAAGCAATTGTCGCTTAAGCAACAAGGAAAAAATAAATTGGCTCCCAATTTTTATGGACCATATCAAATTACCCGAAAGATTAGCCTCGTAGCATATGAAGTGAAGTTGTCAAATAAGAGTCGAATTCACAACGGTTTTCATGTGTCGAAAGTTAAAAAATCACTAGGTCAACATCAAATTGCTGAAACGACACTTCCTACCTGTTGTCGCCTTTCACACACCTGGGTCACGTGGCAGAAATCTTCAAGCCACTCGGTGTGTCCTTGGGGGCAAGTCTCGAGTCAAGGTTGTCACCTTGTTCTTGACTCCTCCGTTTAGGCTCAACTCCTAACGAAGCCAAGGGGGGTAGACCCTATTAAGTTACTAAGGATAATTACTTAGTGTTTGTGATGTTAAACTGAAAGAGTTACTTAGGAGTTCGCATTTTAACTATAGATGATCAAAGATGGCAAGATACAAAAGATGAACACACGAAAGCACAATGCTGAGACACAATATATATATAAAGCAAGAAATTAACCAGTCCCTTAGAATGGAGTCAAAAAATAGAATCAATGTACTTGCATGTGCTTGGAGTGAATGTTTTGCGATTGCCTCTTGGTACATTTTAAGTTAAATTTGAAGTATGAGTTGATTAAAATTAGGCAAAGGGGGGACTCCAGATATACCCGAGAGTAATTGGAGTATGTCCAAAACTAAACCTTCACGGCTACCCGCAAGGAATATGTGGGCTGAAATGGAGTCTTTGGGGCTATTGTTCGTAACGCACCCGTTAGGGTGTGACAGAGATCGGCGCCCCGAGGTCACTTTTCAGAAGTTCCCGCTTCCTTTGGGTATTTTGCCACCGTGATGGTTTGATCTAGGTGTTGGATTTTCACCTGTTGGTTTGTTAATTTGGGAGAGTGAGTCCTAATTATACTAGTCACTCAAGTACTTTTAATACAGCTTGACTGATCGGACGAACCGCAGCCAAGTGTAGAGCATACACACCGGAGTCTTGTCAATTTTAGTAAATTTTACAATGGGTGTTCTTATTTAAAAGAAAACCCTCGAGGAACCTCTTTCGATCCAAGTGGATCTCAATCGGGGAATCAAGGAGGGGTTAATTTTATAATAGCTGAAAAATAAATGATGAAAAATAAAATAGATCCACAATTCTAGTTTTCTAATTAGTGCTACCACAAATCTCTTTCCCCTTTCGGGTCAATCGGGAAATCGTGGGGTAAGTATTAAGATTACTTTGAAAGATAAAGTATGGAATAGGAAATTAATAATAAAATAAATTATACTACCCTGCAGATTAGATCAATGCTAGTTTGAAAAGAAATGAGCAAAAAGCAACAAAAGGACAACGACGCAAATCCCCCCAGGGGGGATGGGGAATGGGCTCGAAAGAGCCTATTCAAAAAATAATTTTATTAACAGCGGTTACAATATCAAAGAACTGATATAACTCCTCTTGATCCTTATATGGATTGAAATCAAGAGCTTACAAGGTGCGAAAATCAAAGGTTTTAGTCAAATGGGAGACCCTTGGGGGGATTTGAACGCTCCTGAGGACACTTCCGAACAGCAGCTTCCTTTATTTTCTGTTACACCTGCTAAAAACCAGTGAGCATGTTAGAATAACATATGCCCAAAAGCACTTTAAGAGTACCTTTGGATCAGCCTACCTTAACTCAAAAAAGATGAACTTAAAACTAGCTAAACAGGTGAAAAAGGAACCAAGGAAAGCAAGCTTTCCTTGGGATCTTGGCTTGTTGTTTGTGCAGCCAATGGAATGTGCACTTTTATTGCAGAATATTAAATTTTATCATACAGCAAATGAAACTACCTTAACAGCAAGCTACGAATTTTCACTAAAATGCTTGCAAAAATATGGTAATTTTAGCTAGATCTCTTAAAATTGAACTTTATGTGCAAAACAAAACTAAAATCTAGACTTTGGAAGGGATCTTACTAACTAGATCTATGTGTATTTTTCTTAATGAGACAGATCAGAGTAATAAGAAACCTTGAAAGTAACCAGTTTGAAGAAAATTTAAGATTTTTAAAGGAGAGAAAGGGGAAGAGAGGTGCTTGTTGTTGAAGCAGATCTGAAGAGAAAACTTGGTAGTGAAGCACCGAGGGGCATGATCTTAGCAATCTCTGCTAAAAATCAATGGAAACAAACCTGAACCATAGATCTTCCAGTCACGGCAAACCTGTAAGCTACAAAACAACTCCTGCAAACAGAACTATCAAATCTGAAGATACATATGAGAAGTAGATGATACAGCATGCAAATAATCTTATTTAGCATACAGGTATTAGCTCATTCAAACATATGCAGCAAAATAGAAGTAAGTAAGCTTACTTACAATGATCTATCCCTATGATCTCAATAATCATTCAGGCAGACAATAGTTAAGTGCAAAAAATTGAAAAAATAGCAATTTCACCTCGAATGCAGCATGACAATGACAATCCACACATGAAAGGTACTCCACAATTGAGCCTCCAAAGTTTCTCTTTATTTCAACAAATGAAGATCAATACACAGTTACAATGGCAAGCCTTCAGTTCAGCTCTAACTAGCTTGGAAGAGGCTGCTGTGCTTGGATATACACAAAAACCAGGAGATTCAGCCCAAGGGGGGCGCAAATCCCAAGGAGATAAACCAAATATGCTGATGTAGAGTCCATCAATGCCTCATCTGTGTCTAACTGAGCCAGATCTGAGTCTCACTGAGTGCAGTTGTCAATCGGAAAGCTTATCTGACTGACACCTCAACTTGTTGACTGAAGCATCCACCAAAACTCATCCAGATGAGCCAAAAACGTGTGGAGGAGAGAGGGAGGGCGAAATTCCCCATAAAGGATGCTGAAGATCAACTCTAGATCTGATTTGATCACCTCCTTCAGTCAAGGATTTGTCAGATCCAGTCAATCTGCTTCAGATCTGACTGATTTCAATCAAATCGGCTGAGAATTCACTGATTTATGATTTTGGATTTGCTCCATTATTCATCAATTTATTAATTAAAATAATCAATAATTGATTTTTGGGGCTTTCTGACCTAAGTGATGGAAAATCACTCAAAACTAAGAAATAGTGGGTCCATGGGTTTACATGGTGCTCTTAGCTTGAAAATGAGCACCTACATGACTGAAATTGATTATTTGGCCCACCTTTATTACAAAATCAATTTTTCCAATTAAACTATCAAAAAATAGCCTAAGTTTTGGAAAAATTAAATTTTTAATAAAAAACACTGAAAAAACTAAAAATTTGAAAAATTGAAAAACACCTAGGGGGACTTAGACATGTTCATATGACTCGACCATGATGTCTAGCATGCTTATACATTGACACATAGACTCTAATAACCTCAATAGGCCTAAATGCCAAGCCGACCACCCCAACTTTGGAGGTATGGAGTGAAAAACTCAGAAATTATTAGTCGAATATTCAACAACCAATAATAACCAAGGGAAAAAAACACCCTGGGCTGATCGGATTGACAAATAAAGTCTAAGAGACCGAGTCTTTTACAGACACTATCATGCTAGAACTTTATTACAATTCCCCCATGGGGTATGAACATGTGATATAGTACAACAAGCACTTCCCAGAAGTACTTCCAAAGGTCTTCTGAAGTCCGAACAAGTTATCCTTGTCCGGTTCACCAGGCTCACTTGATAAAAAACCACTAAGTACAACTTAGGTGGTAACACTACCTTGGATGAAGAAGGGAAACTTGTTTTAGAACCAGAAGCTGTCAATTTAATTTGTTTGTACCCTGCAATGACTTCCCTACCCATATGTTCACTCAATTATCAAATCTAGAGTTGTATCTATATAATTCATATGTACACATAGAACTTTACGATCACCATTTGACTCCTTTCACCATGCAACCGCACTTTCAATCCACATACGGAAAGATCCATATGTTTGTACCATTTCTTAACCTTGTAACCATTCTTTATCCCTTTACACAAACTTGCAACCCCATAAACTTTCATTTTTTATTTTTAACCCTCGTCAACTTGGTTTAAAGATCAAGTGAAAACCTTGATTTATTTTTATGTATTTTTTAACTTACTTTTCCAAAAATTAAAAACTTTTTTAAGTCTTATTTAATGTCAACCCTTCAAGAAGCCATCACCCACATGGGTAAGAACAATGAAGAACTACAGGAAAAGGGTTATCAATTTATCGTTATGAAGAATTAGGGTATAAAATTGACAAATTAATCCAAGAAATGAGCAACAGAACTGACAAGTTTATTGCAGAGTCCTGAAGACAATGGCTAGAATCAATAAAGAAGGGAGATATTTGTCATGAATGAGATAAAAGGCAAAATTCAAGACATCTATGAGAGTCAAAATTCGACAAGGAAGAATTGTCAATTATAATTGATACGCATACAAAAAGGATTGACCAACCATCTAAAAGACAAGATGAGTCAACAACCCAACCAAAACTTATGAAAATCCACTAGTAACTTCAAAATCAGATCCGGACTGTGACGAAACAAAACCAAAAGTTTCACTGGCATCAATTTCATACACATACGACATAGTTATGAGAATGATGTGAATAAAAAAGGATCTACTTCTCAATAGGAACAAACACAAGAACCAACTAGAAAGTGTAATCCACCTCATCTTACAAAGGTTGACAAGATGTAGGTTCCAATAAAAGGGGAAAGCAAGCTTATAGTTCCACTTGCACCCATGACCGAGAAATCGCAACCCAAGACTCTCAAGCTAAACAACTAAGCCTTTTTGTGTACCCCACCACGGACCTTACAATCATATAGTCGTTGATGGACAAAAGGTGAAAGAAGTAGGAAGATATCACAAAGTCTCCGTTCAAATACAAAAACTGGAACAACAAACAAGAGTCTATGCTCTACCACTAGAAGAAATGGAAATGATGCTCAGAGTTGAACGATTAATGTAGTCAAGCACTTATACCACAAACCCTGAAGAACAATTCATGGAGTTTAATTTGCAACGTCAACTTTACAAATTAAATGGTGTGAAAGAGACCACTCTTGAGAAAGGTGAATTTCCACTAAGGAAAAAAGCACAGGAAACTCATAGAAGCATACAACAACTGAAGCAAGTCAAAGAATTGTCAAGGGTTCACCCTCAATAGAAAGATCTAAGGACTTCAAGATAAGATTTAAGGTCTCCAAGGATTGAAATCAACAAAGTTCGTTTACTGAGGAAACATCCAATGTAAATAGGTCAAAGTACAATAATCCATAAAGGAATATATAAACATAATATGAAAAGATGAAATGATATCAAATTAAAATGAGAATCCCTGTATAAATAATGCATAAGGGGACTTGGTACCTTTTCATATAAAATGCATGTAAATTTATTTATTATTATGTTTTATATTAATATCTTTATTATTTGTTCTTCATTAATATCTTCATTATTTATTCTTCTATTATCTTGTTTATTTTTTATTACTTAGCTATTTGTGTGCATAACATTGCCTTCCCCTTTAGAAATGCATTGTCCTCGAAACATATTTTGAGAGGACTATCACGCTTGTTTGGCTTATGATCTTCTACTTTCATGGTTTTGATAGTTGATGATACAAGACGACATGATTTGAGAAGTGTAAAACATAATTGTTTAACTATAATTGGTTTAGACCACCCATATCTGACCTTTTGTGACAATGTGGAATCATAAGCTCCTCGGAAAGGACCTGAAGTATTATTATTCCGAAGATAACTTGTACCTTGGGAATTAATTGTATTGGTATTTAAATTCTTCATAATAGACGTCATTTTTTCCTGTTCAAAATGATGTTGATACATCAATTGGTTAAAGCATCAACTTTTGTGATTGGGATGTCGTTTAAGGTGTCTTTGTAGCATGATTATTCCTCATATGGCATTAAGTCCTCTTCATATCACTGAGTCGCTTTGTTGATCACTGAATTTATATTGGTGAGTGCACCAGGATTTCCCATCGCTTGAACTTGAACATCTAAAGATATCCTTACTTCAACTGGGTTTGCGTCTTTATGAGTTGTGATGTTCACTGGATCTATATTGGTTCCTTTCTCCACGACTTGGATTTTTACATCCGACCACTTCTCTAGTTCCATAGGTTCAATCAACGCTTCCTTTTAAGTGAGTTGCTTGGTCTATAGCAACTTTTTGTCATTTTTTAACTTCTTAATCTGTGTGATCAAGTTTTGACTATATTTCTTAAGGCGAGAAATTTTTTAGTCTTTATCAGCAAGTGTTAGTTTTTGTACCTAGGAATATGTTCCCTAAGTGACTTTTTGCCTAAGTCACTTAGAAGAGGGAAAAAGGTGACCCTCACATTAAAAGCCACTTAATGAGACTTTATAAACTTAAAGTCACTTTTTGATAAATTTAAGTGGCTGAGTAAATTTATTTAAGTGATTTAAATAAATGTGATTTTTACTCTCATTGAATCTTAGCCATTGGATTGGATCTTTTTCCACCGTTGGATTAGATACCCACTTAGGGTTTAGTCAAAAAGGGTTGAGGGAGGCAAAACACTTTCACTTTTCATTTTCAGGAGAAGGAGAGTGAGCTGAGAGAGAAGAAAGGGAGAAGGGCACGATTTTCCAGGCAGCCGTACAGTAAGGTTTGAAGGGCACAGAAATCGAGGTCAAGCAGGGCACAGAAAACGAGGAGGACTGCATTTATTACAGTCCGTACCCTGCACGAATTTGAAGGCCGTACAGCACAGAAATCGAGGTCCGTACGGACTGTACTTTTCTGCACAGTTTTCGAGGCGAACAGGCATTTTTTCGAGGCAGCATTCTGTTTTTTTGCACAGAAAACGAGGTCGTACAGCACGGATTCTGAGAGTGCTGGCACAGTTTTCGAGGGCAGATTTTTTGCTGATATTTCTGGCACATTTTTCAAGGAGGTTTGCACAGAAATCGAGGCAGCAAAAGCACGGAAACCAAGACAGTCTGCTGGTCAAATTTCTGGGTTGAGATAAGTTGGATTTTTTACTGTAAAAATTAATGTCTGATTTTTATCCTAAAGCATAATAAAATCTCTCTCTCTCTGACTGGTTTTCCCCTTGTGGGTTTTTCCAGGGCCATTGGCCAAAAATCTCTGAGTCTATCATTTTTATGGTGTGATTGTAAATGTGTTTTTCAGCCTGTTAGTGTTTTCACTGTGTGTTTAATTGTTCAGTAAATATTTCTTAAGTAACTTACAGCCAATGCAAAACCGGCTGTAAGTGAAAATCACGAAATGTGACATAAACCTGCAAACAGTAAAACTCAGAAAATTTCTACAGCAAGGACCTTTTCAACTTCTTTCTCCATCTTTTGTACCAACTCCTGATTGTCTTGAAGGATAATTTTTTATATATCTTTAAGTTCTTCTAGTGATGCAGATTTTGAGTCTGACTTCATGCTAACATCTTGCAATGTTATCAATTTATTTTTATAGTAGAAGGAAACAAATTTATTCTTCATGTTTACAATGGAGGTTCCTAAAGATTCTATCCATGATTTACCAAGTATTATATCCACACTTTCTCCAGACAAGTGTAACCTTGAATTGGGATACAAATTTATAACCATCTATGAACTGTAAGTCCTTAATTTCATATACATCGCCAAGAAACCCTTTCTTTTCGAAATACTAGGCTCTGGAACTAATAATTGATTCACCAAGTTTATATTAATGTAATTTTCCTTCTAGTTTGGACAAATGGATGTCAACATTTTTTCAATGACTAGTACCTTGGAATTTTATTATTGCGGAGGATGGAATTGAAAGACCTTTATAAGAAAATTTTCCCTCCATATTACAATCCATTTTTTTCATTTTTTCTTTTTTTATATTTTTTTGGGAAAGATAAACCTTCACTTTGATAACAATGTGATTTTCCTTCCACTATAACAACTTAACCCTTAAATATGTGTTACTACAAAAATACTTACTGGTCTGGTAAAATGATTTTACCAAGTCCAATAAAAATATTTTACAAAGTTGGTAAAAAAACTTACTGGGTCTGGTAAAAAGATTTACCAATTGGTAAAGTTTACCAGGTTGCTATTTTTTTTTACCACTTTTTCTTATCTTCTTCTTCCCTTTTGTCTCTTTGCAATGGAGTAATGCTTTCTTTCAGTACTAATCTTTGCTTGGAATTTGAAGCAGAACTTCCTTCACAGAATTCTAGACATTTTTTTGCCAAAGGCCTGAATGTGGTCAGAGACCTAGACAGACAAACCTGAAAAGAGTTGAAAAGTTGAGTGGCCAAAGGCAAAATCAAGACAAAGATCTAATACCAAATGAAACGAACAGAGTTCATTTACTAAAGAAACATCCGACGTATATCGGACAAAGTACAATATAATCTCGTCATTCTATCAATTATTCATTATTCAATATACTCATATTTTGCAGAAATATTCTATAAATTTAATAGTGAACTAGGACTGTTCACTAAAAAGGGCTTGGTATATACTCCATTGGAATATGCCCAGCTAGGTTGGATTGGCCAAGGGGAGTGGAGAAGTCTTTGATGTTGGTTTTCCTGGTGAAGGCTTTGCAAGATAAATCTCTGATGTACTTCATTTGTGTTTCTTGTATCTCTGAAGCCATAGTAAATGTAATAGTACAACCAAGAAGAAAAATCCAACCAGTAGTAAATAGTTGAGATTTGAGAAAGCTTAGCACTTGCTCTAGCAGCATGTTGAGATCACAACATAATGAGGGGATTGAATGGAACCAAACAACTGACCAAAAATCCTACAAAAGTAAAGGACAAAACAAATATTAAATGGGTTCACTAGAGCCATCCAAAAGCTACCTAGAGGGGGAAAAGCAAATCCATAGAACAAAAGAATGATAAAGATCTAGTACCCTTAGGCTTAGTCACTTATATAAATGAATGATCATATGACCACACAAGATGATTTTAAAAATGAGGTTTAAATACTCAACTCAAGTAAGTTGTCCTCCCAAGAGGAGTATTGGCCCATATAAGTAGAGTGCACTCCCCAAGATGGTTATTGAGCCTACATATCAAAGTTGACTAGGTATACCTTAACAATAATCTAGTATTACAATAAATTATCGCCTTATCCATAATTAATGCCTAATTAAGTGCAGACAGCTTTTAATATCTAAATTAATTTGTTATTATTCGTATCACCCATTCTGAGTATAGGTAGAAACTTTTGGGAATAACCACTACCAAAAGGGCAATTTAATATTGTGAAAATTCAAAATATAATATTATTCGGAAATAAACTTGCAGAACACTTTTCCAGGAACCTGGTCAAAATAAATGAAGCCGACTAGCTTCTAGTGGAAGCAACTTAATAAGAAAAGTAATTGGTTTCCTGACTACAAAATTTAAGTTTATAGTCGCTACTGTACATTTTAGGTGGTTTCCGGTTTCCCTCACTAACTTTTTGTAACTCTCTTCATTTCATGTTGAGAGTTTTCAAAAAGAAACAGCAAAACAAAATTGTGAATTTTGCATCATCTAATATATTATTCCAGAATCCATATATGAGGATGCTTCAAAACATATTTAATGTTCAAATAGTTGTTTTTATATTTGTGCTTATTAACTTGGATTTAGCTTTGTACTACAACCCTAAATTTGTGTAACTGTCAAAATGCTAATTCACAATAAAGCTACCTCAATATACATCGCTATTGTAGATTTGTTTGATCCTTTGGGTTCCTTCAAACTAGAGATAGCATCCAAAACGAGATGATCAAACCTGCAAACCAAAAAGCAGCAACCATCAACAGATCAACAAGAGTAAACAATCATGCATCTAAGCATTGTATGAGACATGTTGAGGCCTTCCACAATTGTGAGTTGCATTGCTATCTATAAACTAAAAATAAAAAGCAATTAAGGCCATAACATAAAAAGGCAATGCATGCAAAAAATCATATATGGGCAAGTAGGCGCACTTAAACTAAAGTCCATTAAATATCTTTTCACAAAGCACCATTTCTCAGAGTGGACCGTAGCTATTTGCTCTTAAAAGGCATCATAATCATCATGACCATAATTGTATGAACAATAAAAGCAGTTCAGTAGAAGTTTTTATTACCAATAAAGAACGGTTGAAAATATCTCTGGAAGAAGTTTGGAATCCTCAGGGGAGGAATCATAGTTTTAAGAGACCACGATTGTATTAAAATATATAGAGAGAAGAATAAGAAAGACTCAAATAATCAGGCAGAAGTCAGAATGTCAATTGAAGGGGTTAAAGCTTGTCATGGAGTATAGTAGCAGAGGAAGATTGGAAGCTAGAAAATTGCCCTAACTGGTTGATAGAGGTTTCCTTACATTTTGAGGCCATTGAATTTCATCATGAGAAAAGATCAGAAAACTACATGCCAGATTGGATGGCCAACAGAGATCTTTAGTTGAAAATCTATGGTTTAAACTTTAAAGGCCATCAAAAATTCAATGCTTAAAGAGTTAGACTTGAAAGGAGCTCTATCATCAACCATAAAGGAAATGTTAAATCCTAATCATCTGGTTGAAAAACCAACTGATCAACAAGGTTAACAAAAACTTGGGAAAACATACCCAATGGAGATATCGAGGAAAATACTCATGTATTAATTAAAATGGGTGACAGCAGCAACCTGCAGGGTAAGATAATTAACGTGATTTGGAAAAGCTAAAATCGTGGTGCGCTGGGTTTGGCTGGGTTTGGAGATCATCCTTCTTGCAGGGTGTCACAGCTTCAACTACCATGCGAGATTAAATCCCAAAGAACACACTAGCCCAGATGCAACCTAGAAGTGTTACCCATTGTCACTTTGATAACTACCACTTTGCACTTCTGGTTGGCTCTTCTCCAACTCAAGGGGGGCTTATTAGTATAGGAATACTAGGCTATGGCGATGGAGGGCACAGGGTGATTTTGGAAGATATAGCCTTAGCAAAACTTGAGGTCTTCGTAGTAATATAGGTGATGGAAGAGTTTCAAAGACTAGTGCCAATCCCAGGGCAATGGAGTCATAAAGGAAACAAACCAATGAAAAGGGGAACAAGTTCATGAAAAAATCAGGGAGAGATAGAGCCCTTGCTAACCAACGAACCCTAACATTGATTTGGATTTATGAGAGAACAAAATGAAAAAGCATATATATTCACATACACAGATATATGGCAATAAACACAGTGATACAGTAAAACTTAGATTCTATCAAATGAATGAAACAAAACAAACTGTAAAACAAAAGCAGCTAGAATGGTGGTAACAATATCTCTGAGAAGAGATGTGGCGACTACGCTCATTCATGACAAGTTGAATACAAAAGGAGGCTGAAGGGTTTTTTATCATAAAGCCTTGGAGAAGCAAAAACCCTAAATCTAACCCTAGGAGATGAATCGTCATAAAGATTGTGGCCCCATGGTGGTTAGTTGAACAATTAACTTTCTAGGGTCATAATTTTTGCACACGATCTTTGTTTTGGGCTCTCGATAACCCGTTGGAAAGGTCTATCTAAGATCTGCAACTTTCGACTAGGGGCCAATACATGTCATTGAAAACCTTAGGCCCCCCAAATCACCAAAAAATGTCATTTAGGGCCTCAAAACGCCCCCGAAAGTTTGGGACCTGAAAAACCGTAGAAAATTACGAGAAAATTGCCAAAATGGAATAGATGGGTGGCCACCTATATCCATCTGGATCAAACATATTACGTCTTGAAACATGGAAATCGCTAAGAGCTTCTTCATGGTGCCACCTCAAAACTTTGTTAATAGGGTGTGCCTTATACAATGAATTTATCACAGATTCTTACTCTAACGATGATTGGGAACCATGTAATACTCATGCATAAAACACCAAGGGATAGAGGAAAACTTTCCCACAATCTTTACATGTGACAAAAATGTCCTTTTATGGCCCTAATAACAAGTTCTAGCTAATCCAACATATCATTAGCAACATATTAAAGGATAATAACCAAAACCAATTACAAAAGGTGAAGAAAACCCTTGAACTCAAAGTTCCATAAGATATAACGTTTAGGCTTCAAAAGAGAAGGGTTCTCATAAACCACACCATGAGAAATGAGGGAGCAAGCCAACCCTTATATAGGTTGTAGCTTCTCAACCTCTTAGTGTCGTACAATAAAAAATTATAGATCCCTAAGATCTAGCCTAGGGTGGAGTAAAACCAACTAACCTCCACTCACTCCTAACAAACTTTGAACAAATTTCTAATTCAAAATTATGGTCAAAGCCACAATTACAATGCTCGAGTACCAAAGGCCTCACTTTCCTCCCGTGAAGAAAATAAAATAATAAATAGTAAATACCCCTTTCAAAACTCCCCAAAAGGTGAATAAGTGGTTAGGTCCATTACATATTTTCAACAAAATATTATAAGCCTCCCTTTCCCATTTTAGTAACATGGTCAAACAAATTTTTATTTTACCCAACCAATTCCAATGAATTCCTTTCACCAACAAGACACCCATGGTAAGGCTAAAGCGATCTACCTCCATATACAAGTATAAACAATTGGATCGACCGTATGCAAAAGATGGGCCCATGGTTTTTCAAGGGTCGACAACGTAGGTTGGAAATTGCATGATATAATGTGGCTCAACTCCAGAGGGGGAGGGGGGGCATCATAAAGTTATCGGTGCTTATTAAAAAAGCTCAAAATCGAACTTCAAATCCATGAAAATGCATGCCATCTCCACGCATTAGGAAAACATGGCACCTGCTCCACAATCCAAGGTAACAAGGTAGCTGCAGGACAGCTAGGCCTCCAAATGCAAGAGTGATCTGCCTCAAAATATATGCCCATTCTCGACTTATTTCATATTGGCAGCTTCAGAAAATTCATGGGTGGCATCCTTCAAATTATCCGGGCAGAAAAACTATAGCCTCAACTCATCAAGAAAACGCCGGTGATTGGACCCCACAATCCTCCAAAAAATATGCAATTAATCTGTGAAATGAAGCTCGTAAACCTTGCTACGAGAGAAGTCGAGGGAGTCTTCACGACATTGGCACAAGGGCGTCTTCACAACATTGGCATCCCAAGGATTATCAACCATTTTCGCAACAGCATTGATATGTGGAAACTATCAGGCATCTGCTGAGATTCAAAGTACTGCAACCACAAATACATCACTACCAGCTGAAAATCAAGCCCAACGAATCACACCGAAGAGTGAAACTCCTGATTTTTAACTATCCAATATTTTCTTGATATTAAATCTCTGCTTCATCCTTTTCAAGATCGTCACCAGGATTAAGATTTGACTGTCTGACCAAACTTCACTTCAACCAGAGAATATGCATCGTCATTAAAAAATCTGGGTTCTTCGCTCAAAATACTTAATCAAGTGACAAACAACAGATCTCCCTGCATTGAGCTCCCTTGTAATCAAGCGTCTTTGTTCCAACTGAAACAGAGTCATCCCAATCAAAGTCATCATTATCATGAAGCATAATTGATTTAGGTGGCCAGCTGCGTGAAGCATTTGCTCCGGTTACTTATGGCATTATCCTGCCTGGTTTGCTAAATCATAGCTTCATCAGACAGACTGTTCATTTGTAACGAGACCATCTGTTCCTACCACATTTCCTCCATCGAGGTTATTTTGGAGTGGTCTCTGTTACAAGGACATTATCATCTTCCTCTTCCCTCAAAATTGCCTCTGCTTCTTTGAAGCTATGCAAGATACTTGAACCTTGTTTCTGCCTTCGGTTTGCAAACCAGAGAGTTGTTTCCACTGGTCTTCTGAATAATCCAAGTATGAACCATTGATATTAGCTGCAAGCTATCAACTACCTCTGGAATGCACATACTCTGATGATGATATTTTGTTGCAGTTCTGAGAAGTCTTTCACAGGCACAGGGAACAGATTTGCCAAAAGTGAGGAGGAGGAGTGGGTCTTCTTTATAAGAGCCACACCTGGATTAGCAATGATCAGAGAGGAGAGTATTCTGGGCTTGGACTAGAAGCTCTTGATGCTGCTAGATTATTTATATGGAAATCACCATGATCCCCCTGAGAATACATGTATTACTGTTATAAGCTCCTCAACTACTTGTATGCTGAAGGAAAGGAAATGTCCAATCAACAAGAAGTCTGCATTTGTTATTGTGAGTGAAAAGATCCATATCTTTTACAGTGGATCAGCTGCTCTTCAAAATTGTCCCTAAATTCAATATAGGGCTCCAAGCAATAATGGCTAACCTCCTCTAAAACTGCAGACCCCTCACAGGTCTGGATATTGGCTTTTAGAAAAAAGACTGAATAATCCCTTGTCATTATTCCTGCTTGTTAACCTGGAGGGTTTTAGCAATTAAATCTTCTTCTGTTCCCAGCATCTCCAAATCCAAAGCTGCCAATGACCGAGGAATGGCAACATTTGTGGGAGCAGCCACAAGTTGAGGTACATTAATATGCCATATCTCATTAATCCTATCAAAAGATGTTATACATAAAATAATTATATAAAATACAAAAAAAGATTAAAAATAATTAATATATTAAATGTAATAAAATAATAAGAGAATTCAGGAATTTCGTTTGTAATGAAAAGTCACCTAAAAAAAACACAATAACACATTCGGGAATAATTCTTATAAAAATAAAATTATTTATCAGATCTTGTGTTACAATTTTTTTTCATAGCACTAGTATCAAAGTCAATTGACGGTCGCTGCAAACGTCGCTGCCATCCAAAAGCCCAAGTCATCTCTGTCGTTGCACCGTCCATTCCCATCGCCTACAATCTGTACTCTGTCATCGTTGTCGCTACACCCGATCCAACTCGTGCTTGCACCACTCACCACACACTCCTTCCGCGCCCACTACATTCCCACGTGCACACTCCATCCTCCTTCACTTCCACGCCTGGATACCCCCATCCTCTGTTGCGCGTCTTTCCTTCCATTCCCCTACCCTACCTATCCATCGTTCTAGATGTACTCCTTGCATCCTCCACGTAGATCATCCCTTCCAACCTGCTCTGTCACCTCCTCTCCACTGCACACTGGCCTACACACCCCCCACAGTCGGTTCCATCTCCCTCACACCCATCTCCCTCACCTCCAGTCTGCGCGCCACCTCCGCATACGTCCTGCGTTCGTAGCTCCCCGCCACCTCCGTCAGCACCGCTTTCCCCTGTTGTTTTGCCTCCCCACGAGGTGCGCCCTCCTGCCACGGCCTACTGCGCCACCCTCCTCTGTCCAGCTTCCCCTCCCATTCAACCCGTCCTTGCTACCCACACCCTGCCACAACGCCTCCACTGCTCCCGCCACAGCCTGTAATCCTTTATATTATTAATATAAAAATGATTATAATAATATTCATATTATTATATAATATTTTAATTTTATTCAAATTTTCATTAATCCATCCTATAATAAAAATATATATTATAATAATATTATTATTATTATAATTATATAAAACAAATCGTGGTTGGCTTGAGACAGCCAATAAAAATAAATCAAGGTTCAACATAAAGAAAATTCATGTAGTCGCCAGAATGGGAGATGTCAATGCAAGAATGGACCAATTGGATGAAAAGTCAACAAAAAGTATGCAGAACTCAAGACAAAAATTAAGGAAAATAGTAATGCATTAATTGGACTCAAGGCAGGAAAAGAGCAGGGCATCAGTGCATTAAGAGCATATCAAAAGAAAAGCCAAGAGTCTCTCGACAATATCTTAGCCAGACTACCGCTGCACACTTTGTTCCCCCTGCCTAGCCATAATCCACACCTAGACCCCTTCAATACACCTCCTCTAAATACGCCCAAAACACTAGGCCAACATGACATGACGCCACCCCATGAAGTTCGCTTCTTTAACATTTCGCCAATATCAATTCCCCAAACACATGAGTACCAAATAAGGGTAAAACTAGAGTTACCTAAATTTGATGTGACGAAAAGCAATGCATTGCGTGGATCAATAAAGCAAAGGAATACTTTGGCATACATAACATACCTTACGCTAGCGAGAAAATTACGTGCGTTGCCATGCAATTGGAGGGAAATGCATACAATTGGTACATGTGGTGGAAGACAACAACCCGAGTCTGTTCCTTTAGTTGGAATAATTTTAAGAACGATCTTCTTAAGAGGTTTCAAGGCGTACTAGAGAAGGACTTCTTTGCCAAGATCACCAGATTGCAGTAGAAGGGCAATGTAGATGAGTACGTACACATGTGAATGGGAAGCTTTGGCAACTCGAACTCCAGAACAAACTAATGACCAATGTCTGTGAACATACATACATGAACTAAAACCGCACATTTGGGATGAGTTAAAATTACATAACACGCCCACCATGGAGAAGGAAAGACATAAGGCCAAGATTGTCGAGAACAAGTTTAAAAGATCTGCTCAAATTAGCTTCGACAAAAACTACTCCAAGAGGAATCCTCCCTAATCAGGGAATAGGGGAACTTCAAGATATACGTTGTCGCATCTAAGGGAAGGCGCAAAACCCAATTTAGAAGCCCAAAGGATGAAGGAAGGAAAGTGCAAATATTGTGGAGAGAATTGGGATCCTAACCATAGATGCTTGCAAAGGAGAAACCCCCAAACACTGTATGCTTGTGAAGCCGAAGAAGGAGAAAAGGTATCTGAAAATGAAGAGTCAAGTGAGAAGGATACAAGAACCCAGCATGACTGCCACTCAGAACTAGAACATGATACACCAAAGATCTCATTAGTCGCCATTACAAGGATATCCCAACCACAAACACTGAAGCTACAGAGACATATTCAAAACAATAATGTTTTGATTCTCATAGATACTGGCAGTACCCATAACTTTATTAACGTTAATCTTGCTAAGATATTAAACTTATCCGTTTTCCCAATGCCTAACATGAAGGTTATGGTAGCAGACAGCAAAAAGATTGAAAATGTGGGAAAATGTCACAAGGTTAAATTACAAATGCAAGAGTATAACCTGGAACCTGAATTCTTTGCAGTACCTCTTAGAGAAGTAGACGTTGTATTAGGGGTCGAATGGTTGCAAACATTGGGTGCTTACTAACCATCAAGAGCGGGTGCTTACTAACCATCAAGAGCACTTCATCAAGTTCAAATGGCTAGGGAAAAACTACAAATTCTACGGTTTCCAACAACCCCAAACTCAATTGGTTACATTACATCAGAGATGGAAATACTAATTCGAAAGTGAGCACCTGCTTACATAATTCAATGTCAAGAGATGGAGTTGCTAACATGTGAAGGAGATGACTACAAACCACCAGAGATACAAGAACTAATCCGAAAACACCACAAGGTGTTCCAAGAGCTTCCGATGGAACTCCCACTAAACAGGAAGATTGAGCACATGATTGAGATAGAACCAAGGGCAAAACCTGTCAACATCAAATTGTACAAATATCCACATCACCATAAAACAAAGATCAAAAGCCTAACCCAAGATTTGTTAAAATGTGGAGTCATTTCAAAGAGTAGAAGCCCTTATGCGGCCCCGGTAGTGCTAGTTCGAAAGGAGGATGGATCTTTCAAGTTGTGCATAATAGATTATAGAGATCTGAACAAGATATCAATTAAGAATAAGTTCCTCATTCCATTCATCAATGAGATGTTGGATGAGCTTCATGGAGCTAGGTATTTCTCAAAACCAATGTTCCCCCAAGTTTTCGGGACATGCGAGCACGGGAGCGAGGAAACGCACATTGGGGACGTGTGGAGACCACCCCCAAATTTTAGTGAAATTCGGGGGGGGGGGCGGGGGGACGTCCAGGTCTTAATAAAAATTAACATTATAAATTATTAAATCCCAGCAATAACAATTCAATGATTCATCTCATGTAAACTACTAAAAGTAAATAATAAATAGTAAATACTAAGTTTATCATTGTGCAATGTAAATCAGAATATAGCAAATTAATAATACAAACACGTATTACAATTCATCATGATAATTTTCAAATTTGTCATTTGAATCTTGATATTCATATTTCTAGATTCAGTCATTGTAATTGAAAACTTGAATCAATGATATTGCATGCTAAAATAGTGAAATAGTAAATTACTAAAGATTAAGCCTAAAATAGAGACTAAGAGACTAAACAACAATTAAAATTAAAATTTTGTTTTTTTAAACTGAAATTGGGAAAATCGTGGGAGGCGTCTAGGAGCCCCTCGGTTTCTGGAGGGGCGTGTGGGAGCCCCCCTTCACCAGAGCGTGCTGCAGAACAGGGGGGACGCGCCCCCTTGTGAGTTTCCGAGAGTTTCCTGATTTTGGGAACGTTGGGAAACGTTTCCCCAAGAGCCCCCGAGCCCCCGGATCGCAGGGAGCGAGGGGGGCGCGCCCCCAACCCTGGAGGGCGAGTCCCCGTGTAACACTGCTCAAAACTAGACTTGAGATCAGGGTATTATCAAATCAGGGTTAGACTAGAAGACGTAGCAAAAACAGCTTTCCGTACTCATTAGGACCATTATGAGTTCAAAGTAATGCCCTCCGGATAAACTAACACTCCCGCCACTATTCAAGCTGCAGTAAAAGAATTGTTCTAGCTATATTTGCAAAAGTTCGTATTAGTATTTTTTTATGATATCCTCATATATAGCAAAACTTAGAGAGAGCATATTCGACACTTAGATCAAGTACTCACCATCTTGGAAGAACATTAATTTTTTTGCAAAAATGTCAAAATGCACTTTTGGAAAAGAAGAAGTGGACTATCTTGGCCATATAATATCAAAAGAACTCAAAGTTGATCCCAGTAAGGAAATAAACGAGTGGCCCAAACCAAATAACATCTCGAAATTAAGGGGATTTCTAGGTTTGACAGAATACTATCGAAGATTTGTGAAAAATTACGCCCACAGGACTGCCCCTCTAACAGATTTATTGAAGATAAATTCATTTCGATGGAATGATGAAGCAAAAAAATGTTTTGAAGCATTGAAAAACAATGTCATCAACGCCAATATTAGCAACCCTGGATTTCACAAAACCCTTTGTGGTCGAGTGCGATGCTTCAAGGTTTGGGATTGGAGCAGTCTTGATGCATGACGGTCATCCAATAGCATTCGAGAAATGGAAGCTCAATAACAGAGAGAGAGTCTGAGGTCCACTTATGACAAGGAAATGCTTGTCATTATACATGCATTAGCAAAATGGTGACAATACCTTCTAGGAAGTAAAATTTTGATACGTATCAATCACAACAGTCTTCAATATCTTTTACAACAAAAGACATTATCGACCGTAGAACAAAAATGGATAGAAAAGATTCCCACTTTTGACTTAGCGATATTACATAAAAGGGGGAAGGACAACATAGTTGTTGATGCCATTTCTCAAAGGGATGAGGAAGCCAAGTCTTATGCAATTTCCATTGCAATTACCGAGTGGTTGGACGAAATTAGATGTGAGTATGCCAAGGATCCAGATAGTTATGCTTTGATAGATAACCCATAACGCAATCCCAAGCATGAAAGGAGGAATGACATCCTTTGGAATAAGGGAAGGATTTACTTAAGTCCCACATCCATATTCATAGCTAAGGTTCTTAAGGAGTCCCATGACTTACCTGCTGCAGGACATGTAAGTTTTTTCAAAAACCTACTACAATACCAGGCAATCCTTCTATTGAAAAGGGATGTATAAAGACATTCAAATGTACATAGCCGAGTGTGTAACCTGTCAAAAAGACAAAAGCGAAAATGTCATGACTTCAAGGCTACTCCATCCGCTTCACATTCCAACCCAAAAGTGGGAGGAAATCTCCATGGACTTTATTGAAGCGTTACCCTTATCCGAAGGCAAGGACAAAATCTTCGTGGTAGTGGACGGATTAACGAAATATGCACATTTTATGGGTATTAAGAAAACTGACTCCGCTAAACAAATTGCTAAAGTATTTTGTAAAAATATTTTCAAATTACATGGATTTCCAAAAATCATCGTTAGTGATAGAGATGCCAAGTTCACAAGCAATTTTTTGGGAGGATTTCTGCAAACAAATTGGGATCACTCTTAACATGAGCTCGGCCTATCATCCCCAAACAAATGGATAAACGGAAGTTCTTAACAAATGTTTGGAATCCTATGTTCGTAGTTTCGTCACTAACAAGCAGAACAAATGGTTACAATGGTTACATCTTGTAGAATGGTGGTATAACTCCACCTATCATGTGTTAGCCAAAATGACACCTTTTCAAGCATTGTATGGGTATGTGCCTCCAAGATGGAAGGAACTCGTTCAAGGTGATGCAAAAGTACCTGTAGTAAAAAGTCAACTCGAAGAAAATCAGAGAATAATGCAAGTACTCAAGGATAATTTAACTATGGCGAAAAATCGTATGAGGCAGCAAACAGATCAACATAGAACAAAACAAGACTTTGAAGTAGTAGATTGGGTATTTGTGAGACTTCATCCATATAAGCAATTGTCTCTTAAGCAATAAGGAAAGAATAAATTGGTCCCCAAGTTTTATCGACCATATCAAATTACCCAAAAGATTAGCCTCGTAGCATATGAAGTGAAGTTTTCAGATAAGAGTCAAATTCACAACATTTTTCATGTTTCGAATCTTAAAAAATTGTTGGTTCAACATCAAACTTCAAAGACGACACTTCCTACCTTGGATGTGTTGTCACATATATAGTACTTGGGCTACTTTTGTTCCTAAGCAGTATTGAGCAGTTCTTTAAGCCAGTCCTTTACTATGAGATCAGCAGATAATGATCCACCAGTTGATGATCTCCCACTTTCAGCAAATCTAGAGTATCCAAATTGACTAGTTGTATGCCATGACTGAGACTCATGACCCCAAATTAGATGACTGAGTTAGTAATTCTTTCATGACCTAGAGCAGAGATTATTGTAGTCGCCATGATATGTAGCAGCAGCAATTGTTCTAGTGATCTTTAGAGTGGTTCCAAATCCAGTGCAGGTATATGACCCAGATGATATTATGGTTTGTGCATATGGATTTTGTTGTTGCTCTGTTCCCTATTTTAGCTATGACACTCAGCTGATATTGATTATATGTTGGCAATACTCTATCCTGGTTTCACTTGGAATCTAAAGTATAAATGATCTAGTTGTTTTGACCGAGAGATTCTTTTGTATACTCATTGGCCTAGCCCTACTCCTAGTATGGATTTGGTTATTTCCCTTTAGGGACATAGCTTGTTGGTCTTGGCACCATCTACACGGTCTCCACCCATCCGTTTCCTTCCCTTGTTGTTGATTAACCTTGACTTGTAACTTGACTAGTGACATCTGGGATTTCCCCCACCTTCAGCTCTATGTTGGAATAGGTCTCCATGTATAAATTGGGTCTCGATGTTGGTTTATGTGATGCTTGTCACAAGGAATGTCTACCTCTAAGTCTTGAACACAAGTAGTCCTACCAAATAAGTGTTTTTAGACACTAAGGCATCGAAGCTTAAAGTTATTCTAAATGGATGCACTGCCAGCAAAATAAAAGTGTCTCTAGACACTACTGCAAATAAAAGTAAAACTAGCCAGTTGCCAAGAGATGAGCACTCATCCATTGTATGGTGTAAGGCTCATTTATCCCCACAGGGTATCAGGGTGAGGCAAGCCCCTCAAGGCTGAGCCTTAGTCATTTTCTGGAAGCCCGGAAGGCTTTCCAGGGCACCTGCTCTTGGAGGCTGGCATGTTAGTAATAAGAAATAAAGTTGATGGCTATAGGATGAGCACTCATTCTTTGTATAATGTACGGATCATTTGCCCCCACAGGGAAACAAGGAGAGACTGGCCCCAGAAGGTTGTCTTTGTCATTTTTTGGAAGCCCATAAGGCTTATCAAAGCACCTGCCTTTTGAGGTTAATTAGTGTAATAATGTTGTGCAAATAAAGTATAATAAGGTTGCTTGTTTAGATTCTAGTGGAGCCTTGTCATCATTCCACCCATATGTGAGACATTGCCATTCCCTATTGTTCACCTAGTCCAACTTATGTGTTGTGTGGATCACCTTGTCCTTTAGCTCAGGTGCTTACAGTGTCATGTTATCAAGTCATTCCCTTGGCCTTACCTGGTTTTAGTTCCCTTCACCCTTGACTAGCAAAATGGTTAAATCTATAAATGAGTATACACTGGAGGTTCTTGTTTAAAGCAACTAATAATTTTGATTTTAATTATTATATATGTATTATGCTTATACTTGCCAACGGAATCTAAGCGTACTCGAGTCTCACTGTTAGCATAGATAATTGAGCATGCATGTCCATTTTGTACTTTGAATTTTGCAAGATCAGAGTTTAGCACCTGGGTCATCATTTGATCATTCTTGATTTGGGCAATTCAGTGATTAACCAAGCCAAAAGCATGGTCCAAGATGAGTTATAGACCGATGGTTATGCATGATGATTATTTATGGTCTACAGGTGTCCATTAGACATATTCACTTCAGATGGTGATTTGCTATGATGGTGGCTTGTATTATTTTTATGATTATCATCATTTACATGCTTTATTGATATTATGGTTCTAACATGGATGGGGCTTTTGATGTACCTTTGTGATGGACATATTGTGTATGAGTACTCATTCCTACTTGATTTGGACATGCAGAGTCCATTGGTGCAGCTGGTTTTCAGTTTCGGGCAGTTACAGGACGGATATGGGTCACTTGGGCTTTTGTAGTAGATTTGCCATGGGAAAAATTAAAATAAAACAGTGTGGAGAACAATGAGATCTCCTAGGATGCCAGAGGGAATCTTGAGGTGTAGCGAGTCAATTGTATCATACTACCATTGAGCCAAATCCATCTGCGCAGTCATTTTGCTTCAGTTTTTGGTCCCCTGTGAGATATTGGGTGTTTTATGTTCCCAAGGCAGCATTTTAATAATAAAAAATGGCTAATGAGGAAATCAATTTGGGCAATTAAGGCAAAGGAATGGCATGAAATTGGTACGAGGCATGGTGTTTGGGTCACCTTCATCATCTGGCATCAGCTTCACTCCACTTGGGGTCGACACATCCTTGATTTACGCAGTTTGAGGGTGTTTTGATGTATTTTTGAGGGAGATACCCTAGTGATTTTTATCACTCCTTTACATTACTTGCCACCACACCTTGTTATTGTGCCATGGCATTTGAGATTTATTAGTTAACTGTACATGGCATTTGAGATTTATTAGTTCATTGTACACTGCATTTGATGATTCTCGAGGACCAACCTTGACGTAGTGACCAAATGGAGCGTTAAGTTGGAAAAGATAAAAGTTATGTTGTTTTTGTTTTATTACAATTTAAATTTTTATTAAGCAGTCTTATTGTGAACCTGAGTTTATATGTTCATTTATCAAAGTTAATACTCATGTTAAAACTTATCTGACCTTTGAATTTCAACACACTTGACCATATATCTTCACAATATCTACATTGGGTCTCTTGTTGTCGCTCATATCCCTTGTCAAGGTTCCCTTGTCTTGATCTTTTAAACTTCTCCTCAATAAGTTTTACTTTGCGCTTATGCCTTATCTAGGTTGGATACGTTATGCAATTCTAACTCTTCTCTTATGTATGGTTTAAGACCATAGACATATATCTAGACTCGCTGACCATCTGTTAATTCTGGTGCTTGCGTCGCTAAGGATTCCCATTCGTAGGTGTATTCTTCCATGTCGCCTTTTTGTTGTAATCTAGTGATTTCACCAAAAAATGTCCTTCTCTAACACATCTTCAAATCTTTTGAAAAAATCATTTTTGAAGGTGTCCCAACTGTAAGCAAATACCTGTGTCATTTTCTTCCACCATATGTACCAGTTATACGCCCGGCCTTCAAGCTGCATGGAGGCATATTTAACCTTTTTCATCATTAAACTTCTCCTCAATAAGTTTTGCTTTGCGCTTGGCCTTATCTAGGTTGGATACATTATGCAATTGTAACTCTTCTCTTATGTATAGTTTAAGACCAAAGACATTTATCTGGAGTCGTTGACCATCTGTTAATTCTGGTAATTGCATCGCTAAGGATTCCCATTCGTAGGTGTATTCTTCCATGTCGCCTTTTTGTTGTAATCTAGTGATTTCACCGAAAAATTCCTTCTCTAACACATCTTCAAATCTTTTGAAAAAATCATTTTTGAATGTGTCCTAACAGTAAGCAGATACTTGTGTCAGTTTCTTCCACCAAATGTACCAGTTATACACCTGGCCTTTGAGCTGCATGGAGGCATATTTAACCTTTTCATCATTAGATAAAATTTTGTGAATGCAAAAGAATTCATGTGCTTTATTGACCCATGCGACATTTTGGTTTGACTCACCATCAAATTTGGGTAATTCCATTTTGGGTTTCATCGGGTATCTCCCCATCAATTGCATTGCAGCCTAGTAGGATTTTTATGATTGCAATTTCTATGATCTTCTAGAATTTCCATTTTGAAGGAATTTGGTTGATGATTATTGGTTTCAACTGAATTGGGACATGAGTGGTCTCCCCTTCACAAATCGGCATTTTTAGAGGCGTCTCTATCCTTGAAGAACTGCATGATTTTATCTAGCTCTTCTTCGAATATGTTTTCATTTCATCTACTGCCTTCCTCGTTTCCCATGAGACTGCTCCAGCAACTTCGTATTGCACATGTCGTGATAGCTCTTGTTTTCCTTCTCATAACTCTACTTCAAATTGATCTGATCTGGAGTTTAGGCCTTCAATAATTTTTTAGTCTCGAGCTCGGTCTTTTTCCAATTTTTCGATTTGATCTCATAATTCCACCATGGTTCTTGACTTACTATGAGGAGGCAAATATGTGGGATGTGATTTTTGGCTTATGAGGGGTGAATGAGAATTATTGGAAAAAAAATAGAAATATATACTAATAATAATATTATTATTATATTATATTATATATTTTACTTTTATTTTTTGATAAAACTTAATAAAAATAATAGTATATAACAATAGTATTAATATTATTATATGATATTAATTTTTATTAAATTTTGTTTTTCTTTTTGTTTTGTAGGGCTTACGTAGATGCAGGAAGGGAAAGTAAAGGTCGGCAGGAAAGAGTTGCAAAGGAGGGCGCAGTATTGCAAATTGGAGGATCGTAGGTGGAGGGAAGAGTTGAGCAGGCGTGGAGATGAGGAGTGTGGAGATTATGGGTTAGGGAGAAGGGTGGATGAGGCGTGAGGGGAGGCGAGCATGGAGGAAGTCGTAATTTAGGGGCACGCGAGAGGGAGAGGAAGGAAGCATGAGGAGAACAAGGGGGAGCACATGGGGATGCAGGTGGAGAGGAGAAGAGGAGGACACGATGGCGATGGAGAGGAGCGAGAGCAACCTACGAGAGGAATGAGAAGCAAGTTTTTAGAGGTGTCTCTATTATCCTTGAATAACTGCACGATTTTATCTAGCCCTTCTTCGAAATATGTTTTCATTTCATCTAGTGCCTTGGATTAGCTTGGAGCTGTTGGCTCTAAGAGTGAGGATGAGGAGCTAGTTTGGATAGCCCTCAATGGCTTCTCTAAGCCATGGGACACCTTTTTCAAGGGTGTTGTGGCTAGGGAGAAGCTCCATGATTCACAAAGACTATGGGATGACTTTGTGCAGAAGGAGACCGGCATGGGTCAAGGATCAGGCTCATCCAGCAGTGCCCCACAGATTGTGGATGAGGAGGCTCTAGCCTTGACAGGGAAGAGCAAGGGAAAGGAAAAGAGGAAGAAGGATGGCAAGAAGAAACATGGTGTTTCAAAGGTAAAGTGTTTTATCTACTACAAGCAGGGACACTTTGCTTCCCAATGCCCAGACAGGAAGAAGAAGAGTAACACTCAGATGGTTGGATCTACAGAGGTGGAGGATTCCAGCAAAAACTTCGATGAGGAGTTTTGCTTGATAGCTTGCATGGCAAGCACCACAGGGAGCAATATATGGTACATCGATAGTGGAGCATCTAGTCACATGACTGGACAAAAGAGATTCTTCAGAGACTTGCAGGAGGGTGCAACAGGGATCCACGTTGAGCTAGGTGATGATGTGCGGTATCACGCGCAGGGGGTTGGCACTATTTCATTTGAGAGGGAGTCTAGCAAACCCCTCAGTTTTGTTGATGTGTTAATATGTTCCAGGATTGACCAAGAACCTTATATCAGTCTCCATTCTGGAGGACAAGGGATATCAGTTGAAGTTTCGTGACCATAGAGTATATATCAGGCCCAAGGGATCAAATAGGAGCTTGGTCGGGTGATTGGCAAGAGGAGCAGAAAAATGTATAGACTACACTTAGAGCCTACAAAGGCTCTAGTGAGTAGCGGCAACAGTCAAGGTGAGTTGTGGCATAGGAGGATGGCACAATTACACCATGGAGCACTGAGGCACTTGAGACAGGTTGTCATTGGAGTTCCTTAGGTACAGGAGGAGAAGCATAACCACTTAAGGGTTGTGCTTTGGGGAAGAACATTAGGAAGCCTTTCCCTCAGAGTGAGCACAAGTCTAAGGAGCCCTTGGACTTGGTGCATTTGGATGTATGTGGACCTATGAGTGTCCATTCTTTCAGTGGTTGAGTTACTGCGTAACCTTCATTGATGACTATTCCAAGAAAACCTGGATCTATTTCTTGAAGGCCAAGTCAGAGTTCTTTAAGAGGTTCCGAGAGTTCAGGCCTCTCATGGAGAACCAAACAGGAAAGAAGATTCAAGTGTTGAGGAGAGACAACGAGGGTGAGTACACCTCCAATGAGTTCATGGAGTATTGTTCAACAGAGGAGATCAAGAAACAACACACTGTGTCGCATACCCCACAACAAAATGGAGCGGTAGAGCAGAAGAACAGGACTATGCTTGCAGTAGCGAAGGCCATGCTATTTGATCAGGGATTACCACTATTCCTTTGGGTCAAGGCATACGGGACCGCAATATACATACAGAACAGGTATCCCCTGTTGAATTTTAGCATTAGCATATAACTTAAAAAAATTGCAGATAAACTTTAAACAAATAAACAGTGTAGTAAAAACACATTCATCACATCAGCACAATGGCCACAAGATTTTTCACTGGGGGAACCTTCAAAGGACAAAAACCCCAAAAGCATTAGTAGCTCATCTCGTAAATGAGATGACTTAGGAAATTCTTCAAAAGTTCCTCAAACCAAAATCTGGGTTTGATTACAATTTACAGTAAAATTTCTCAGCAAAATATCAGGACAAGGGTTCCGAACCATAGATCCTTAAATTTCCAGATCTACTCAAAGACTGTCAAAAATCAGTCTGCCTAGAAATTATTAGATCTGCTAGAAGAAGATCAGGACTACCCAAAACAACAGTCTGCCCACCAATTATTTTTAGATCTGCAAAAGAAATATCAGATCTGCAAAACAATTTAGGGCCTGCCCAAAAATAAAATTTTACTGCCCAGAAATTAAAAACAGCTGCCGGAAACTTTTTTTACAGGCTGCCCATAAATGTTTTTCTGCAAAAACAGCTGCCCGAAACCTTTTACAAGCTGCCCAAAAATGTTTTTCTGCAAAAAATCAGCTGCCCGAAACTTTTCACAGGCTGCCCAAAAATTAATTGCAGGCTGCCCGAAATTTTCCAGACTGCCCGAAATCTCTATCCGAGCCTGCCCGAGTGTTTTCTGCCTGCCCGAAGTTGTATGGCTGCCAGAAAAACAAATGCTGAAGGTGGCTGTCCAAAAATGCTGATGATAGATTTGGTGATAAAAAAACCCTAGCTGAGGATTTGCTGAAGATGCCCTAGCTGAGGCAAGAAAACAGCCTTCTTAGTAAAATTGCAGCTTCACCTGTCAAAGCAAACTTGTGTGTAATAATGAGAAGACTTGATCTTCTTTTATAGCTTTCATTCACCTGTTAAGTGCACAAAATTAGAAAAGATAAAAATAATAATATTTTAATCTTCTACTAATTTCACTTTTACCTTCTTACCCAAAAGTCTTTTTATTTATCTTTGACTTTTACCAAAAGTCTTTATTTATTTTTGACTTCCACCTTTGGTCATTTTCGTGTGATACAAAAGTCCTTATTTATTTTGACTTTTGACTTTGGCCTTTTTTCCAAGTGCCCCTGTGGTCATTACCTAAGGTCCTTTTTTATTCCAAAAGTACATCATCATAAACCAAGAGAGTTACTAATGCTTTTATCTCACACTCTGTGTGACACCTAGATTTGGTACTAGGGTAACTTAACCAAGGGTAGCTAATCCTTGGAGAAGTACACAAAGCCCATAGATCAAGGGTCAGAGTGCCACATATGCCTAGACGCAGTTTAGGGCTTACAGTGCCTTCATTCTCCAGGAGAATGGCTACTCAGAATTAAGCTGAGTCTACCAATACTAGACTAGTCTACAACGTGGTCCCAAACTAGATGTCTACTCAACACTCGGTTGAGTCCACCCAAGGCAGAGCTGGGTCTATATCATGGTCCCAGACCAGATATCTACCATTCAACAGAATGCTCACTGAACACTAGGTTGAGTCTTCACCGTGGTCCTGGACCAGGTGGTCCCATTCTCTTAAGAGAAGGGCTCTCGATGCTGCTCAGAAAAATTAACATCCCCACACAGCTTTGGAGGTCTTCACAGGCACTCGGCCAGATGTGAGTCACATTCGCATATTTGGCAGTGTCTGCTATTGTCATGTTCATGCTGACAAAAAGAAGAAGTTGGACCCTTCTGGAGAGAAGGGGTTACTTGTTGGACATAGCTCGCTTTGAAGGCATACAGAGTTTACATTCCTGCTAGCAAAAGGATCATTGTGAGCAGGGATGTCCAGTTCGATGAAGACAGTGCCTTGCGGACATCTATGGACTCACCAGCAAAGCAGCAACCAGCAAAGGACACAGGGATCAAGATGGAGGAGCCAAATGTATAGGTACAGGTACAGGTACTGACACAAGGCATAGGGCTCTAGAAGTCATGGGGAGTCAGGTGAAGAGCTGCAGCAGGAGACAAACATCCAACAACCGCAGCAAGTAGACACTAGGACACTACCTAAGTGGTATAGGTCCACAGTACAAGATTCCAGGCAGGTAGATCTTCCACAGAGATCTTTCAGACGGAGTGTACCACCAGAGAGACTCAGTTATATGGCACTGATGACAAAGTTGATTAACTCTGAACCTTCCAGTTTTGAGGAGGTTGCACAACATGATGTGTGGCAGGAGGCCATGGTTGAGGAGTATGACTCAATCATGAAGAACCAAGTATGGTAGATTGTGCCGAGACCTGAGGGCAAAAAGGTGGTAGGATCCGGGTGGATCTACAAGGTGAAGCATGCAGCAGATGAAAGTGTGGAAAAGTATAGGCACGCCTCATGGCAAAGGGGTTTTCACAGAAGGAGGGCATTGACTATGAGGAGACCTTCGCCCCAGTTGCCAAGTACTCTTCCATTCGAACCATTATTTCTTTAGCATCAGAGATGGTTTGGCGAGTCCATCAGATGGACATCAAGACTGCCTTCCTCAACGAAGTGATAGAGGAGGAGGTATATATTGAGCAACCAGAGGGGTTTGTTGTGAAGAACAGGGAGACGCATGTATGCAGACTGCATCGAGCTCTTTATGGGCTCAAGCAAGCACCTCGAGCATGGTACTCGAGCATAGACAGTTATTTACGAGAGATGGGATTTCAGCGTAGTGAGGCTGACCACAACCTGTACTTCTTGACAAGTGAGGTGCCTCTCATACTGGTCTTATATGTGGAAGATCTCTTTTTGACATGAGATGAGAGGTTGATTGGAGACTGCAAGTCCAACCTTGCAGTGGAGTTTGAGATGAAAGACCTTGGGCCGATGCATTACTTTCTGGGCTTGGAGGTTTAGTAGAGAGATGGATGCTTCCTCTTTGGACAAGGGAAGTATGCAGTAGCGATCTTGAAGAGATTGAGGATGGAGGACTGCAAGCCTATAGCCATACCTTTAGTTTCCAACTGGAGGAAGATTGATGCATCAAGGTCAGACGGATTTGATCCTACCTTGTATCATCAGCTTATCGAATCGCTTATGTCACTGGTCAACACTCAACCAGACATCAACTTTGCAGACAACACTTTGAGTTAGTTCTCATGGTGAACCCTCAAAGAGTGCATTGAACGACTACAAAGCACATACTTCGCTACATCAGAGGTACAGTGGAGTATAGATTGGTTTATGAGAGTAGGGGGTATGTACAGTTAGCAGATTTCATAGATGCTGACTAGTCGAGATGTGTAGAGGACAGAAAGAGTACTTCATGTTGTTGTTTCAGCATTGGGTCAAGGGTTGTCTCTTGGTTCAACAGGAAGCAAAAGTCAATTGCATTGAGCTCGGTAGAGGCCGAGTACATGGCAGCCAGCATGGCTGCTTGTGAGAGTATGTGGCTGAGGAAGTTACTTTCAGGGTTGTTCGAGTGTGAACTAAAGGCTACAGTAGTTCACTGTGACAGTCAGTTTAGCATCAGGCTATCTGAGAATCCGGTGTTCCATGGCCGAAGCAAACACATAGACATCAAGGACCACTTATTGAAAGATTGTGTTCAGAGAGAACCATTCGATTAGTTTACATACATACAGATAAGCAGGTGGTGGACATTTTCACCAAGGCACTTTGTAGACACAGTTTTGTGAAGTTCGGGGATAAGTTGGGGTTGCTACCGAATCCCTTCCTCGTTGAGAGCGTGTTAAAATAGCAACAACAAGGAAGGTCTTCTTGCATGCAAGTGTCCTTGCATGCAGAAGACTTAAATCAGGAAACCAGTTGTATTTAATTATTTTTCCTTAGTTTACTTTGGAAAATAATTAAACTGATCTAATTATTTATTAACTTTAAGTGAAAGTGAAATTAGGGTTTTTGTTTAACCTAAATTATAAAAGAAAGGTCAATTGGTTGAGAGGACACACACACACACACTTGTATTCCGACAGAGAGGATACAGACAGGAAGAGAAAGTCAAACAGGGGATTTAGCTAGGAAGACAAAGGAGCGAGCAAACAGGATCACGAAGCTACCAAGCAAGACAAGGGTCATACGGATTCCGTACAACAATCGTGCAGTTGTACGGATCCGCTCGTGTGGGAGGCCGTACATATGGTCGTACAGTCACGCAGAGGGGTGCTGGAGTTTTATCTAGGGTTTGTCCAGTGATTCTGTTGGGTACTGCTTCACCGGGTTTAGGTGATTAGCAATGATTGTAAAAGTTCCATATTTTCTCATAATAAAATCTATATCTGATTGTTGCACTGGTTTTCCCATCTTGGGTTTTTCCAGGGGTTTCCATACCGAAAATAATAGTGTCTATATTGTGATGTGATGTTGTGATTTATTTCTTAGTACTTTATATTCCGCTGCATACTTGTAAAAGATATTCATGAGTGGTTATCAGTAGATCTATTTGAATACACTATTTAGCCCTAGTTTGAATATTAAAAGAAAATTTTACACAATAAAGGTGAGGAAGTACTTGGCTCCCCTGATTGTAAGCGGCAGGGAGTCGTGTCTCTCAATAGCGTTCAGCTTGGCAACACAATTGTCCTTCACATAATATTATTTTATATTATTTATATTTTTTCTTCAACAACAATGGTCAAATTAGTAGTATTATTGTGAAATCTTCTCCAAGATTGGCTTCTTGCTTTGATACTCCTATGTTGCAGCAGAATAATACTTTTTCTTTCTTTCAATATTTAATATTTTCTTAGAATTTTCTGCAGAACTTTCTTCACAGAAATTCTGAGCTTTTGTGGCTAAAGGTTTGAATGTGGTCAAAGACCTGGAGATCAGAGAAATTATTATAAAAAAGAATGTGTGGCCAAAGGCCAGGTCAGTCGAGATCTTGTAAAATGTATGGTTGGACATATCAGACAACAAAGCTCTGATACCAAATGTAATGAACAACACGTTTCCTGAATACGAACAGTAATTCAATAGCTAAATGTATAATCCATTAAGGAGAAGTATATATAAGAAAATGTATAAAATATGAGATGATGATACAATGACCATGTGACGGTGTACTTATAGCATTTACTGACCACAATGTTAAGTCATGTCCTTTCAACAGATCATGTCTTTTAGATAGGATGTGTCCATTCATTGATCATTAATTATTTATTATTATTATTATTATGTATTTATCGTTATTCATTGTTATTAAGTATGTTACAACCTCCCCATAGTTGATCGATCTCCTGGGAGAGATGACAAGAAACTCAAGGTCGCATTGTTCTCAAATATTAAATACCATTGATGTTTGCATGTTACTTGTTGCCCCAATTAGACAAGATAACTAAGAAGTATGGTCTGATCCTCCTAAAAGTCTTCATACAAGGCAAGACATGTATGGACAAAGATTGTGTCCAAATAATTCTATCATAAAGAAAGAAAGGCATCTTTAGTCGGGGTAGCAAAAAAATGTGAAAAGGGAATTCATTGAATCCTGAAATAGGCAGTATAACCCTCTACTCTCAAAGTAAATGTGGCATCGCAAAATGAGGTGCCCTTAGTCTCTAGCTCTTGTAAGTGGAAAAATTGGCAAACCCTATCCACTCGCAAGATGTGGTGATCTTTCTCAATCTGGATTCCGGACTGTATGGGTACCTACCCGAAACTGACCAAGGGGGATCCCAAAGGCATGTATCCAATGTCTGCATGTGTATGGAGGTCAGATGATGAGGCCATCCCTCAACTCCCAAAAGTGGTTAGAATAGAAGGCGATCTTTGGGCCAATATCCTCCAAAGGCACGATCCAGGTGACCTGGATATAATCTCTAGAAAGATCCCCTCTGATTGCCCAGTTAAAATCCTGCTTAGAAAGGGGAGGCCACCTAGCACATTTAGGGAGTACCTGAAAGGGGGAAGATTGTCTTGAGAGATGGCGACAGACTAAAGTAACAAAGAGACCTCTAAGAGCCAGCATTGACCATGCCCAAGGAGGGCACTAAAGCAGTGGCCTCCAAAGAACAAAGTGTTAAATAGGGATATCATTCTCTATCGAAGCCAGAGTCCCCAAAATTCTGAATCCTGTGAAGGAATGAGACAAATCAATGGACCTCAGACTCCACCTGAACAATGCATTGGGGGACACTCTGCTTGCATCGGATGATGCACATAAGGAGGACCCTCTGAACTCTCTCTGTCTTAGTCAAGTCAGCCTGAAGCAAACTCAGTCCCTAGATCCCAAAACCATAGAGGATCGTGGCCATAATGATCATGCCCAAGAGGGCATGTTAGTGGCAACAGATATTGAACTTAGTTTCAGCTGGCTGACATCTATGATTTCATTGTCTGCAGTTTTTAATAATCCCTTTAAATCTAATTCTTAAAAATTTCATTTTACTGAAATGGTAATTTGTTTCTTGTTATGTTTGGGCATTTCCAGTAATACCCAAGTCCAAAGCATTTATCAAAAGCAAGATCAGCAACCATATGAGCAGAGTTCATATCAGAATATAGATATTCATTCATTAGACTTTCTTTACCTAGCAAGATCAGCAACCATATGAACAGAGTTCATATCAGAATATAGATATTCATTCATTAGACTTTCTTTACCTACAAATCAAAAAATGCTGCACCACAACAACACACCAAACCAGTTAATCATAATTTGCTGACCTTGGAGTAGAGCGGGGAGTATCTGGGCTGGGTAGAGATGTATTTACAGCTGTCAAGGGTCTAGCATCCACTGCAACATTTGATCTTCCGTTTGTTATTATACTAAGTGCAAGGTGTTTGTTTGTTTGCTTTGCCAGCTGCGAGCTTTTTTTGAATGCCAATCTTGCTTTCTCCCTCGACCCCCATCCATGGGCAGTAACATTTATATTTCGCCATTTATCCTGCCCAATACAGTTAAATAAACAGACAAAAATTAACAAATAGTTGACTGCATGACGATTAAAGATCAATTTTGATCCTAAAATTAGTACAAATAAAACCACAACCCATAATAGTCAATTGGTGGTACTAGAGAGATCTCATCGTCTCAATATCTAACTAGGGTACTTCCAGACTCTATACCTATTCCATATGAAAGAACACCCTTGCAAGATGCTTGAAACATTAAAAAAATCTTGTAGTTTCTAAAATTCAACCCAAAGGTTGAAATCAAGGGAAAGCAAAGACTAGAGAGACTAATTCTAGATGTGAAGGCATATATTCCATGGGTAGCACCAGCAATCCTCTCTATACAAAAAATGCTTTACACACTCCTCAATATATCGCATATGATGTGATTTATGGCCCTTTTAACCATTTTAATAATTTGGTCATTCATGGATATTAACGTGTTTTCCTCCTTTGTTTTTGCTTTCTGAGATTGAAACCCTAGGAAGGGCCATAAATTTTTGGCATTAAAAACCCTGACGACAGTAATCGGCAAGGAATCCAGTACTTTATAATGTAAGCCACAGAAGCCAACCTTTATGTTGTGTGGTGATCTTTTCTCTGAAACAGAGAAGCATTCTAACTCGATACTGATGGATAACCAAAACTGATTCATGTGACTCAAAGTTACACCATTGTAATACTTCACGTAAGAATGTAATGAGTTGCCATGCTAAGCCAAAAAGCCATAAACCAAATATGTAATGAAACATAATACCAATGCAAAGAAAAAAGTAGAAATGCTACAGTTTTCAAATATCAAGATTCTTATTCAAAATGACAATCAAAATCCACTAACAATAGTTCTCAGGGAAAGATTTATCTCCTACCATCCAAGCCCAACATCATCTTCAAAGGTTAAGAAACTAGTGATGGAGACTTGACAGGACAAGAAGCTTGCCCTGATGGTCTATCGATAGGATTTATTAGAGGATTTCTATTTGCCATGTACCCCAGGAAAAAGATTGTGCCAATTACATGTATGTCTGTTGAAAAACTGAGTTTTACTGCTTGCTGGTTTAAATGAACAATTTGTGTTTTTCACTTCAGCCGGTTTTGCATAGGCTTGAAGCTACTTAAAAATTTTGCCGAACAATTTTAAACACACAGTAAAATCAAATACTAACAGGCTTAAACAAATAACATGCACACCATAAATTTGACTCAGAGATTTTTGGCTAATCAGCCCTGGAAAAACCCCCACGGGGAAAACCAGTCAGAGAGAGAGAGAGATTTATTTCTTCAGCAAAATTATAGGACAGAACTACAGTGAAAATATCACTTATCTTCACAACAGATTTTATCTCAAAATCTGAACACTGTACTTCAGCAAAAAAAAAAATACCAGCCGTACACTTAAAAAAATCTGTGCCTAAAATTTGCAGACCGTACAGCATTAAAACCCAGCCGTACCTCCTCGAAAACAGTGCCAAATAAATGCTGTCCGTACCTCGAAAACTGTGCAGGGATTTAATGCAGCCGTACCTCGATTTCTGTGCAGTAATAAATGACCGTATCTCGATTTCTGTGCAGCATTAATGAAGGCCGTACTCTACAGGCTGTACCACGATTTCTTGAGCAATAAATGCAACCGTACAGTTCAATAAATGAAGGCCGTACTCCTCGATTCCTGTGCAGCCGTACCAGCAATAAATGAAGGTGAATGCTCCTCGATTTCTGTGCATTAAATGCTCTCTCTCCTGGAAAAAATCGTACCCTTCTCAGCTCTCGACCTCCTCTCTCCCAGCGCTCTTCTTCTCTCCTGAAAATGAAAAGTGGATCCCTTTTGCCTCCCTCGGCCTTTTTGTTTAACCTAAGTGACCATCTTAATCCAACGGTGGAAAAAGAATCAATCCAATGGATGAGATTGAGTGTGAGTAAAAATCCCTTTTATTTA
>LPNX010735316.1:234945-261744 GCA_001517045.1 Pseudotsuga menziesii
GCCACGCACTTCCAGATTGACTGCTGAGTTAAATGCAGTTGGTACATCACTGAAAGGGGCACACTTTTGAAGGCAAAAGGGGAGCACGTTTCCCTAGAAAAATCAGACATTAATGCTGGTCGTACAGCTGCTATTGAAGGTGGTCATACTGTTGTAGAATGCTGGCCATACTGTTTTTTGCATGCACAGATACCAAGGAAGAGTTTTGATGCTGAAACTGGAGTAGTTTACTGCTGAGAGAGGCCGTACAGTGTACCTGTACAGTACAGCAGTAGTGCTGAAGCAGTGGGTGCACAGAAATCGTGGTACATTGCTGAGATAAAGACAGAGAAAGGGCCGTACAGCATTGTGGGCACTGGTTCCAAAGTTGGGTGTTGTTTTCTAGCTGTTGGACTGTGGTACTTGTGAGATAAGTACTGTGAAATTAATGCTGAATATTTAGTGCTGTACATTTCATGTAAAACTTTCTTCTGAAGCTCCACAATAAAATTTTCTCTTGCATGCTGGTTTTCCCCAAGGTGTGGGGTTTTTTTCCAGGGTCTATTTGACCAAAAATTACTGTGTCTTTAAGTGTATTGCAGTCTGCTGATATTTTAATTTTTCCGCTGCTAAATGTGCTTTATAAACAGTATATCAGCGTACAGGATAGTTCCTTTGAATGTTTAATTAATGTGCTTGATTGTGGTTTACTGTTGAGGCCTGATATCGAAGGTTTATGAAGTGTTTGACGAAATCTGTGAGTAAACAGAGGTCTGATTTTTTTAACATGGTATCAGAGCTGGGGCTCTGAGATTGTTGGGCAGCAGAGAAGTGCTGATTTTTTTAAGATACTAGTGCATGTACAGCTGTCTGTAAATTTTTTTTTTTTGCTGAGAGTGAGCAGAGAAGTGCTGGTTCAGTACAGCTGATATTTTTGGTCAAAGAAGGCAGAGTGTGCCTTGTTGAAAAAAAAAGGAGCAGAAGAGAATGATGGCTTGCATCCGGTATGAAGATAGGTTGGAAGGGATTTCCAACTACTTACAGTGGAAAGCACGGATGACAGTTGTTCTCAAGGAAAACAAGTTATGGGCCTTTGTTAGTACCACAGTGGCTCCTCCCGTAGCTGATCCTATAGCCCTTGACATACATGAGGTGAAGGAGGCCAGAACGCAGAGACTGCTTCTGGATGATGTTAAAGATCACCTCATCCCACATTTGGCAGAGAAACTAACTGCTAAGGGGATGTGGGATACTTTAAAAAGTTTGTATGAAAACAAGAATGAAAATCGTAAAATGGCCCTAAAAGATAAGCTTCATGGCACTAAGATGACGAGAGGTGAGAATGTAGCCTCTTACCTCACTAGACTCAGACAGATAAAAGATGAATTGAGTGCTGTTGGTGAGGTGATTCCTGATCCCGAGCTAGTGCGGATAGCCCTGAAGGGCTTCACTAAGGAGTGGGACATGTTCGTGAAGTGTGTAGTTGGCAGAGAGAACTTTCCCTCTTGGGAAAGACTATGGGATGATTTTACTCAGGAGGAGATCCGAGAAGGGAAGACTGAGCAGGTTGCTGATGAAGAGAATGTGGCCCTTTCAGCAAAGGGTAGAAAGAAAAAGGGTGGCTCGAGCAGTGGAGCCAAAGATTTGAGCAAAGTAAAATGCTTTGCTTACCAGAGTTATGGTCACTATGCTGGGCAGTGTCCCAACAAGAAGAAGCACAAGAAGAAAGAAGAGGCTGAGAAAGCCTCTCCAGCTGAAGTGGGAGATTTTGCGAAGGAATTCGAGAGGGAATTCTCGCTTGTCTCAATTCTTTCAGACAGTAGTGTAGCAGAGAGTTTGGACACTGGAGCATGGTACATAGATAGCGGAGCAGCACGCCATATGATGGGGATACGGGCAGTGTTCCGAGAGTTGACAGATCATGACAGAGTTATACTGACTGAGGATGGGTATGCCGGCACCCATGCAGTAGAAGGAGTTGGAAAAGTCATATTCCAACTCGAGTCTGGTGGTTATCTGGAGGTTGGCGATGTGTTGTTTGTTCCAGAGTTGAGGAGGAACTTGGTCTCAGTTTCAGCTTTGGAGGATGACGGATATGCGGTTCTTCATGTGAGTGGGCATGTTTACATATATCCGGTGAGTGGGGGCCTGGGTGCAGCGAGTCTGCTTGGCATCCGTGATGGCCGGATGTACTGAGTTTTGGGTCATCCGGTGGATGGTGAGCCTGGTGAGAGATCAGACTCAGTGGCAGCAGCAGTGGCTGTCAGTATGGAGGATTCATCCAACTCTATGAGGAAACAGAGTTGGTATGAGATGGTTCTTCAGGATGAGCAGGAGAGTGAGGAGAACTCTCAGTTCAGAGTTGTCAGACGGAGACCTTCAGCAGTTGTTCCAGTGCAGGGATTTGATAGGCATTCAGATTCAGAGGGAGCTTCAGTTATTGGAGGGAGAGATCCAGGTGGAGCTGATGACAGTAGTACCTCCCTCGCTAAGAGGGAGTGTTAGTTTTTGATAGCTCGGTGGCACTCCTGCATCAGGTGCCTAGGTGCAGGGGTGATTAACTATGGAGTCTCATTTATATTTTAAAGTGACTTTAAGTCATAAAGTGTACTTTTATTTAATTTAGGGTAATATGACTTTTTCAATGGAAAAATTTATTGTAAAGTTCACTTAGGAGATTTAAGTGAGTGAAAGATTAGATCCCAGCCATAGATCTCTTGGCCAAGATCTAATCTCGACCGTAGAAGGTGAAAAGTCATGAGAATAACCCTAATAGGGTAAATAAAAGTGTTGAGACTTAATTTTGGCACACATCCAAAAGAGATTTTTGGTGAGGCTCAATTTCCAAGAGGAGAGAGCTATTTCCTCCTGGGCGCAGAATTCAAGAGAGGAATTTTGGAGTATTGGAGCTGAGACAGAGGAAAAGAAGGGCGCATTTTTCAGAGGAAAAGAGGGGCACACACTTCCAGATTGACTGCTGAGTTAAATGCAGTTGGTACAGCACTGAAAGGGGCACACTTTTGAAGGCAAAAGAGGAGCACGTTTCCCTAGAAAAATCAGACATTAATGCTGGTCGTACAGCTGCTGTTGAAGGTGGTCATACTGCTGTAGAATGCTGGCCATACTGTTTTTTGCATGCACAGATACCAAGGAAAAGTTTTGATGCTGAAACTGGAGTAGTTTACTGCTGAGAGAGGCCGTACAGTGTACCTGTACAGTACAGCAGTAGTGCTGAAGCAGTGGGTGCACAGAAATCGTGGTACATTGCTGAGATAAAGACAGAGAAAGAGCCGTACAGCATTGTGGGCACTGGTTCCAAAGTTGGGTGCTGTTTTCTAGCTGTTGGACTGTGGTACTTGTGAGATAAGTACTGTGAAATTAATGCTGAATATTTAGTGCTGTACATTTCATGTAAAACTTTCTTCTGAAGCTCCACAATAAAATTTTCTCTTGCATGCTGGTTTTCCCCAAGGTGTGGGGTTTTTATCCAGGGTCTATTTGACCAAAAATTACTGTGTCTTTAAGTGTATTGCAGTCTGCTGATATTTTAATTTTTCCGCTGCTAAATGTGCTTTATAAACAGTATATCAGCCTACAGGATAGTTCCTTTGAATGTTTAATTAATGTGCTTGATTGTGGTTTACTGTTAAGGCCTGATATCGAAGGTTTATGAAGTGTTTGACGAAATCTGTGAGTAAACAGAGGTCTGATTTTTTTAACAGTATCATGGTAAAAAAATTATTCTTGTGTTTTCCTTTGCTTGACAAGGTTTAGGGCTCCTCCATAATACTAGGTTTGAAGTACCAGCACTATTTTTGAAGGGTCTTGATGGTGAATGTTGCAGCAGCAACAATAAGGAGGAGTGTGCCCTAATTCGTGAGGATTGAGGCATTGTTAAAACGCAGCAGCAACAGACTGTTGACTGATATTTTTCGGTGGATGATGACTATGGAAAATTCGGGTAGCAACAGAATTGCAAACCCGAATTTGCAGCAGCAGGCGTAGTCAAAAATGGCAGACCCAAATTTGTAGTAGCAGCAGCTGTCAAAAATTGCAGACACAAATCTACAGAGAGGGAATTTTCTTTGGGTTTACTTTTTAATGATCTTTACTCCTTCCGAGTTTCTTCCAAGGATGACACTGTTGGAGGCTTATCCACAGTACAAGCTTCACAAACACTCCCCAACTAGCATGCTAAAACAGTCCAAATTTTGGAAGAAGTATACAAAGTTTGATGGAGTGTACACCAGTCCCAAACCCTAGTTCAAGTCTGCAAAACACAGTCAGAACAGTCCAAATATTGAAGGACTTCCAAGATTAGTCTGAATTTGATGCTCTTCTGAGGTCTCTACAGTTTGAATGACATCTGGTGTATACACAGCTTAAGCTGGTTGGGGAATACACAGACCGAAGTTGACACTTGTCTGAATTTGAATGAAACGATTAAAAATCATTTTTACCGAAATAACCAACGTAAATAAGACATATACTCCATGAATGGACAAATAATAGATAATGATGATATTACATTTACAATGGTGGGTCTTATATAAGCCCATCGTGCCCTTACTAAGAGGCATGTCTCTTGATTTAATTAATTAATGAATTATTAGCATTAATATTAATGATATTATTTATATATATATTCTTATGTTACATTTATATTTTTTTATGTAACATTTAAGTTATACACAGTCTTGAAGTTGACTTCTCATCAGCATACAGTTTTGACATCTTTTTACGGCAGACATGTGGAAATTGAACCCAAGTGCTAGAACAATTGCACTCACAAAATTTTTAATCAAACATGCAAATTTACAAAGGAGACTGAAATTGGAGCATAACACTAAACTGTATCAATGTTATCGGAACCGGACCGGTCATCGAACCGGCGAAGCCCAAAATATGAACCGGACCGGAACCGGCAAAAAACCGGGTAAAAAACCGGCTGACTAAAAAATACATAAAATATTCATATTTTGTAAAAAACATATATATTCATGTGCATACATATGAATCCAAACCATTAATACAGAAATATGCAAAGTTTCTCATATATATAGCAAATATGGGTGCAAATATCCAAAATAGCACCTAGTGCAATACATCTCTGAGGTTCTGAACCAAAGTACATTAACAAAGAGGCTCCAAAGTACATCAGCAAAGTTTTATTTTCTGGGTTTTTTTAAAAAAATTGAGTTTCGTGAGTCCCCAGTCCAGACCGGCCGGTTTTGACAGGTTTTGGCCGGTTTTGGCCAGTTCCGTACCCAGTCTGGAAAAAAATCCGGTTTTTTGAATTTTTGTTGCTGACCGGACCGACCAACCCTGTAAACCGGTCAAACCGGCCGGTTTTGCCGGTTCCAGTCCGGTTCCGATAACATTGATCTGTATTGAATAAGTGTACAATAGCCAACCTTATGAAGTCATAGGCTGCTGCAATATAAAATTACATGAGAGATTCAAATGCATAAGGATGCCATTCGAAATAGTCAAAAGCAGGCTTACTAAATCTAGTCAAATCCCCCACAGGTGCATAAAGCAATTTCCAAATCTACCTAGAGGCTCACGAATTGGCAAAGTCAAGTAGGCAAGTTAATAGGTGATGGAAAGACAACTCATACATGCTTTTATTAGGAGAAAAGAATGGAGGATGATGAGGGCAAAAAACAAGTCAACTACACCTAGTCTTACTTTTCCTTTTGCCTCAAATATCAATAAAGCAGGCAACTTAGCAAAAAAAGCAGATATGCGCTAGGGAGGATCTAGAATAAAACAGAACTGCTAAATATGGTTTCCAGGAGGTTTCCCAAGCACTCCATGACTCAGTTTTAGCAAGTTTGACTTCTAGGACATGTGGAAGAGAACTTGCATAGAGTGGAATATTGGAAACTAGGCAAATAAGACAAAAATGGATTAATTAATGTCTAAGGTAGATAACTATGGGTTGATTATTCTAACACCCCCGCTTAAGCCTGACTTATGAGTAAATATCAGAAAACTATAGGGCCTAGCAACAAGGCCTAGTCACCCTTTACATGCTGCATGTCCATTTAACCAAGGAAAGAGGCAAAACCCCAGTGGGAAAATCCTCCCTTAAACATGGACAGTAAAAAAAAAATTGAAAATCTTGTCATCAATCATGCTTCACAGCATGATCAGCAATCCCCAGCAGTGATTTGAGATTGCTGAATGTCTTCTCACAAAAAACTTTGGTGAAGATGTTTGCTACTTGTTCTGAAGATGCACAGAAGAGTAGGTGAATGGTGCCATCATGCACAAGTTGTCTGATGTAGTGCATCTGGATCTCAATGTGTTTACTTCTCTGTCTCTGAACTGGATCATTGCAGATTCGAATGGTGCTCTAATTATCACAATAGATAATGGTTGAAAACTCTGATTCGAAGCCACACTCACCAAGTATCTCCTGCAACCATAAACATTGAGTTGTTGCATTTACAACTCCTCTGTACTCTGCTTCTGTAGATGAGAGTGCAATGGCACTCTGTTTCTTGCTTGACTAGCTGATTGGTCCTTCAACAAGCATGAACACATATCCTGATGTTGACTTTCGATCTGTGTTGTCACCTGCCCAATCACTGTCAGTAAATCCAATCAAATCAAGATCAGATTTAGCTTTGTAGAAGGTCCCATGAGTTCTTGTTCCCTGAACAAAGTTAGGATCATTTTGGCTGCTCTCCAATGGATCTCATGAGGCTGATCCATGTATCTTGAGGCCACACTTACTGCATAAGAAAGATCAGGTCGAGTGTGTGTAAGGTGCAGCAAACACCTAATCAATTGCCTATACAGTGTATTATTTACCATAGGAGAAGAACCTGCTTCTTCAAGCTTAACTCCTGAAAGGAAGGGAACCTTGCTTGGCTTGCAATCTTTCATGTTGAACTTGTTCAGCAAATCTAAAGCATACTTGGACTGATGTACTTTTATTCCATGTTGGGATTGAGCAATTTCGAGACCCAAGAATTGGCTCAACAACCCCAAATCAGTCATAGAAAATGCATGGTTCATTGCATCCTTCAAGGAGGCAATTTCTTTCTTTGAACTTCGTGTAATCAAAAGGTCATCCACATACAAGACAATAATCATCAAAGAACCATGAATCAGCTTCAAATAAACATTAGGATCAGACTTGCATCGAACAAAACTCAATGACAGCAGAAAGCCATCAATCTTGGCATACCAAGCCCTGGGGGCTTGCTTAAGCCCATACAATGATTTCTTTAACCTGCACACGAAAGATGGATTAGTAACAAACCCTTAAGGCTGCTGCATGTAATTCTCTTCAGTAAGATCTCCATTCAGGAAAGCACACTTCACATCCATGTGATGTACCTCCCACTGCTTCGAAGCTGCAATGGTTAAGGCTAGCCTGATGGAGTCCATCTTTGCCACTGGTGCAAAGGTCTCATTGTAGTCAATACCATGTACCTGTGAGTAGCCCTTGGCTACCAATCTTGCCTTATATTTCAAAGGTGAACCATCAGCAGCAAACTTAGTTTTGAAAACCCACTTACATTGAACTAACTTCCTCCATGGGGGAAGATCAACTAGTTCCCAAGTGTTGTTCTTCTACAGTGAGTTGAATTCTTCTTTCATGGTTGTTTGCCATCTTGGATCATGTGCTGCATCTTCATATGTCTGTGGATCTGATTCAACCATCAAATAGCATTTCTCTGCAAACAAAGGGTCTTTCATACACAGGTCACTCTCAAACTGAGATCTAGTCCTCCTAGGATCACTAGGATTTCCAGCTAGTTCCCCAACTGCATGAATGGTCTTTGCTGCCCATTTTGGTCTTGTAGGACTGTCAGGATTTGCAATTAAATCATCATTATCAGACATATTAGAATCAGCAAACTCATTTATCTCTTCACTTACATTCAATGGTTCTGGTGGTGAAGAAGACTCTCCAACTTCAACTGCTGCTAAAGGCTCTTCTTGGAACTGAAGACTCCTTTCAATGAAGGCTTTGTTTGTGCTCAAATTGATCAGCTTGTACCCTTTTGAATCTTCAAAGTACCCAACAAATAGACACTCTTGGCTTTGGGCTGCAAAGCCTTTCTCTTTTCAGTTGAAATTCTGGCCCAAGCCTTTGAACCAAAAATCCTGAAATGGGTCACATCTGGCTTGTGCCCACTCCAAGCTTCGAAAGGAGTCATACCATCAAGTTGTTTATGAGGCACCCTATTCTGGATATAGGATGCACAGTTTATAGCCTCGGCCCAAAACTTTGGTGGCAAAGTCTTAGCCTCCATCATACAGGTTGCCATCTCCTTCAGTGATCTGTTCTTTCTCTCAACAACACCATTTTGTTGTGGTGTGTAAGGGATTGAATGTTGCATTTGAATACCTGCATCTTCACAATATTAAATGAACTCAGACTTGACATACTCACCACCATTGTCAGATCTGAGGATCCTGAGTCTCCTCCCAGACCGGTTTTCAACCAAATCCTTAAAGACTTTGAAGAGGCCAAAAACTTTAGACTTATGCTTCAGGAAGTAAGCCCAACAATACCTGGAAAAGTCATCTATGAAGGTCAATGCATATTTGGCTTGACTCATTGACATATGAGGAAATGGAACGGCAACATCACTGTGGATCAACTCAAGAGGTGCAGAGGTTCTCTCATGACTAGCTCTCTCAAATTTATGCTCTAGGTGTTTCCCTAGGATACAGCCTTGACAGACTCCCTTGGAAAATTTAATCTTTGGTAACCCTATGACCATTTCTTTTTCACTTATATTAGAAAGATACTTATAGTCTAGATGGCCAAATCTTTCATGTCAAAGCTTGCTTGCCTCATTAGCATGAATCAGAAGAGCAGAGGGGTTTGAGTAGGGCAGAAAATGTGAAAACATGTATACCTTCGAAGTGTGATCTACAACTCCTTTTGCAATGACTTTACCATTCAAGATCTCTGTGATCTCAACACCATCAGGGGAGAATATGACCTTCTCTTTGGAGACCTTGTGTGGGTCATCTGATACACTGACAAGGGGTTAGAGGCAAGACCTGGACATACAATACATTACTGAACTTACCATGGTCAAGATCAATCCTTCCTTTGCCCAAACTGTCAGTGAGAGAGTCATCTCCCAGCACTATTGGTGGACCTTTCGACATGTCAAGAGAGGAGAATGCCTCCTTGGTCGAAACCATATGTCTTGAAGCTCCAGAGTCTATGATGAAGCTAGGTGAGCTTGATGTGCCAACAACCAACGCATGTACTCTCTCTCTGTCCTCTGAATTTGATCCTCCTTCCCTCTTCTTTGAGCAATCAGGAAGGGAGATGTTGTTCTTCTCTAGGAGTTGGGTCAACATGTCAATTTGCTTCTTCACGCAGGAGCTTTCAAGATGATAGCCCTTACTGCAGTATGCGCACTTGCTCATTTCTCCTTTGCTCTTCTTCTTCTAGAAGTTCTTCTTGGAGCTTTGGGGCTCCTCTTGAGACTTGTTCTTGTCTCTCTTTTGCTCAGGTGGCTTCTTAGCTTTCTTCTTGCCTTTAGAATCCACCCTCGAATCTCCAGCAACCAAAGCTTGGTCTTTGGAAGGTTTGATGGTGCCCATCATCACCAGTTTATCTTGTTCTTGTGTGAGGGATTCCATGAACTCTGCAAGCTTAGGCATCTTCCAGGCTCGAGCTGTCAACTTGGTGGCATGGAAGGTCGAAACAAACACTGAATAGTCAGGGCCAAGCTTCGAGAGTATGGCCAAAACTAGCTGATCTTCCTTCTTTTCAATTCCACACTGTTTTAGCTACAAAACAAGGGCTTTAAACTTGGAAAAGTAGAGTTGCAGGGATTCGAAGCTGCTGGGACTCAAAGAGATCAATTCATTTTCGATTTTGATGTCCTCTCATCTCATCTGTCTTACCAAAAAGTTCTACAAGCTTGACCCATACTTCATTAGGTGATGTCAATCCATCAAGATGGAAGAGGAGGTCTCTGGATATGCTCAGACACAGAAGACCATAGGCCTCATCCCTCCTGTTGTGCCATTAATTTTCTCTGCAGCTGCATTGGGCTCTGCCTCAGTTGCCATAGTCACCCTGTAGAGACCCTTTGCTCTCAACAGTATCTCCATCTCTACTTTCCATTCAAAAAAATTAAATGGAGTCAAGATGATCTTCTGAGATTGATCCATAGCTCTGAACTGTGCCCTTCAACCAACAGAATGCTCCCAGTCAAGATGTCGAACTTGTAATAGCAATATGGAAGGAGATAAATCGATCTACAAAGGCTCTGATACCATGTGGAAATTGAACCCAAGTGATAGAACAATTGCACTCACAAGATTGCTAATCAAACATGCAAATTTACACACAAAGGAGACTGAAAGTGGAGCATAATACTAATCTGTATTGAATAAGTGTACAATAGCCAACCTTATGAAGTCATAGGCTGTTGCAATATATAATTACATGAGAGATTCGAATGCATAAGGATGCCATTCGAAATAGTCAAAAGCAAGCTTACTAAATCTAGTCAAATCCCCCATAGGTGCATAAAGCAGTTTCCAAATCTACCTTAAGGCTCACGAATTGGCAAAGTCAAGTAGGCAAGCTAATAGGTGATGGAAAGACAACTCATACATGCTTTTATTAGGAGAAAAGAATGGAGTATGATGAGGGCAAAAAACAAGTCAACTACACCTAGTCTTACTTTCCCTTTTGCCTCAAATATCAATGAAGCAGCCAACTTAGCAGAAAAAGCAGATATGCGCTAGGGAGGATCTAGAATAAAGCAGAACTGCTAAATATGGTTTCCAGGAGGTTTCCCAAGCGCTCCATGACTCAGTTTTAGCAAGTTTGACTTCTAGGACATGTGGAAGACAACTTGCATAGAGTGGAATATTGGAAACTAAGCAAATAAGACAAAAATGGATTAATTAATGTCTAAGGTAGATAACTATGGGTTGATTATTCTATCAAGACATACACAGTCAAGGTATGAGAACTTGACATGCACTACTTGCTAAAGTAAGATCACTGTGTACTCCATGATGTTAATGCATACTTGTATACTAAATGATATCATGATAATGCAAACCCTATGATGACGCATGCTACACACTATGATCATGATATAATGATGAGAGCAGACCTCGATGATCAGATCTTGAAATGATGAGAGCAGACCTTGAAATGATAAAAACAAACCTTGATGTGTGATGAGAGAAGACTTCCTTGGGGGTCCAAAGATTTGACATACACTGTTTGTATGTGTTTTCTTCAGTATTGAATTGTCTTGTTTGAGGTCTTCTACAGACACACATAGCCCCAAGTGTGAGTCTTTGACATGCACTAATCAAGTGATACAGTAATGTATAATGATGATTCATGCACACTATGATGATGACATGATATGGTATGATGAACACTCTATGATATGCACAGTGATGATGTAGATTTACAAGTTCCATAACAGAGAATTTGGGGTCTTCTACAGATAATGAATAGACAAGTATGATGATGATGATGATGATGCACTGTATGATGATGGTGCATGCATACTCCATGTACACTTGATGATGATGTCTGCTTATACTCCATGATGATTGATGATACCATGTACACCATGATGATGCCTAGTACCTTATGAAATATGTACATGAGCAGATGACCAACAAAAGTGATGAGCAGAAGACCAACAATGTCAATGACTAAAGAGTGATGAGCAGAGAGGCATAACCAACAGTGTTGTTGAGCAGACTTGACATGGCTGATGAGCAGAGAATCACTAATCACTATCTATCGAACTTCAAAGTTCAAAGTACTTCTTTGGCTGAGTCGCTGAGGTTCTATTTGAGCGAACTGAAGAATTGCTATCCGGAAGCTGGAGTTAGAGCTAGAGGCTTGAAAGAGTGAAGAAGTCCTATTTGAACGAAGGGAATAATTCAATAATCGCTGGTTAAAGGCTGGAGTTCGAATTTGATTATTGAAATCTGCAATTTTCTCTCTAAGTTGTCGATATCTGTTATGTTTAGTGCCTGCCCGTCCTTTAGCGGTAGATGGATTAACCTTGAGGCTAGGAAGGTAGATCTGAGATTGCGTTAAGACTGGCTTTAATGCAGTACACTTGAAACTTACCTTCTGTAAATTTTAGATAGAGAACAAGAGACATATATAGAATTATTTGCGCTAGAATATGCCTGAAAAAAGCCCTTAGATTACAAGTAAGAAATGAATTGTAGTGCGTATCCAATCTTCCATAGAGAATATCCAAAGACTCTTACTATTTTTTATTTTAGGATCGACATCCACAAATTCCTTCGAGCCAATAGGTACTCGACATTTACCATTGTCTCTTGTAACAGAGACATTCATAAAATCAAAGAACTGTGGCTGATGTATTTACCTCGCCCCCCCACCCCGCTATTCTAGTTATAGCAGAGATTTTCTATACTTGCTAGGAGGTGAAAGCACTACTTTAATTTGGATAAAGTAATAAGATTTCTAAATAATATTTGTAACAGAATGCTACATACATAACAGAATCAATATTTAGTAATACCAAAAATTTCTAAATTGAAATCTTTCCATCCCCTATGATTTTTTATGAGTTGGGAGTTAGTTAGTGGCCATCCTTTGCTATGCTCAGGTAGGTAAGAACTTTATAGGACCCCTAATTCTTTGATTGGGTAAGGTCATCCCCTTCTAGCTCAGCCAGGTAAGTGATGAGAGTACCTATATATGCTCTGAATGACCTAGGCTGGGAATAGGAAGAAGAAATCTTGAAGAAACTAGAATAAGGTTATATTTAACTTAATCTAGTGAAATAAAATCATCTTTCAGGTTCAGTAAAATCAGCTTTCACCCAAATTTGATGAGAGGCCACCTCGGAAATACACTAAGGGGACGTTGAGCTATGCATTCAATGTTGTGGAAGGGGCTTTGAACTTTTCATTTTCATCTGATGATTTATTTTCAGAATTTTCAATAATTGATTCAATGAAACAGACAGACATTATTTATAGGTTGATTTCAATTGAAAATAAATTATTTTATATTTTTAAATTGCAATGTTAGAAATAAGGATGGTATCAAGTATTGAATGAACAATTGTATGTGGTAGCTGCAAGAAGCATAGCTATTGGATAACAAGGCTTGTAATCTAAGCCCAAATTGGAATTCTTTTTATGTTCTTAAAGGTAGCGATTGCGAACCTTGTAGCATCAGGGTGGTCCTGACCTCATAGTGGCCTCAAGTCCTTAACCTTTAGTTTTGTTCTTTTTCTCTCTCCTCGTTTCTTATATGTGCGAAACCTGCAAACTTTGTTTCTCGTTTCGTTTCCCGTTTCTAGTAACATAGCAATTAATACTCGGTGCACACCTTTGGGAGGCTTGAACCTGGGTCTGGGCTCCAAAAGTGAAAGAAAAAATAAATAGGAAACTTAAGAAAGGTTGCTATGACGAAGTGCAGGCATTAACCACCTTTCAAGAGGTCTGTGTTTCCATGTATTTCTGGGACATGTACCACACGGCTTGATTTAACAGACATGGCAGCACCACTAATCACCAACCCCCTTGTGGGTGTTCCTGTCACTTCTTTGAGGAATTGAACATGGTGGGAGCTTTGACACTACCTTGCTTTCACCAATCTGGCTATCCATGGGGGAATCACCCCGCTTGATGCGAATGGTGGTGCAATAGACTAGGAAACAACCCTATTATATAGGTAGTGCGGAGCTTGAGAACATGACAGACCACCGGCCCATCAAAGGCACTTCGAGAAAATGGTGTAAAAATGGATCACCGAGACTACATTGTGGTGAGGATTTGAGACCTGTGCAGACTCGTCAACTTCACCTAAGGCATCTTTTGGACAGGAGACAGACCAAAGAGTCGCAAGCATGATTGTCAACTATACAAAATTCTCTCCCATCACCCACATAAAACAAATTTTAAAATAACCAATAATAATTTTTTTTAGAGAAAAACAAAATCATGCTACCTTAAGATCGACGTTTGAACGCGAGGCCAGATAGCAACTGAGGGCAGGGTCCTTAAGAATCGCAGACCATTTACCGGGGCCATATTTTTCTATTCCCGCCCGAAGAGCCGCCTCCTCTTCCTTTGTCCATTTCTGCTTCGGTGCACCCATAGATTCAAACCCTACCAAACCATACAAACCCTTCAGCTACCTGCATATCCATGTTGTTTCAAATAAAACAAGAATTTAGATATTCCAGGATTTAAATTACATCTGATATAGTGGGCTCCGTATTTCGTCTTCCACAGAAAATTGCATTGCAAAAGAGATATTTCAAATAAATTTAAACCTTCGGGCTGTTTTCAAGTACTGATGGAAAGATCAACGCCAGGAAAAACTCCGCTGGCTTTTATGCTCACCAATTTTGTAAAGCGGTACTCCAACGTGTGCGTTTGTATTGATGTATATAAAATATATATATATCCATAGATATTTATATAGTTTATATATATTCATCGTTTCAGGGATTTGAAAAGGCTTTTAATGGTGAAAGAAATCCCATATGCCATTTCACTAACTACTTTTACCCCCTTTGTCAAAGTTCAAATATTAGGAACTTCATCAAATACTTTGTATGGTATCATCATCATTATCATGGTTTATTCAAGGGGTAAATTGGGAGAGTGATGAATTCCGTTTATGGTTAGTGGAGTGGTGATTTTTTTTAATTATTATTATTATTATGTATATTTAATATCTTATTTTGTTATGTTTTTATTTTTGTAATCAAGTTGGTTGTAATTTTGAAGTGGATAAGTGGGCGTTTATTATAATTAGTTTATTTAATTTTTTATGTTTTATGTATTTTTTTGATGTTGTATGTATGAGTTTATTGAAATGATATGTTAGTTTAGCCCCAAGGGTTAGCTCAATTGGTAAGACGTGCGTACACTCTTTCCGTTCGGGGAGAGGTCACGGGTTCGAGCCTTGAGTCCTTTGGGGTTAGGCCTTCTGTGAGGATGGTCGGTCAGCTACCTGCATATCCATGTTGTTTCAAATAAAACAAGAATTTAGATATTCCAGGATTTAAATTACATCTGATATAGTGGGCTCCGTGTTTCGTCTTCCACAGAAAATTGCATTGCAAAAGAGATATTTCAAATAAATTTAAACCTTCGGGCTGTTTTCAAGTACTGATGGAAAGATCAACGCCAGGAAAAACTCCGCTGGCTTTTATGCTCACCAATTTTGTAAAGCGGTACTCCAACGTGTGCGTTTGTATTGATGTATATAAAATATATATATATATCCATAGATATTTATATAGTTTATATATATTCATCGTTTCAGGGATTTGAACAGGCTTTTAATGGTGAAAGAAATCCCATATGCCATTTCACTAACTACTTTTACCCCCCTTTGTCAAAGTTCAAATATTAGGAACTTCATCAAATACTTTGTATGGTATCATCATCATTATCATGGTTTATTCAAGGGGTAAATTGGGAGAGTGATGAATTCCGTTTATGGTTAGTGGAGTGGTGATTTTTTTTAATTATTATTATTATTATGTATATTTAATATCTTATTTTGTTATGTTTTTATTTTTGTAATCAAGTTGGTTGTAATTTTGAAGTGGATAAGTGGGCGTTTATTATAATTAGTTTATTTAATTTTTTATGTTTTATGTATTTTTTTGATGTTGTATGTATGAGTTTATTGAAATGATATGTTAGTTTAGCCCCAAGGGTTAGCTCAATTGGTAAGACGTGCGTACACTCTTTCCGTTCGGGGAGAGGTCACGGGTTCGAGCCTTGAGTCCTTTGGGGTTAGGCCTTCTGTGAGGATGGTCGGCGGTTTACCACCTCTACCATCCACTAATGTGGGGAAGTTTTGCTGGGTTTTCCGTGCATATTTCCATATGAAAAGAAATGATATGTTAGTTTTATTTTTTTTAAATTAATTGAGTGAATTGTGTGAAAAGCAAAAAAAATGTGTTTAATTATAATGGGTATTATATAGAGAATAACTATAAGTTAAAAAAATTGTCTAGTTTGGGTGGTTGGAAGAATGATTGCTACCCTCTCCACCCATATTCAAAAATTGTTCATTGTAACTTGGGTGGTTGGAAGAATGATTGTTACACTTTCCACCCATATTCAATTCTTGCAAGTGGCATGATGTAATGGGACCATACTTTGATCAGTGTTTAATATTTTGTAGTTACCAATTACTTTTCTATTATTTATTTTAATATTTTTTGGATATTGTATTGGGTCTACTTATGCCACATGTCACATTAATGTTGGGCATAGATGTAACATATCTACCTCATACTAAGTAGTTTGTAGAATACACATCACTTATTTCAATGTGATAACCCCTCCATTGTAGAAAGCATCACTCTTCCATTGATACAATAGAAAAAAATCAAAATCAAAATCAAAGAAGAAGTGATCAAAATTAGAGTTCTTCCATTGATACAATAAGGAAAACAAAAATACCCAAGTAATCAAAAGGAGTTGTTTTGAACTTGATACTTGAAATAGCACAATAAACATGCATACATGTAATGTATACCAATTATAGGTGTGGAGTACATCCCACAAAGTATTGGTAATTGTGAGTTACACAATAACTCATTATACATTGGGAAAATATTTCGTGATAATTGAAGTACATTTATAGGTCAAACTTATAAGTCCATGGGTATAATAATAACTGTGTTTACTACTATGTGTGTGTAAACCCTTGCGTGCACACACACACACTAATTACCCGTGTACACCCACAACCATGCCAACCCAAATCTTTCTCCTCAAACGTGTAGTTACATGTTTCACATATGATGAAGACATATAATAATATTATTTATTTTCCTTCTTTATCCTCTCATTATTGATGATTCATCCATCCATGTTCACTTCTTATTAACTTCAATCCTTAATAGTTTGTCACATAATTTGTTTTACGTTGATTTGTGCATTGTTGTAACTAGTCCAATTTGTTGTAGTTATTGGTCTTTGAAAATATCTATTTGCATAATGGATCATATTCCCTAAATGTGTTGATTTTATTACCTCTGTAACTTGAGAATCACACAGTATATAGCAAGATTAGCATGTAATAAACCATAAATATGAGACAATAATAGCAGAATTTGGTATAAAAAAAAAGAGCTTTCTTATTATGGGAACAATGTTTGTAGGCCTCTTATGGTAAGGAGACCATTCACTTGAGCAAATCTCTGTTGCAATATTCTTCACAAAACTCTTCATAGCCTTGAAGCTTCTTTGAATATCCCTCAAATGTTCAAAACCCTAACTAATTGACATGGTCAAAATACAATTTCCTAATGGCCTTAATTAATAAATAGACCCTTTTTACATTGATTGTTGAACACTAACTTATTTGGCCTTATAACAAAGTTATGGCCTTGTATTATGTATGATTAATTCTTGGAGTAAGGTGAGTTAAAGTAGGACCCTAACATGCCCTCCCCCTTCAATAACAGTGTTTCCATCAACGATGAAGATGCACAAATCACTGTAAAATGTTTGTTGGTTCCATAGTGGCATATTCTAGCAGCATGTCTTGCCACTGGATAAACACTTCCTTATAGTGTGCTCTTGCAATTGTCTTTCCCTAGAAGCCATAACTACATTTTGTTGAATCCAAATGGAGCCTTACTCATCCAATCTTGGTAAAATGATCTATACTTTGCAATTGGATCCCACCACTTTTTTAGGCAAGAAACATAGAAGATAGGATGAATCTTGGAGTAGTTTGGTAGAGAAAGATTATAGGCGACATGTCCAATGCATTGTAGAATGGTGTTGGGTCTATCGAACCTTGAAGCGAGCTTCTAATGGAGATGGGTCTCGAGAGATATTTGTTTATATGGTTGTAGTCAAAGAAACACATGAACCCCGACTTCAAAGGAACGTTCTAAGAAATGTTGATTGACCTATTACTTCATTTTGTTTTAGGAAAGAATCAAGTTGTCTTTAAGGATGCAGAGAATGTAATCCCTAGTGTAGTGTGTGCCATCCACTGCCTGTACCCATGAGGTATCTGGCATATAGGAAATCATTGATAAGGGGTTTTGGTTGTACATTACTTCATATGGTGTTGTCTTTATGGAACCATGATAAGTGGTATTATACCAGCATTCGCCCAAAAGGATCCAGTAGACCCATTGGTGTGGTTTATTGGACACAAAGTAGCGCAATAAGTTTTCCAAACACTTATTGACAACTTCAATTTGACCATCTATTTGGGGGTGGTATGCGGTGCTAAGATTCAACTGAGTGCCTTGAAGTTTGAACAACTCTTGCCAAAACTTGTTGGTAACAGTGGGGTCACGATTAGAGACAATAGAAACAATCATGCAATTGAGTTTGAAAATTTGATCCAAGGAAACTTGGGTAACCAAAGAGGGTGTAAAAGTGGGTGGTAAGGCACAAAAATGGGTGTACTTGGTCACACAGTCTACTACCACTATATTAACTAGTTTATTGTCTACCTTAGGAAGCCCCACAATGAAATCCATAGAGATGTCCATCCAAATATGATTTGAAACGGGGATTGGATGCAAATCCCCTTGTGACTTAATTGGTTCGCCCTTAAGTTGTTAGTAAATGTCATAGGTGGAAACAAAGTTATGGATATCTTTTTTCATGCCTTCCCAAAAGAAAGAGCATTTAATTATTTCATAAGTTTTATGACATATTTATGACCTGTTGTAGGTGATGACATATTTATGACATGTGAGAAAGGTGTGCTCCTTTTATCTCAAAATATTTTGGTTCCGTGCATACTTCAGTGTAAAATTAAAGTCTTCTTGAAGCCATTTGATGAGGGGATGAACTGTGTCCTGGGCCAATCACTCATGTCGCACTTCATGTATCCATCTTGGGACTATCAATGATAAGATGAAGAAGGAACCTTCCTCTTCAAATTGCATAGACAAGGCATCATCTATCACATTGTCGCGGCCCTTCTTATATACAGTTACACAATCATAACCCAACATCTTAGTGACCCATTTTTGTTGCTTGAGTGGGGAAAGGTGTTATAGGAAATACTTGAGACTATGATAATCCATCTTGATCTGGAAATGTCGATGACTAGATAGGGGCACCATGTATCAACTACATGAAGGATATGAATCATTTATTTTTCATAAGAGAATTTACCCAAGTTTCTATCATGGAGATGCCTACTAATGAAGGTCGATGGACGTCCTTCTTGGGATAAGACGGGCCCCAGTCCACATTCATAGGCATCGCATTCTAAGATGAATGTCTTGGTGAAATATGACATGGTTAGCATAGGTGTAGTACACATGGACTCCTTGAGGGCTAATAATGTCTATTCCGTTGTTTCATGCCAGGAAAAGAATGTTTTTTAGCAGTGTTGTCAAATGAGCTAGAATCTTCCCATAGTTCGCCACAAACTTATAATAATAGCTATAAGGCCAATGCATTCTCTCAAGCTCCTAAGAGTGTTGGGGCATGGCTAGTTCTTCATTGATTCCACTTTCTTGGGATCCATTCGAACCCCCTCCTAACTCATAATATGTCTCGAGTATTCAACCTCAGTGATCCTAAAATAACACTTGTATCGTTTCCCAGATAATTGTTGGTCCTGTAATAAGTGCAAAGTATAAGAAATATGTTGAAGGTGGCTTTACCGAGGAGATTGTATAGCAATATATTTTATCAAAGAAAACCAAGACAAAATGACAAAAGAAGGAGCATAAAATATTATTTAGGAGAATTTGAAAAGTGGATGGAGCATTGTAGAGGATGAAGGGCATGAACAATAACTCATAATGACCTTCATGAGTGCATAAAGTAATTTTGGGTGTATCCACCTGTTTCATTTGGATTTAATGGTATCCGAATGAACGTCGAGTTTAGTGAAGAATTTGACACCATGCAACTCATCTAAGAGATCATTGATGATTGATATAGGAAGTTTGTCTATGATGGTGATTTTGTTGAGAGCTAAAAAATAACGACACATGCACCAATCACCTTCCTTTTTTAGGACCATAACCACATGTGAAGAATAAGGGATGATGTTATGATGAATAACACCAGCAAACAATAATTTCTTAAATATATTTTCAATTTCATTTGTTTGGGAAAAAGGGTGGCGGTAAAGATGGACATTGGGGGTTTAAAAAGTTGGAATTAAAGGAATGGCATGGTCATGTTTCCCACAAGATGGAGGTAAACCCTTATGTGCATCAAAAACCTGTTGGTACTTTGAGAGAACATGTTGCAAGTTGGGGTGGATATTTGAGGGGGGTGTCCAAACTTGTATGGCATGGAACTAAGAAATAACACTGGAGTGGCCCTTATTCAATAGTGTCTACATGCTATGTGAATAGATAATTTCAGGATAACCTAAAATAATTCCTTGAAGTTGGTGTGTGTGCCCATCCTAAGTAAAACAGAGCAAAAGTTTCTAGAAATCCATGGTGACAAGACCTAAGGTCATGACCTATTCAACCCGCCAAAAAGATATCACAACCACCCATGTCAATAACAAATATATGAGTTTTTAGATGGTAGTCTCCCATTCAGGGTTTGACATTCTCACATTAGCCGCCACATTTCATTGTATCATTATTGGCTATTAGGATTTGGAAATTGGAATAGGGAGGATATAGAAATGGGTGTCTTCTCCCACATTCCCATTGATGTAATTATGAGTGTTGACACTATCAATTGGCATGATGACTTTCTTTTGTTTTATGTATACAATCAATTTTCGCAGTTGAGGAGTGGAAAATATGGATAAAGCATGAAGTGAAACTTGTGGTTCCTCTTCAGGAACTAGCATAATGGGAGCATCTTCAAGAAGTGACATTTGGTCTTGAATTTTTGGTTAAGGTAGAGGCTCTGTTATGTTAGTTTATGGGACCTCAAGGGAGGTGGCTTTGATCAAGAATATTTTTTGTTCTTCACATGTATGTCTTATGACATATTTTTCATCACAGTTATAGCAAATGTTGAGGAGTTGGCATTCATCCATGGCCTCTGGGGTGAGCTTATGAAAGTGGAAAGAGGGGTTATAATTGGTAGGTGGAGCCAAGGGAGATACAGTGCGGTGGGGAGAGGGGTGCTTGGTTTGGGAGTTAAGGACCAATTTATCTTCGTGGGCTCTATCACAAGCTTCCAACCTAGTGGATGGTCAATACATGAGGACATGTGCACAAATTTCCTCCTCGAGGCAATCGCTAAAACATTCTTGAAAGAAGAAAGAAAAAAACAATTAGAGAAGCCTTTGGTGCGGATGGACAATTGCTCAAATGTTGTCATGGAGTCTAGAATAGTGGCTATTTGGAACAATTTAGTCAATTGGGATGAATAAGGGGTATTGTGATCAAATTGCTCATGAAGGATCTTCACAATTTTTTTCCAAGGAACATAGCAATGACAAGACTTCTAGTGTCATTGCCACCACTACCAGGGTTCAAAATCTAAGTATAAGACCCTAATTTTTAACTTTAGAGATCATATTTAGTGCCATGGAGTGAAAAATAATGCTCCAATTGAGTCATCCAATCTAATGGGTCAAAGCCATCAAATTTGCACATGTCAATCTTTGGAAAACAATGCCATGGATTTTTTTCTTCAAAGGAGGAAGATTGGTGTTACGGGAATAGAGAGTGAGACCCATGGTATTCAGTGGCCACACCTTCACGAGGGGGGGTGTCAAAAGAGGGAACATATCCAAAATGTTGGGAAATAACAATTAGCAAGAAAGGGTTGTTGGAATATTTGTTTTCTTATTTGGTCATCCCCTAGGAGAGTTGCCGCACATCCTACGTGAGTTGGCCCACATAGGGGGTAGGGATTTGAAGTTCAAGAGGTTGAGTGGAAGGTTTCAGATGGGGATGGGGGGGATTATGGTTGGTAGTGTCCATGTTGGCATGGTGTTGGTGTGTACCATGGGACCAGAAAGGTAGGAAATGAAAAAGGAGAGGAGTAGGGTCTACCAAAACAGGGTTGTGGGAACATTTGTCAAAATACAAAATACGAAGCAAGGAGTCAGTGGAGGTAGGTCACAAATAAGGGTTTTATGAACCCTCCAAACTTATTTTACTTATGTTGGGGCTTGAATGTTACTACACTGATAGAATTGCCAAATTCATGTTAGATTCAAATTTGTAGGAATTTCACACCACCTCCCCTAGTGAATTTGCTTGTTGTTTAGACATAATGAAGAAATCTCACAAATATATTGTATAAAGAATAAATTATATGTTTTCCAAGGTTTTGAATTCAAAGCATTGTCATGTGTTATAGCTCTCTTATTTATGTGCAATGTCCAATGGTAGTACTTGGGCTCAATCTCTCTGGACACTAACTAAGGAGGCTCAACCATGCCCTGAGTTGTACTACCTTACTACCCAGGTACACGAGAGTAGATTCCCTAGTGTTATTCTTAATGGCACTATAGCAATAAGATAGACACATGCTTATTTCAAGTGACCTATGGGACTTCTAATACACCTAAGGGGACGTGGAAGTGATTATGATGCAACTGTTGTCTGGTGTAGCACTACTCGAAGGGGTACCAATAGTAGTTACAACGATGTCAACAACAACATGAAATTAGGCTAAAACGTGACTAAGTATCAATTGTATTCGCTACATGTATTGCTCCCTAGACGCAGGTTTATTTGATAAATTATAGATATTTGTGGTTATTTTCTCACGTTGGAACACATCTCTATCCAAAAACAAATATATCAATTCTTAGAGGCGTGTTGTCTTAGAATCATGACCCTTGTACCACTTATGGTGTTCCTTACCCCTGTAATTGAAAATCACACATTATATAGCAAGATTAACATGCAATAAACCATAAATAAGCAACGCATAACCATAAATACGAGACAATAATAGCAAAATGTGGCAAATAAAGACCTTTCTTATTATGGCAATAATGTTCACAGACCTCTTATGATAGGAAGACCATTCACTTGGGCAGAGCAGAGCTCTGTTACAATATTCTTCATAAAACACTTCATAACCTCAAAGCTTCTTTAAATGGGATTCAAATGTCCAAAACCCTAACTACTTGATATGGTCAAAATACAAAATTCTAATGGGTATTAATTAATAAAGAGACCCTTTTTACATTGATTGTCAAAAAACTAACTTATTCAGCCTTATTACAAAGTTATGACCTTATACTATGAACGATTAATTCTTATAGTAAGAAAAGTTAGGGTAGGGACCTAACAAAATGTCTATGTGTCTAACATCTTCTTCCTTGTAAGTGGACATCAATATTTAATATTCTTTTTTCGAATGGCACGCTATACTTAATCTTTAATTATATTTGTTAGAGAGAGAATGCCTTCAAATATTTTTCTCAAATTTCCAACTTGAATTTTATTATATCTTGTAAAATCTAAGCATCTTCAAGTACCTTTTGTCGATCTTCATGTACTTTCTCTCAATTCTCAAAATGAAGCTAAATGGTGATGTTATCCATCAACTTATTTATTCCTTCTTTGATTCTATATTTGCATGCATTTCTCATTTGATATCTTGTGTTTAGGGATTCTTCAACATTCTTGCAAATCTCCTCTTCAAGTCTTTTGTTTCATTTAAAACCTTCAAATTTCGACAGTGTCTCTTTTCTTCCTTTAATATCTTAACCCCATTAGTAGTGTTTAACTGTGATTTTAAAATTAAGAAATATATTTGTTATTTCTCACATTTTTTCATATTTTCTTATATAGTCTTCTACAATTTGGACGACTAAGTAGGATATTGTAATATAACGAAGCATCTACAACCACAACATCAATCAAGTGTGTCTTATCGGGGAGTTGAATGAGAACATTATAGAGAAGACATTGTGGTGGCGGAGGTCGACCATCATATGTGTGTAATTCCATAAGGGACTGGGCCAATTTAATTGAACCGAGCTACTTGCAAACATGGGTGGACATGACACAAGTAGAAATGTCTTCATCAATAATGCATTGATGAATAATTAATTTGTTAACAATGGCAAGAACCTGGAAGGATACCTTAGAAGGCACATGGGGTTCAGATCAATTTAAATAAAAGGTCATTAGATGAGCATTAAAGGGATCAATTGCACATAATGTATAAAATATATCCTTATGCTACACATGACAATTTTGGATAACTTCTAATCTATACATGGCTATAGAGGACTGGGCCAAGTTATCCACCATGCTATAGTTAGGAACGACTCTAGCGTTGGAATTATCGATAGTGTTACAAAAAGGGATTTTATGTACCTTCAAGGGAGGGTCCATGTTATGGTGCAATAGGTGCAAGGGTCCTTCTAGAAAGGACAAATCATTATCCTTGTTGAAATTAATTTATTTGACTAGTATATTGTATTGATTACATTGTGTCTACAGGTTGACATTGAAGGAGGTCATGTAAATGTTGTAGAAGAAAGGATCATTGCGGTGACCCAACATAGATAATTAGGTAAGATAAGGTATCATTAACTATGTTGTGACCACCCCTTGATATGGAAAGGGTTTTTGCATAACCCTAGGTCGAGGTGTGGTAGAATTAAGGGGTGGAGCACCATTTTTAATTTAAGAGGTGTTGGTTGATTTGCATTTATTGGCCTCAACACATAGTTAGCAAGTTTTGGAAATATGTGGACAATGGTGAGTTTAGTGTTCATAAACTCTACAAAAATAACATATATTGCTAGTTCCTAATTGGGGGTTCTTACCCTCCTTAGCGGGTTTATTCGGATCCTAATTTGCAAGGTTTAAATTTCCTCAAATATTACTAGGATATTAGGGGGTTGGCATCCACCCTCGTGTTCTTTTTGTTTCCCTTATTCTTCCTCCTGTTCATCTTCTTTTTAGTGTTAGGTTATGCATGTTGGTTATTGGGCGCATATGTAGCGACCATGTTTTGCTCAACATAAACTTGCATGAAGGAAAAGGGAGATCGTGAGGGTGTGGATGGATTGGAGGTCTCAACAAAGGGTCAAGAAATGGGTAACAAGGGTTAATAACTAGTGGAGTTATATATTTTATGGAAACATTGCTAGACTTAGTGCCACAACATGAGGGGCCATGAAAATAGGGTGCCTAAGGAGGAGTCCAATAAGATGTACTCATTCCAACATAAGAGGATGAGCACATACGGTTTGGAGGATTGTAGGACGTCAAAGGTTGTCCTTGTTGATATTTGTATCTCGGGATGTCCTTCATGCAATCATGCATAGCATGGAGGGACATTAGAAGAGTAGGCATGGATGTAGGATGTGAGAAACACTTTACCAGTTGGCATGGATCTAGTGGTGGAAACATGCACAGAGTTTTGAAACTTTTACCAGTTGCATGCGAGGAGTGCATAAATGAACCAATTATTAATGCAGGTGTGAGATTTTCATGATACATGTGCATGTGATTTTTGCATGATGCATGTGCATGAGATTTGCATGTTGCATGTGCATAAAAAGTATATTAGGGGTTTGGAACCCTAATATGTCACCCAAGCTATTAAAAGGATGCAAAGGGTAAAATACAGGGTACTCTTGTGTGACTCATGTGAAGATAGAGAGAGTCTACAAGAGAGTGGCCAATTTGCACGAGGAAGGTGAATCAAGACATGAGAGGGAGGGCACATTCTTGAGATGAGAAGAGCGCATTCTTGAGGCTGAGAGGGCTGAGAGCAGTTAGGCATATTCTTCAGAGGCTAAGGAGAGGGTGGCTTTATCATTCAAATTCTGAGTGACAGTCAGAGAGCATTTCTATTGAGTAGACATAGAGAGAGTTATAGGGGTGCAATCCATAGAGTGAGGGGGGTCACATTCTTCAGTATATGAGATAGATGAAGATTGGGTCGCTTATTTCAGAGATCGAAAGGGGGCACACCTCCCTAGATAGAGATCCAGAGCCAATTATATCATAGATCATAGCAGACGAAGGGAACACTTGTCAAATTGGTCACACATGTGCCAAAGGGGCGCATTTCTTTAGAGATAGTCCATCTGTTGAAGCAATCTCCCAGAGATCTTGCAGGCCTATCCAAGGCAACAATTTCTTTTGTGTAATTGATAAAGTTTATTTGAATCTCTCTCATATTTCTTTGCCTCATATTATAGAATGCCTTAGATGTTTTTTTCCACATTGGAGTTTATAAGGTAAATCATTGGGTTTATGTGTGTTTGATTTCTCGATATGCTACACATGCTCGATAGTTATTGAGTTTATAATTGTTGCTTATAGATCATATCTGAAATTTATTTTCTATGTATGTAAATGTGAATATATAGAGTGGTATATTAGAGATAAGCTCAACTCTTGTGAAAAGAGTAAGTGTATAAATTAACAATCCTAGATTTGAGCACTTGACATTCAAAAGGTCACCATATGGATAATTTCTCATAGAAGGAGGCGATTGATTGTATGGGTTTGGGTTGGAGGCCACAACACCGTTCACACCATCCATGAAATGGAATGTCCTTGACTGGTCTTGGGGTTTGGAGTCACCATGGGGAGCAATAGTGATGAGAGTGTATAGGTAACTATATTAGGCATAAATAAGGTCATACAATTGATCCTTCCATATGGATTCCTCTTTAGCTTGTTGATGCTCGAAAGCAACATCATTAGCTATGGCAGGCAGTAAAGATTCCAGGAACCTGTTACAAATGTTAAATTTAAATAGTAATCTAGGTTAATTTTAGTAAATGTATGTAATTAAACTAAGAGGTGACTTGAAAAGTCACCTCTCTTTCCCACTTAGGCTATAAATTACCCGAGGCAATCATTATTGTAATCATCTTCCTCATATTTATTACATATAAATTTTTACATTACGTTC
>LPNX010735316.1:262600-307833 GCA_001517045.1 Pseudotsuga menziesii
AGTTTGATCAAATCAATGAGAAGATTAACAAGAACTACGAGGAACTCCAGGCAAATATCAAACAAACCAATGACAATTTGACATCGACTTGGACACAAATCATGTCACGAATGGAGAATACCTTCCTCACTCTACAAGAAGACCAAAAGAAAAATCAGGAAGTTTTAACCGCCATCTTGGACATATTACAAATATCAAATGACCCGCATCCAAACTCTCCTAGAACACTGGAGCAGCCATATCCTCTATTCAACATGTTGTCCTTAGCCTCATATACACAAGGACACCAAATATGGGTGAAAGTCGAGTTACCCAAATACGACGGGGATGAACGACAATGCATAGTGTGGATTAACAAAACAGAGGAATACCTAGACATCCACAACATCCATTACGAAGGCGAGAAAATTAAATATGCCTCCATGCATCTAGAAGGAAACGCTTGTAATTGGTACTTATGGTGGAAGAATACTGCAAGAATATGCTCTTACAATTGGGCTACCTTCAAGAATGACCTCATCAAAAGATTCTAGGGCATTGAAGAAAAAGACTTGTTTTTCTTCCAAAATCACAAGATTACAACAAAAAAACAGTGTCGATGAGTACACCTGTGAGTGGGAAGCATTGTCAACTTGAGTTCTAGAGTTAACTGACGACCAACGACTACATACCTACATACACGGTTTAAAAAAAAAAGGTGATGAACTATAGTTACGCAACATCTCTACAATGGAGGAAGCATGATGCAAAGCCAGGATTATTGAAAGCAAATTCAAGAAATCCGTTCATACACATTTTGACAAAGATGACTCCAAAAGGAAGCCTTTCCAATCAACATACACAGGAAATCCAAGATATACACCACCACAACTTAGGGAAGGAATGAAGCCCATTTTAGAGGCCCGGAGAATAAAGGAAGGAAAATGTAAGTTATGTGGAAACAAATGGGCTCCTAAGCACACATGCTTACAAAATAAATTGTATGCATGTGAAGCAAAAGAAGCAAAGTTGGAAGTTGAGGAACTAATTGAAAATGACGCGGACAGTCAACCAGACTACCAAACAAAAATCGAGGACGACACCCCACAAATCTCATTAGCTACTATTACCGGAATCTCCCAACCGCAAACATTGAAGATTAAAGGACATATAAAAAATAATAACGTCACAGTTCTCATCGACTCTGGCAACACCCATAACTTTGTTAATGTCAACCTTGATAAAATATTTAACCTATTTATTCATCTAGTACCTAACATGAAGGTTATGGTAGCAGATGGAAAGAAGATTGACAATATGGGAAAATGTCACAAGGTCAAGTTATAAATGCAAGAGTATAATTTAGAATCAGACTTTTGTGCTGTACCACTGGGAGGAGTCGACATAGTATTGAGAATACAATGGTTACAAACCTTGGGTACATACTCCACAAACCACCAAGAGTATTTTATTGAATTCCAGTCATTCGGGAAGACACACAAAGTATACGGGTTCCAACTACCTCCGACACAGTTAGTTACATCTAAACAGATGGAAAAACTACTTCGGAAAGGTGCACCATCACACATACTTCAATGCCAAGAAATGGAGCTTCTAAGGTGTGAAGGAGACATGGACAAAAAACTAGAGACAAAAGCGTTGATTCAAAAACATCACAAGGTGTTTCAAGAACTACCCATGGAGCTTCCACCAAACAGAAAGATCGAACACATAATTGAAATAGAACTAGGGACAAAACCTGGAAGTAGCAAACCATACAGATACCCGCATCACCATAAAACATAAATCGAGAGGTTAACTCAGGATCTTCTAAAATGTGGCGTCATTTCAAAAAGTAGAAGCTCGTATGCGGCTCCAAAAGTGCTAGTACGAAAGAAGGATGGGTCTTTCAGACTCTACATAGATTACAGGGGATTGAACAAAATAACTATCAAAAATAAATTTCTGATCCCATTCATCGATGAGCTGCTGGATGAACTTCATGGGGCCAAGTACTTCTCAAAGTTGGATCTCCGATCTGGTTATTACCAAATCAAAGTTAGAGCGGAAGGCATAGCTAAAACTGCTTTTTGCACTCATGAAGGCCATTATGAGTTCAAAGTAATACCCTTCGGTTTGACTAATGCTCCAGCTACATTTCAAGCTGCAATGAACGAATTGTCGAAGCGATTTTTAAGGAAATTCTTACTAGTGTTTTTTTATGACATCCTCATATATATCAGAACTTGGAAGGAGCATTTGGAACACTTAAGTCAAGTACTTAACATTTTGGAAGAAAACAAATTCTACACAAAGAGGTCTAAGTGCACATTTGGAAAAGAAGAAGTGGACTACCTAGGTCACAAAATATCAAAGGAAGGAGTCCAAGTTGATCGAAGTAAAATCAAGGCAATCATGGAATGGCCCAAACCCGATAACATATCGAAACTAAGGGGATTTCTAGGCATAACATGATACTATCGAATATTTGTAAAGAATTACGCCCATAAAACAACCCTCTCAGAAATTTATTGAAGAAAAATTTCTTCCAATGGAATAATGAAGCAGAAAAAATGTTTTGAAACATTAAAATGCATGATGTATTCAACACCGGTATTAGCCATGCCAGACTTCACAAAACCTTTTGTAGTCGAGTGCAACACATCACATTTCGGATTAGGAGCAGTTTTGATGCAAGAAGGGCACCCAATAGCATTTGAAAGTAGGAAGCTCAACAAAAGAGAAAGTTTGAAGTCCACTTATAATAAAGAGATTCTGGCCATTATACATGCCTTAATTAAATGGCGACAATACCTTCTAGGGAGCAAAATACTGATAAGAACAGACCATAACATTCTTCAATACCTCCTCCAACAAAAAAATTGTCAACAGAACAACATAAGTGGATAGAAAAAATTACTACCTTTGATTTGGAGATATTACATAAAAGAGGGAAAGACAATTTAGTTGTCGATGCTCTATCTAGAAAGGATGAAGTCCAGACATATGCAATTTCAATCATTATTCCATAATGGTTGGATGAAATATGAAGATAATACGTTGAAGACCCAAACACATGCGTCGTAATCGAAGACCCGAATAGAGGTTCTAAATTCAAGTGGCAAAATGACATCTTGTGGTATAAAGGAAGGATCTATTTAAACCCAACATCAAGGTTTAAAACTAAAGTGATGATAGAATCTCATGATTCACCTGCCGTCAGACATGTAGGTTTTTTCAAAACATATTACAATGCCATACAATCGTTCTATTGTAAAGGAATGCATAAAGACATTCAAAAATATGTAGCCGAGTGTGACACATGTCAAAGGAATAAAAGCAAAAACGTCATGACGCCAGGGTTAATCCACCCATTGCATATTCCAAAGCAAAAGTGGGAGGAAATTTCTATGGGTTTTATTGAAGGGTTACCCTTATTAGATGGTAAAGATAAAATCCTTGTGGTAGTAGATCAACTAACGAAATATGCACATTTCATGGGCATAAAGAAAACTGACTCCACAAAGCAAATTGCGGAAGTGTTTTGTAAAAATATTTACAAATTACATGGTTTTCCAAAAATTATAGTGAGCGACAGAGACGCCAAATTCACAAGCAATTTTTGGAAGGAATTCTACAAGTAAACAAGGATCACTCTTATTATGAGTTCAATATATCACCCACAAACCGATGGGAAAACCGAACTGGTCAACAAGTGTATGGAAACCTATCTCCGTAGTTTCGTCACAGACAAACAAAACAAATGGTTACAATGGTTACATCTCGCAGAATGGTGGTATAACGTTACGTATCACACATCGGCGAAGATGACTCCATTTCAAGCATTATTTAGTTATGAACCATCCAGATGGAAGGAATCCGTTCAAGGAAGCACAAAAGTACCCGCCGTAAAATATCAACTGGGAGACAACCAACGAATCATGCAAACACTCAACGATAATTTAACTATGGCACAAAAATCGTATGAAACAATAAGTAGACCAGCATAGAACCAAGAGAGAGTTTGAATTAGTAGATTGGGTCTTCGTAAGACTTCAACCATACAAACAATTATCGCTAAAACAACAAGGAAAGAACAAATTAGCACCTAAATTATATGGTCCATACCAAATTATACGAAAGATTAGCAACGTAGCATACGAGCTAAAGTTATCAGAGACAAGTCGAATTCACAATGTCTTCCATGTATCAAATCTAAAAAAGTTGTTGGGACAACATCAATCAGTTCAAACAACACTTCCCGCTCTAGACGAAGAAGGGAAACTAATATTAGAACCAGAAGCTACCATCAACATCAGAGAACGAAGATTACGCACTAGAATGATCAAGGAATACCTCATTGAATGGAAGAATTGCCTAGAAGAAGATGCGTCATGGGAAACAGAGAAATTCGTTCATCAACACCCATCTTTACCTTGCTTTGAGGACAAGGAAGTTTAAAAGGAGAAGGCAATGTTACAAATGTTAAATTTAAATAGTAAGCTAGGTTAATTTTAGTAAATGTATGTAATTAAACTAAGAGGTGACTTGAAAAGTCACCTCTCTTTCCCACTTAGGGTATAAATTACCCGAGGCAATTATTATTGTAATCATCTTCCCCATATTTATTACATATACATTTTTACATTACGTTCTTTTATCCTCCATCTCCATTTCTGATCTTCAAGAGCCAATCTAAGAAGACGTGGTTATTGATCTTAATCTTGCAAAGACTCCATCATCTTTTCCACTCATGGAGGTGGTCCATGATATGGGTTGATGATGTTTGATGTCATGGTAGAAAAGATCTCTATTCCCTAATCATAGCATAAATGTAACTATAAGAATGTTAAAAAAGTAGAAGATAGGGATACAAAATCAAGATGTATTGCAGATGGTTGCTCGCTATACCACTTAGTATCAAGTCCAGTAAGGGTCCTTTAGATTATGCATAAATGAATGGAATCATCAAGGATTTTGTTATAGGAGCACTATAAATGGAGGGACATGATATGGTTTTGGGGATCCTCAACTACTTTATCTTCAAATATTGGGATGTTCGAAGTCAACTAGGTGGGTATTTGAGGCCACAAAGAGTCATGTCCAATGGGGGCATTGGTTATTCTAGACAAGTCAGGGAGTTTTAGAATATCCATGAATGGAATGATTGCAGTAGGAATGGAAGAGGAATTGTTCCCTGCAACATTATGGTTGGTTTTTTTGCTAGATGGATTTATTCCAAGAGAGGAGGAGAGGGACGAGGGGGAGCACCAACCATATTGGAAGTTAGATTATTGAAAGAGATAGCAGTGGTAGGAGAAAGTTGTGGTATGATCCATGAGGAGCTTGAATCTGATGATCCTAAAGGTGAACTATAGGGTGAGGAGGTTTGTTCGGTTATAACACATTGAGGGTTCAACCGTAAATCGCGTAGAGAGGGGTGTCCTTGAAGACTACAAGATTACCTCGGAGGAGCAATGGTGGCATGGAAAATACCATGAATCCAAATAATAGCTCAAAATAAGACTAATGAGAATAATGCTCAAATTAATAACTCTAACTCTAAAATACATTCTTGATCAAATACCAAGTGAGAAGTGCATGCACCAATTGATCTAGCTAAGCAAAGAGTAAAAATAGACGAAATGAACACCTTAGAAATAGAAAAGACACATTAGTCCTAAAAGAATAACTATAAAAAAAACAATAATGTGAAGATAAAAATCCTTAAAATATTCCCCAAAAAATGGTAGTGACAGCCACTGTTGACAAAGAAGTAGAAAGTCAATAAGGGACCTTCCAAACACTTAACTTAATGGTATCTCAACTCCACCAAGCAAGTGAATGAATATGTGAATGAGATAGTTATAAAGCAAGACGCTAGGAGCAACTCTAATCAGCCTACTTCTTCTACCTCGGGTTGCCTCCCACTTGTGAGAGACACCTCTAGGTAAGAATCTTAATAGAAAGTCTGTTAGGATACCTTATTCACAGACATGTCCAACAAGTTCCATGTACATTTAGTTAAAATCCATAATCTAGGGTATCTTTGCACAAAAAGGGCAAGGTGTTCTAATTAGACCTCTAATATTGTCCTTTGCACTTACGACCCTGAAAGGATGGGCCTTATATTAAATTGGAATCAACAATGTCCCTTACAAAAAAAATTTAGTTCCCTAAAATGACAACCTCTATGTCTCAAATGTAAGATGACTAAGGGGATTGTTTGCATGCATATCCCCACAGTCCTAACTTGACTAAAATATTATTTTGGTCCTCGGGTGAAGAATTTTAGTGAATTTAGATTAGAGGTTTCTTTTAGGATCCACTCGGGGTGACGACCGAAGTGTTATTTGAATTAAAAGAGTGGAAGTGTGTGCATGAGTGGTGTGTACAATAAGTAAACGAAATTGCAAATGCTTGGAAATAAATATAACAAAAATGAATATATATGATGATTAATACTTGAAACAAATGACTATCTTCCTAAAACTTCCATTTATTTCTTTTATAAGCAATGAACCACTTCTAATTTGCAAGCAAAGAACAAACTTAAGCAAAAATAAGCTAAGTGAATGTAAGAAATACTAACAATTTATACTAAGGGATCAAAGAGAGATTATTTTCTCAATCACTTTCTCTCAAGCAAAAGGGAAAAGATATAGCTAATTTCAAAAAAACTTACAAACAAGGGAAAATAAGGCTCTCAACCAACTACACAAAGTAGCTTTAAGCAAATCAAGGAAACCAACTCAACGCTTAACTTACCATTTTTGTTGTTAAAACAAAAAAGAGGTTAAAAGGGAATACAAAATAGAGCCCTGAAGGTAGTAGATATTTATATTTTTCAATCCTCTATCCACCTACATCGTCTAAAAGTAGTCACAATTCAACCAATATAAGAAAAAATAAGCCACAAATAGAAAAACGAAACTAAATGACAAAGCCATAACAAAAATACAAATCTAACTGAAAGGCTGCAGAACAACATTTACCTCGCTCTACTAAAAATTTGAATTTTTTGGCGAGGTCATTGTTTTTAAAGGGAAAGCCACAACTAAGAGTTGTGTTTTTCTTGGTAAAAGGCATTACATGATGTTGAAAGTCATAAACATAATAAGTAGCTCGCATCTGCAGTGAAAAAATGTGTGTGTTTTTCCTAGATTGCCCATCAAGAAACAAACAATCGCATACAACAAGCAAGTTAGCTTACAAACTACCTTAATCACTTATGGAAGAAGTTGGAAAAATGGTTTCAACACAACCAAGGATTAATAAAAGGATTTGTCCACGTTGGAGTCACCAAATTTGTTGTGTGTGATTACTCACTCATATGTGTAAAAAAACACCTACTAAAGGGTTGTACAATCTCTAGTAGTATATCAAACAAATGGAACGAAACTAAAGTAAATGAAACACATATTCATCCATTCATGCAACAAATACCATAAAACTAGCCATAAAATGCATTACAAACATTTAAAGAATGGTATATTTTTATTAATAAAAATAATAAGAGCACATATAAGTGACTTGGTGCACCTCAAGAATGACATTGCAACTTTTCAGTTTTGGTATGGTTAAGGGTGGCATGGACGTTTTATGTTTGGTATCTTCCTTCTATGGTTGGATTACTTGACTTTTCTGAAGCAAATTGGATTTTGATAAAGAATGTTTAACAGATTTTTGGATAGTTTCCTTAATGCTGCTTACTTAGAACAATCACTGGTACTTTTTGATATGGTACTCTGATTTTGAGGACAGATGGGATGTATCCTTCTCTGATGGAATGCTACGGTTCTAGCCATAACAGTTCATTTTTTTTGTGGTTGAAACTATATATACAAATATGCAGTGTGGCATATCTCCAAAATGTAATTTTGTCTCTCTTCGAATGAAATAAAATTATGCTTTTTTTCCTAGGGAAAAAAAAAGTGACTTGGTACCAGTTGTGGATGGTAGGGGACCTTTGCAGTTGATCCAAGGGGGGTTCTTTGAATGCCTTTTTGTCCAATTCTCCATTTAGGAGACTATAGGTTTAATCCCACAATAATGAAAGAAAAAGGGAAATAATGGTTCTCTCTTTATTTTTGGTGAAATTTCGCTAGCATGAAAATATTGTGGACATATGATATAAGAAATGGTGACCACGAGGACTATATTTATAGGAAATATTATTGACATAAGTGATATATGGCTCAATGTGAATAATCATCATTTAATTGATGATTTAGTGGGAAAGTTGGGGTTTGGAAGACCAAATCAATGGTTATGTTCGACCTTAAGGGTTAGGTTTGTGCACTTTCAACCACAACTACCTCTTGATAAGCTGGAAATCTTAACTTGTAAATGAATTTTTACTTTTTTTATTATTAAGGTCACGGATTTTGAGGGAAGAGGAGTGACCTGATTGCAAATTTAGAGGAAAAAGCCACAACTTATTTTATTAGGAGTAACCTACTTACCCGACCATTTGCACCGATCGGACGATCAACAACGTTGGATGTGACCGCTCACGCGAGCCAGGTCGTNCATTTTATTATGGTCAACTTTTGACTTTTCTTTCAATTTTTAGTCACATTATTGATGTCATAAAGACATAAATTAGATGGTGAAATGAATAATATTCGTTTCTCGAGATAGATAATAATTTAATTGTTGAATATCCAATTTAAGTAGGAAAACATGTTACAATCCGTAAAGGACAAGCGTAACAATGTATAAAATATGAGATATGAGATACAACGATCATGTGATGTTGTACTTATAACATTGACTGGTCACGACGGCAAGTTATGTACTTTCGATAGGTAATGTCTTTTAGATAGGATGTGTCCTTTCTTTGATCATTAATTATTATTATCGTTATTGTTTGTTATTATTATTATTTATTTATTGTGTATGTTACATTGTCTTCCCCTTTAAAATGCTTTGTCCTTAAAGCATACAAAAGTTATGTCTTCATTATGACTTGTAATTCCTTCTCATAATTCTTCATTCTTATGTTCATCATTGTTGAAGAAACAAGGCGATCTGATATTCTAAGTGATGACCAAAGTTATCGAACTGCGTAAGGGTCAGACCACCCTAACTCGATCTTTTATGAATTTGTTTAGCAATGGATTCTATAATGACAGGATTCCATACTCGAACTTCTAATCAAAAGAGCAATATCTCTACATAGCTTTGCATATTTACTTTGTCTTTGGTTAGTTCGTTGACGACCCTTTTAATTAGGATGACGATAAGGTATGCTTGTATTCAGTGTCATGTTCTTGAAACTCTTATCTTTGGATACTTGTAACGATTTATTGTTTGGTAAGGTTTTGATTGGATTTGTATTATTTGTCTTCTCCAACATCTCAATTTTTACAGCGATCACTTCTTTACTTCAATAAGATCAGTCCTTGTTTCTTCATCGATTAAGGATTCTTTGATAGATTTCTCTAACTTACCCTGTAACAACTTCTTGTCATTCTTTAGCTTATTGATCTAGGTAAGTAAAATTTCAATATGTACGTTTGAGTGTGAAAATTCTTCAATGTTCTCTGGCTTTTCAACTATGTCCTTAAGGTCTTGGTTTCCTGATCGCGCCTCTTTTAATCTTTTGATTTGATCGAGCAACCTCTCAATAGGGTTCCTTAAGCTACAAGCTTCTTGATCTTCTCTTGACAACTTCTTGTTGAATTCCTTCAAAAAAAATATTGATTCTCTTGCTATAAGTTTTGAAAACACCGCTTCTTCTCCTTGGACTTCATGTTTTTTGCAAGTAGGTTCTGATTATGATTTGTTAAACGAGTAATTTCTTCTTATTTTTGTAGCAAACTCTTTTCAAATGTATTCCTGATATCTTGAATTCGTTGCTTTAATATTTTGTCATGTCATTTTTCTCATTCATTATTTAGCTTGATAATTTACATCAAAAGTTTATGTGTTTGTGCCTTGCATATATATTCTCTTACAATGTAAGATTTACAATTATGACAAACAATAATTTTACTTTTAAAACTAAAGAAATACCCAAACTCCATTCCATTATACAAGAAAGACTTTTAATCAAAAGGTTAGATCATTTATGAAATTCACAATTCCAAATGTTATTGTTTATTTGATATACCTTAATACTTCCCTTAAGATTTGACAATTTATATATGGTATCTCCTTTTAACTTCGAATTAACACTTAAAGTAGTTTTATAATAAATAAAAATTGATATCTTTGTTTCTCAATACCTAAGACTATGGATATGGATTTAATAATTTTGAATAATCTTGTATTGCCCTTGAATAAAAACTCAATATTACCATTGTAACCCCACTTTTATATTTTATGAAATACTTTTATAACCCTTTATTAAAGTTCCATTTATAACTTTAAGCTTGGAACTTTCTACCAACCATGCATTAGTCTTTTACTCTTATACAATTTGAAAAGTACTAATCCTTCAACTCCCAATTTAAGGTTAGACTTTTTCTCTTTTGCACTTAAAAGAAGAATACTCTAAGATTTAATTAAAAGTAAAAGAAGAGTATTTAAAGATTTAATTCATTACTTGATTGACTTTATAATAAACTCATTTTAATTGAACTTGATGGATTGGAACAGCGACACCTATTATGGAGGGGCCTTAGGTTTTGGGGTCCATTCCGGAGGGGCCAGGGCTACCTTTGATTCTCAATGCTGGAATAACAAGGAGCTAACTCAACTTGAAAATAAAAATCATTATAGTCAAATTCTTTATTAGTCCATGCTTTCAGGCTTGTAGGGACTATGAAACGAATTGTCGTATTTTTTTCTTTAGAAAGATGACACATAATTCAAAGCACTTATTTCCAATATAGCCTAATTTTAAAGTTTATTTGAAGAGGACACTTTATTTTTACAAATCGTAAACTTGTAACCATCATGTCAACAAATAAAAAGATTTGAGGTCTTATTTGGACTCATATCGATACAAGGGGGCAATTTTTAGTTTCAAAACTATAATCCTTGAAACATTTCAAACGGATAGTTCTTTACATATGTTATATACCATTTTTTGAATAATGCTAAAAGGGTTGTTAGCATTAATTATAGACATTAAATGTTTAATGTTCAATGAGTGTGATTCTGCAAGTTATCTGCATCATTGCATGTAGTGCAGGCACCTTATATGCATCATTGGATGAAATGCACGTGCCTTATTCTAGGTGTCGATCTTTTGTATCTACACTATCTGGAACAACGTCAAATGGATCTGGAACTGAACAAACCATAACTGTATCATATATAACTAAATTTCCCGCCTTCACCTATAATGCTACCTCTATTCTTGCTTCTACTTTTTTCCATGAATACTTCCTAGTTGTTTAATACTACTGAACAAACTGCCGGGCTAGGACTAGATGCTTCTATGTTGGGCGAGCTTGGTTCACTTTTACTTAGTTCACTTGTAGTAACTGTGTGAATGACCATCATGTGCAAGCTTTAGAAATCGCTTTATCTTGAAATCCATAGTCGAATTCATGGAACTTCATCTTTTTCAAGGGTTATCGAAGATAGTGTTTTTGGTCTCTTCACCAGTTTAAAGAATCTGTGGATTTGAATCAAAGTAACGTTCTGTACTAAGAAACAACAGTTTGTACAAATATTTCTTGGTTTGAATTATAGTCTATTTGTAAGCAAGTTTTAGTTAATGTGTTGATGCTTTAAATGCTCTAACAATGCTTTTGAACTAAATATTACTCACAATTTTGAAGAGTTATGATAACAAATCATGCCTGAGTTGCTCACCATTTTTTCCATGTTAAGAGAATTGAAGCGAAGTGCACCATCGGTAACATGGCTTATATGTTCCATACGAATGCCCTTGTAACTTCAACTTCGTTCAACAGGTTTGTAGACACCTTACGACTGTAATATTTCTCTAATGCTCCTTTCACTTAATTGACTTGAATTACATGGAAATGTGTCGGTGAAGATAGGTCTTTTCCAAGGTCCCAAATTTTCTATGATCACTAGGAGAGTTGTGGAGAGACCAAGTTGCAAGATAAACAATTGAATGAGGACTATTGCAAGTTCCTTGCAAGTTGAACCTTCATCTCCTCCTAATTTTGCTTAATTGACTTCGATTCCACAATACAAGATGAGAAAATTTGTTATGTACACAAATTCTTGATTAAAACCTTTAATTTCCAAACCAGTGCCTATATATTAGGTCGTGTTTCTGTATTTTTGTTAAGATAGATTAGCCGACGAACCCTGTGGATATAGATTCATTCCTATATCTAATAAGGGTTTTATAGGTCTACAACGATCTAATGTATTAATATCTAAAACATATAGATGCAAAGACAAAATTAGGCGAACCATTTCCATCATATATCATACAACTTGAGCATAAACATCAAACATTGCTATATTTTAACAAAAGAACAAAAACAAATGTACATACACGGCCTAAGATTCAATTAGATGGTGTTTAATCAATGAACATTCGACTATCTAGTGTTTAAGATTCGACATACTCATTGATGAATTGAATATTATACTACAAAGTCATTGCTAACAAAGTTTAAAGAAGTTGTCCTAGAATTATTTGTTTTCTTTAGAGCAATGAGTTCTTGGATTTTTGTTAAAAGATGGACTAGGGCAATAAGGCCCCTGATTTCCACGCACTTGTAACACAACTTTTAGTTGACGCAACAATAATAATACTTTGTATGCATTTCCCTTTCTCATTCACTTTATTGTACTATGAACCTTGTGGACACACTATTTCAGATCATAGGGACTACAGACCTTATGTTATGGGTTAAGTTTTAAGCTAATTTGTATTTAAGGGATTTTATGCTATATAATTATGTCCTTATGAATGTTGAAATATTATAAATTCGAAGATTATTCTAAATATATTTTACTGATGTACCCCAAGGGAGATGTCTTATTCCTCTGTTTGGATGTTACTATTGTATTTGGTCATCATAAAGTCAGGAGGTAAAGCCTCCACTGTAAGTCGGGTCAATGGTACCCTAATGAATATAATATAATACTGTTTGATTATTCCTAGGTGAAGTCAGCCTAGACAGTTTAGTGGGACTGACTTGTTATGTTAAAAGTCAAGTAACAAAAAGAGTATAAATAGAGGAGTTGTGTTACTCATTTGAAAACAAACGCTCACTTGTGTAGAGAGAGAGAGAGAGAGAGAGAGAGAGAGAGAGAGAGAGAGAGAGAGAGAGAGAGAGAGAGAGAGAGAGAGNTTTTAACTTATACATCTTAAACGTAGGAATTTTTTCTAGGTTTTCTTCCCCTTAAGGGTTTCCTAGGATAAATATGTGTATATATTGTGATTGTGTTTCTTTCAGTGATTCTACATATGCTATTGTTGTGAATTTGGATTAAACAGTAATGATATCTAGCTAAGCATATGAAATCTTAACATGGTATCAGAGCTATCTTGAATATAACAACTTTCACAAGGAGAAATTCTCTCTCATCTCCCTTCGATAAGAAATTAGGGTTTCTACAAAATTTGGGATTTTGAAGATTTGCTTACATAGAAAATTGTGCCTTCTTAGAGCACATCTAGTGAGCCCTAGATCGAAGTTTTTTGAGTGAGTGAATCTCCAAGAAATACAAACCCTAGTTTGGACCTGAACTAGAAAACTACAGAAAAGCAGAAACACAAAATCTACAGAAATTGAAATCTCGCAAGCAAGTTTTGAAGGGTGAAGATTTGGAATCTCCAGAAACCAAGTGGAATAACTAACTCACCTCAACAAATTGCATATCATGGTAAGGTCGGTTTTTCATTTTGAGAAATTTTAATCTTTAGTGACCTCCTAGATAAGATGGCCCCAAGCACTAAGCTTGAGGACAAGCTGGAAGGCATTGAAAACTTCCGAGCATGGAAGTGTAGGATTGGTCTCATTCTTAGAGAGAATGATATTGACAAATACTTCAAAGATGAGGTTCTTGAACTAGAAGAAGATGAAGCTAAGGAGAAGCACCAGAAAGACCTAATCAAGGCAATGAGGATCATTGGTGATTCTATCAAATATCACTTGATCCCTCAAGTGTCATTTAAATAGTCACCAAAGCAAATGTATGATGCCCTTTCCAGAATGTATGAGGGAAGGAACATCAACAAAAGATGAATTTGAGAGCTCACATGAAGAGCACCAAGATGAGTAAAGGAAAATCCATTCAAGATTACTTAACAAGGGTCTCCCAGTTCAAGGAACAACTAGATTCTATTGGACACTCCCTCGATGAAGATGAACTAGTCATGACTGATATCAATGGTCTCACTAGACCTTAGGAGTCATTCATACAGACAATGTGTGCCAAAAAATAAAGTATGAAGTTTGACATTGTATGGGAAGATTGCATCCAAGAGGAAGCTAGAGTAGCTAACATAGAAGCTCTACTTAAATAAGATAATCAAGCTCTAGCCACCCATACAACAAGAGTAAGACAATCAAACTTCAAGAAGGATAGTCACAAGGAGTATAGACCTCCAAAGAAGATTCAAAGGAAAAGAGAAAGCAGTTAGAAGAAAGACTACTCCAAATATCAATGTTATAACTATCATAAGATAGGACACCTTACCAGAGAGTGTCCATTGAAGAAGAACAACAACAAAAGACATCATGATCATCTAGATGAAGATGAGGATGAAGAGCAAGAAAGACCTCGAAATATACAAGCAAAAGAAGAAGATGTAGAAGAATATGTACTATTCACTGCACTCTCTGGGTCTTTAATACCTAGGAGAATATACATGGCTTATTGATAGTGGTGTCTCAAAGCACATTAAAGGAAAGAAGCAAACTTAGAAGAAAAGAACTCTCCTCAGAAAGTATCATTAGGAGATGACTATCAATATCCCATCAAAGGCATTGGTGAATCAAGCTACAAGTTTGACTCTGGAACCTTCATGAAGATGAAGGAATTACTATATGTACCAGGTTTGAAAAATAACTTACTTTCCATCTTAGCATTAGATTAGAAAGGATATAGAGTTGCTTTTATAAATGGACAAGTGATCATGTGGAACAAAGGAAAGATAATTGAAGATGTTGTGGTCATTGGTGAAGAAGAAGGAGGATTGTACAGACTCAAGGGACATCCAGAAACAACCCTTGTCCATGAGACCAATAGCTCAAGTGAATGATGGCATATAAGGCTTTCTCACATCAACTACAAAGCATTACCCTATGTGAGGAAGGTGGTAACAAATTTACCAGATTTGAAGATCAATCATGAAGGTACTTGCAAAGGATGTGCAAGAGGAAAGAACGTCGAGAATCCATTTTCGAAGAGTGAAACAAAGACTAAAGGTAAGTTGGAGTTAATTGATTCTGATTTATGTAGTCCTATGCGCTCCACATCTTTAAGGGGATATAAACATTATGTTACATTTATTGATGACTATTCAAGAAAGACATGGATATACTTCTTGAAGGAAAAGAGTGAAGTGTTTCCAAATTCAAGGAATTCAAAGCCTTAATAAAGAACCATTCAGAAAGAAGAATCAAGACAGATAGATCAGATAATGGTGGAGAATATACTTCAAAAGAATTTGAAACCTTCTACAAGAAGCCGGAATAAAGAGGGAACTAACCACTCCCTACAATCCCCAACATAATGGTGTTGCAGAAAGAAAGAATAGAACCATTGTGGAAGCTATGAAGACAATGATTCATGATCAAGACCTTCCCATGCATCCATGGGTTGAAGCAGCAAGAACAACTGTGTATGTGCATAATAGATCAAGACTCCTGGATAAATGTATACAGGAAAGGAACCTGAAGTGAGCCATCTCAAGATATGTGGTTGTCCAAGATATGTACATATTCCAAAAGAGAAGAGAACCAAGTTGAATCCTTCCAGAAAGAAGGGAATATTTGTTGGATATTGTGAAGTCTCCAAAGCCTTCAAGATATACATTTCAAGATTCCATCATATAGAAATTAGTAGGGATGTGACATTTGATGAAGAAACAAATCTTAAGAAATCCATAAGATGACAGCTTGAAGAGGTACATGAAGAGGATGTATCTCCTAGAAAGGTAGAAGCTGAAGCCTTTCTTGAAATTGTAGCATCAGAAGATCATGATATGATAGAACCTCATGAACCCCCTACTATGGATATATCTCGAAAGAGAAAACTTGCTTGGGTAAGAAAAATCATATAAGAAGCAGAAAAGTATGGAGCTCCATAAGGCTCCACAAGAACAAGCAAGAGATCAAAGTCATTCTCCAGTTATGTGTCTTTGATGTGTGATATTGTAGATCAAGAACCCACTAGCTATGGGGAAGCTGTAAATAAGAAAGAATGGGTAGAAGCGATGATGGAAGAATACAAGTCAATAATGAAGAATGATGTTTGGGATACAGTACCCAAACCAGAAAATGAGAGTGTAGTATATTCCAAGTGGATCTACAAGATAAAACATATTGTTGATGGAAGTATAAAAAAATACAAGGCAAGATTTGTAGCCATAGGATTCTATCAAAAATAGGGAATTGATTATGAAGGGACATTTGCGCTAGTAGCAAGGTACACTTCCATCATAACCATCATGGAACTTGGTTCCATGATGAAGTGGAATCTACACTAGATGGATGTAAAGACAAGCTTCATGAATGCTACGATTGAGGAAGAAGTATACTTCAAATAACCACAAGGATTTGAAGTCGGAGACAGAGTGACTCTTGTATGTAAGTTGGAAAGGCTATGTATGGACTAAAGCAAGCTCCTAGAGCTTGGTATGGAAGAATATATATCTTCTTGAAAAACTTGGGATTTACCAAAAGTAAAGTTGATCCTAACCTTTACCTTAAGGTTATGGATGATGAACATGTCATATTATTACTATATGTGGATGATCTTTTTCCAACAGGAAATGAGAAACAAATTGCAGAAAGCAAGAAGAAGATAGTTGAAGAATTCAAGATGAAAGATCTTGGATTGATGCACTATTTCCTCGGGATAGAAGTGTGGCAGAGCCCGGAAGGAATATTTTCGAACCAGGGAAAGTATGCAGTGGAAATCTTTAAAAGATTTGATATGTTGGATTGTAAAGCCATGGCCACACCAATGGATACCAACCTGAAGCTGTTATCTAACAAATCATCAGAGTCAGTGGATGTGACTCTATATAGACAGATTATTGGGTCGTTGATGTATCTGACGAATACTAGGCTAGATATATGCTTTGTTGTGAACACCCTGAGTCACTATTTAGTTAAACCTAGATGGGTTGACCTGATAGCTGCAAAGCATGTGATGAGGTACCTAAAAGGTACGATAGATTTTGGACCATACTATGATAGAGATCATGACTACATATTGTATGGATATACAGATTCAGATTGGGTAGGAAGTGCCGCAGACAGAAAGAGTACCTCAAGTGGATGTTATTGTCTAGGATCCACCATGATCTCATGGTTGAGGAAGAAACATTCTAGTGTTTCTCTCAGCACGGCTGAAGCATAGTACATAGCAGCTTGCTCTGCTAGTTGTGAGGCGATATGGATTCAGAAGCTGATGTCAAGTCTATTTGACATTGAGTTGGATACCACCGTGATTCTATGTGACAACCTGTTGGCATGCAACAACCCTCTCATTTTTTTCTTCTTTGTTGAGCAAAATTGATTAGTGCTCTTCTATGTTATATAAGAGTGCCTTCAGAATCTTCGATTATGAAGGTACTCTCAATAAAGGAAGAGTTAGAAGCCAAAATGGTAGTTTAGGAAACACTTTGAATCAAGCTAAGTCTTTCATTTTTGCAGCTCTTATATTTATTCTCATTATTCCATGATAATATATTATTAATATAAATGAAATGTTGCTTTATACTATTTAGTAAGAAAGAATTAGCTTAAGTGGTTCATAACCCTTGTATTTATTAAAATTTCTTTTTAATACTTGGCTTCAAATATTTGACATAGTGTTATTTATCAAACATTTTTATCATTATAAACTTCTATAAGTTATGTCTCATATAATGTGTAAATAAATAACAAATTGCCTTATATGTATTTATAATAAAAGATCTTGCCTTTATTTTTATTTTTTCAAAATTTTGATTAGAATCATTTATCTATGCTTCTAATGATAAATCGAAATTGATTCTGATCTAAAAGGTTGGCTTGGTATGATTGTTTTCTAATCAACATTTATATGGCTTATGAATGTTAATTCTAATAACCCACAAGTTGATATTCCAAGTTAATATTTTTGATGGACTTATATTGGAAAGATTTACTTGTCGATTATTATTGATGATATCATTTATACACCATAATCATTTGTAAACATGTGATTTCCTATTGTTTAAATTGATGTTACATTTAACCTCCATGTATTAGACTTATCATAACAAAGGTTAACAGCTGGGAGGGAATGAATATGACACGAACCTAGACATCCTTACACCTGTTATTTTTACATCACGGATTGACAAGAATTTCAATGCAAAATCATTATTTATTAAATGGTGTTTTTTGTCGATTTTTGGGTCATCATTCTAAAACATTGGGATTAAAAATGAAATCTTATAAACAAACACATATAATGTAGTGTGTTAATTGTGTCATTTCGGAACGATTCTCATAAATCTTTACGTACAGGGTTATCATTTTCAAATCTTAGTTTTTATGATTTTAACCTTGAAGTTACTTCATTGAGAAAATGAATCTTGAAATCAAATAATGGTTGCCGAGAAGCGTTGCACAATGATTTGGTTAGCTTGGTGGTCTCGATTTTTGAAGAAACAGAATTTCATAACTTGTTTTCATTACATTGAAACTATGGTTACTAAAATTGGATTTAGGGTTTCAGTTATCATCTCAGGTGAACTGGGTTATGATGTGATATGTTACACTCTGCCATTCACATGGATTCCAATACCATCTGTGTTCACGCATCCCTTTATCCCGAACCCTAATCGAAACCTTTGCAGAGTGGAAATGGCACCTTTGAATCGCTTTGAGATTTCAGGCCCTGAGTTGGTTGAATCAAACCCAGAAGCAACCGCATTGTTTGATCAGATAGGCTGGGGTTCATTTTTTAAAGGTTTTAGTGGTCATCATGTGGTAATAACCAGACAATTCGCTTTGTCATTTAAGAATGATGCAGCTCGAATTGGGGATTTTCGGCTGGTTTTGAATGAAGATATAATTGCTGAAGCTACTAAGTTTCCTCAAATTGGTGAGCGTTGGTTCAAAGGTCAGAAGGTCAATAAGAAGAAGTGTGAAATGTTCCTCTTACCATTACCAGAGGGTTCAGATCTTGGAAGAGGCGTTTCTGTTAAATTTGTGAAACCGCAATGGAAAGCTTGTTTTGAGATTTTAATCAGGTATGTTACCTGCGATGGCAGCTACTCTCATATACATTACTATCATTTACGGTTGTTGATGGCCTTAAAAGGTAGAAAAATCAATTTGCCTTTCTTTCTGCTTCAGAGTCTTAGGAAAATGGCTCATACTGTACATAATATGGTTGGAGATATAGAACAAAGTCTTTTTCATCATGGTCTCCTTAAAATCTTATTTCAGTACGAGTTAAATTGCATTGGTAGGTCTTGGGATGAATTTTTGAATGCAAACAGTTTTGGATTAACCCAGTATTGGCCCACTCTTCGTCCAAAAACCCGTAGAAAACGTAAATGTTTTCCTCAAACTAAAGCCAATTTAGAGTCAAAAGATGTGGAAACATATAAATTAGGAATGCTGACAGAGGATAATCTAGGGCATACAGTAGAAACCCTTCCTTTAAAGTTTGAAACCTCGGTCGTCTCGGCTTTATATGAAGATCCTCATATTGTATCTTTGAATGCAAGGGAAAAAACAAAATTGTTAAACAAAGGAAAGGTGAAATTTGATGGTGAATCGAGTTTATTGGAATTCCCCATTACAAGAATGGGTTTGCGCAGAATTACTAGAAGCATGAAATCTTCCACTTCGAAAGAACCGGTTCATGCCCGGAATTTGCCATTTATCGAAATTTTAAGTGAGGAAGAGAATTATGGTTCAATAGAAGTATATTCACAGGAGTGTGAAGAAAAAATGGATAATCCCGTCGTGTCTTTGAATAATGATTATAATGAGAATCAATCGCCGATTCTACCAAATGATAAAGAAATCAAGTTAGGGTCTGCCTTGAATAACGATTCTTCATCAGAGCAGACGCTGGGGAATACTGTGAAATCTATAAAATTAAAACAACAAATTAGACAACTAAAAGGAAAACTGGAAAAAGCTGAATCGAATTCCATTGTGTTGAAGGATGAAGTGCAGAACTTAAGGAATGAATTATTGACCTGGATAAAACGATGGTAGAATTTAAAGGAGAAAAAGGACAGGTTGAAATCTTTGAAAAAATCTTGGGTTACTGCTAATAGAAAGCTTTTAAAACAAGAAGAACAACATAAAATGGAAAGTATAAAATTAAGGGCTAAATTGTCTGAGGCTCATCGAGTTATTAACTCAGAATTGCACCTTAAAATGGTTATTACTGATGAACAGGTAATTGGCATGCCCACAGAATCATAGATTCTGTAGGCATTGCATATCATTTAATTTAAATTGTTATTTCAGTTTTAATATTTATGATAAAACTCATGCAGGGTTAATTGATTTTGCAGGTGTCATATGGATCTTCGATTTTGGTGGTGTTCTTTCCTTTTATTTTGCCGACAAATGATGAAGTTGTTTTCAAGCTGGAATGATCTAGATGCCAGATGTCAAACAATAGATTGCTACATGGATAAGTCGACATTCATGGATAAGAAAGTAGTTATCAATTTGGCAGTTCAAATGCAGGTGCACCAATGAGGAATATGATAGTTAATGTCCCAGTTTCTAGATGTTCGATGATTTAGACTCAATAGTTTGTTTTTAATTCTAGTTACATAGAAATAGGAGAGGCAGTTATTAGTCTTGCTTATAAAACTAGGAAATACTGATTATAGATAGGGGATGGAGTATTGAAGAAATAGACTTATATGAAATATAACTACAGTTTTGGTTTTAATCTCTTTGCTGGAGTTTTGCCTTCGGGGAAGGATTGTGACTTGAGTTCTCAAACTGGTATCACTGTCTGTTACTATTTTTGAAAACTTAATATATATATCTCATTTTCTCATTATACTTTTGTGCAATTATACTGTGTTATGATTGTGTTTATTATCCAAAATAGTACTCTGTTTACACAATATTAATGTGAATGAGAGTATTATTGAGTTTGATTAATCAATATTTGTATTGATAATTGGAATTTGGTAATATAAACATTTCATATTTATTTTTGATTTCACTTGTACTTTTACAATGTCTTCATGAATAAATATCATCTTTTTATTCAAATATTTGATATTGATTATTAGTTATTAATTAATAAAACATCACAGAGAAATTAAAAGTAGTTATCTATTTTAATTTTCTGTTGTTGTGCATATTTAGCAGAGTGATTTAATGATAACGATTTAAATATTTTCATTTAAATCATTATTCTCTATCTCTTTGTTTATTTGAATTATTAATTGATAATTAATTTAGTTTTCAAGTTGCTCTCAGCTGAGATAGGATAGCTAGTTAATTTTAGGCTTAGTTTAGTTTATTTTTAAATTTTAGTTTAGTTTAACAGTTGTCAAATAAGAATTAGATTAATTTCATAAAATTTAAAAACCGTCCTTAAGTTAAACTATTTGGAACAAAACCCTAAAAACTGAAGACTTTCCTTAAGAAAGCATTTTTGGATAACTTAGGTCTTAGAAAACTAATTCTAGGGTTTATTTAGGTAGTAATACGATTAGGATATATTTTACTGAATTTTAGATTCTCCTTAAGAGGAAAATTTAGTTGGTAGCAGGACCATAACCTGCGAGATTTTGCCATTTCAAACACACCAGAAGCTGCTCTAAGCGACTTGTGTGGGCATAATCTCCTTAAGTTGGCCAAGTTAGAAATTACAGACAACAAATGGCGCTAGAAGGAGGGCATGTTAATGAGTAATGGTAGGTAGAACTAACGATAAAACTTCGACCAGTCAACAACCTCCATTACAATCCGAAGTTAGTAGATCACCATTCATAGAGACTATTAGGAGCATCCTTGAGCGTGACCATATCACATCCCCATTCACTCCTGAAAAGAGTACCCAAACTTTATAAGAATCACATCATATTCTTAAGTTGGCCAAGTCATAAATTCTGGCCAACACAACCAGAGTTATGTAAAGATGACAGAGAATCCTGTGTTCCATGATAAATCAAAGCACATAGAAATCCGATATTTTTACGTAAGTTATATGGTACAGAAGGGAGCTATAAAACTCCAGTATGTGAGTACCGATGAGCAAGTTGCTGATAAGTTGACCAAGACTCTATCTCGAGTAAAGTTTGAATACTTTTGTGACAAGCTTGGTGTAGTCCAAAAAGGATTTCCTCGCAAGGAAGAACAATGATGATGATACATACCTTCCTTGCAAGGAGTTACGATGATGATATGGACCCTCCTCGGAAAGGAGGAATAGGTTGAAGATATGAACCCTTCTCGGAAAGGGGGAGCAGGTTGATTATCTAAACCTCCCTAGAAAGAGGGAGTGATGATGAGATTTTTATTGATGATGGGATGGCAGCGATGTTCCAGTACAAAAGAGGCTAAGTGTGTCTGTAGATGCTGACAAGGTCTGGCATTCACTTGTGGATGTTAGTATCTTCTTTTGAGGATGGTCTTGCGAACAATAACACTCTGCTCTTGACAGTGGTCCTATCTCTTACTGAATAAGGATGGTCCTGCAGATGATACTCTCGCATGGAGAGTGTACCTACATTCATTTGTAGATGTCGTAGAATAACACCTACTTGGAGTCATCCTAGGTTTAACATGCTAAGGATGGTCTATGATGAGTCCTTACAGACGACAGGTCCTGCATTCAGTTATGGATGAGATCTGTAGTTGTAGATGATTCTCTAGCATGGAGAGTGTGCCTACATTCACTTGTAGATGTTGTAGAATAACACTCGCTTTGAGTGGTCCTAGCTTTAACAGGTTGAGGATGGTCTATAATGAGTCGTTACAAACGATAGGTCCTGCATCCAATTATGAACAAGATCTATAGTTGTAGACGATACTCTCACATGGAGAGTGAGCCTACATTCACTTGTAGATGTCATAGTATAACACTCGCTTAGGATTGGTCCTAGCTTTAACAGGTTGAGGATGGTCTACAATGAGTCCTTACGGATGATAGGTCCTGCATTCAGTTGCGGATGAGATTTGCAGTTGTAAACGATACTCTCGCATGGAGATTGTGCCTACATTAACTTGTAGATGTCATAGTATAACACTCTCTTGGGAGTGGTCATAGCTTTAACAAGCTAAGGATGGTCTACGTTGAGTCCTACATTCAGCTGCAGACGACGGGTACTGCATTCATTTGCAGAGGAGATCTGCATTCAGTTGTAGATGATATGGTCCTGGATTCATTTACGGACAATCCAGTTGGTTGATGCTATGGACCCTCCTTGTTAAGGGGGAGTAGGCTGACAAGGATTGCATCATCCTTGGACATATGTACTAAAGTGATAAGGATTGATCATCCCATAAAGAGATCATGTGTATTGTAGGTAGTGTTGCGGCAAAGGATCGAGAAGATTGAAGTGCTGCTGCAAAGGATCAAGAAATATCGAAGTGCTACTGTGAATGATCATGAAGATCGAAGTGATGCTGCAAAGGATCAAGAAGATCGAAGTACTGCCTCAAAGGATCAATAAGATCGAAGTGCCTCTGCAAAGGATCAAGAAGATCGAAGTGCCTCTGCAAAGGATCAAGAAGATAAAATTGTTGTTGTAAAGGATCAAGAAGATCGAATGTTGCTACATGGGATTGAGAAGATTGAAGTGTTGCTGCAAAAGGATCAAGTGATCGAGTGCTGCAGAAGATGAATACTCAGTGTTGTAGAAGATGATGTTCCAGTATTAAAGACAATGAATATATTCTAGTAATAGTTCCAGTTGCTGATGATTGTTGAAAACTTCTTATGACGTATAGATGTATTACCTTTATACTACTAAAGATGCTCTCTCTCGTCACTCCTATAGTTGATGATGATGTTGTTAGTAGAATACCCTTCGCGTTAAGGGGGAGTGTTGAATTATTATAACTTCGAAGAATATTCTAAATGTATTGTACTGATGTACCCCAAGGGATATGTCTTATTCCTCCATCGGGATGTTACTATTGTATTTGGTCATCATAGAGTCATTAAGTATAGCATCCATTGTAAGTCAGGTCAATAGTACCCTGATGAATATAATATAATACTGTTTTGAGTCTTCCTAGGTGAAGTCGTCCCATACAGTTTAGTGGGGCCGACATGTTAGGTTAAAAGTAAAGTAACAAAAAGAGTATAAATAGAGGAGATGTGTTCCTCATTTAAAAACAAACACTCTCTTGTGTATTGTGCATAGGAGAGAGAGAGAGAGAGAGAGAGAGAGAGAGAGAGAGAGACCAAAAAGTAGGAGGATTACATGTTCCTATTTTGGGGTTTTATCTTATACATCTTATTCATAGGAAGTTTTGTTGGGTTTTTTCCTTCCCCTTGAGGGTTTCCCAGGATAAATATGTCTATATCTTGTGATTGTGTTTCTTTCAGTGATTCTGCATATGCTACTATTGTGAATTTGCTAGCTAAGCATATGAAATCTTAACAATGAATTGTTAATATGAGCACCTTTATGCTTTCTCTTAATAACAACCTTTTTTTGTTGCCTTGCTTATGAGTAAAGTAACTAGACATGCTTTTGGATGTGACATAACTCATGAATAAGGGCATGATTTCTCATATCAGCTACAAATCTGTCTTTTGCAGAGGTCATGGCCCCAAATAACAATGTCTGCATAGGTGGACCATAAACAAATTTGCACACTATTTGATTATTACGGAGAGGGCAGGATACAATAGAGGTTTACATTCTCAATTTAGTGGTTCGCTATCATTGTTGAACCTTGTCCACCAAGAGGCTTTGATATCTCATTGAAAACACAATATTTATATTGATAACGGGTCTTTAGTTTTGCATTATGTCATAACAACGGAGGAGTTAGCAAGAGCAGGGGGTTATTTTATGGCAGATTTATCTTAAAAGGATGCAAGCAACACAGATAAAAGAGTGGTCTACCTAAACGCAAAGCAATATAAAGGGATTTTAAAGCGTAGAGAGACCCAAAAGTTAAGACAACTACATAAGAAAAAAATCGCAATGATTCCTACCGAAATTGAACAACATATTCAGTAAGGATTCTCAAACTAGTATGGAGCAAATAGAAATTATTAAGGATCTTGAGTCAAAATTGAACAGAGGGGAGTTTTTCACAACAAACAAAGAGGACAAGGAAGCAAATAATCATGAAAACGAAGACCTATATAGTCGCACATCAACACCATTAATGTGGCCATTTGAGCTATATGTGAAAGAACTCATGGGCATGAAAAGGAGACTCAAAATTTTAGAACATAAAGGATGATACAAAGGCAACAAAGTAAATGAAATTGCTGAGTTCAAGGGAAAAATAGAGAGAGAAACAAAACACTCAAGGAACAAATCTCAAACATGCAGGTTAAATTGGAAATAGGACAACGAGAATTGACTTCCTTGAAACAAGAATTAGAACAATTGAAGATAACTAGATTTGAGAAGACATAATTAATAAAAGAAGAGGACACAACATAGACACAAGAGATTCAATTTGCATTAGCTGACTTGGAAGTTAAACAAAATCAATTAAAAGATTGGATAGAAAAGGCTAAATCATGGTGACAAGTTGTAAGCGGGTCATCAAATCGATAAAAATAAGGCATTCATAAGCAAATCAAAATACAAATAAAGGAGGAATATGATAAGCGAGGAAAGGTTGCAAATATCATTATTAAATGCCTATGAGACTTTGGTGAAAGTGAGAGGACAAACATTCTAGCAAGGGACTTCCTTAAAGAGAAGTTGAAATGGATAGGGTGTATTCATAAGCCAAGTAGGATTGGAAAGAAGATAAAGGTTGGAAGAGATAGACACGTAAGAGTTAAATTAAGAAATATAGAGGATAAGAATATGATTTTTAGATATAGAGGATTTCCTTGAGGCATACGCATCTACCTAGACGAGGACTTGAATTTTGCTCAATAAGAACAACATAGAAAGGGATTGGGAAAAAGTGAAAACAACAAGAAATGAGGGAAAGTGGGCATGTTTGAAGAATGATAAATATCAAATCAATGATTGTTTCCCAAATAAGAAATAGGAAATTGAGGCCCCATGATACTGTTTACATGTAGTAAGTTATAATTGCAGAGGTTGTCCATGGAGAATAGGTTCAGGGTTGGGGCCCATAACATAGGGGAAACTGTTGATGTAATTGTAACTTCAGAATGTATTCACTTGTATTTCTTATCTATTGTAACCTGATGTTTATTTCGGGATGTAATTGAGTCATGTCATACCCCGATGTTTATTCCAGGATATAATTGAGTCATGTCATACCCCGATGTTTATTCGAGGAAGTTTCTATAATGAGAAAGTCATGTCAAGTCATTGTGGGTAACCCTCCTATTGGTTAAGGGTTAAAGTCCCCACAGTTATGGGTTCCTTGGGTTATTAGAATATCCTAGTGAAGTCGACCCTAGGTGAGTCATTGTATGTCAGGGCAATAGTCCCCACCATTGTGTTACCCTCCTATTGGTCGGAGGAGGCAAAGCCCCCACAAGTGGTGGGGCACTAGGGTTATTAGACACTCCTAGAGATGTCGACTCTAGTAAGTAATTGTTAAGTGAGGCTGACATGTTGGAGTGGGTTCCAAGTGAACAAAAGAATATAAATAGAGAGTGAGAGCCTCTCTATTTATCATTCTCATACACACACTCACTCATTGGGGCGCATGAGTGAGAGAGGAGAAGCTCTCTCAGTGTGAGAGAGAGAGATTGTTGCTGTTGGGAGATCATCTTACTGTTTTCCGGTTTTACCTTTTGTGCTGATTCTATCTCTGAGGAAGTTGCAGGGTTTTCTCCTTTATGGTTTCCCCGAGGAAAATTCTTTGTGTCTCTTGTCTCTTGTGTTGTGCTTGTTATTCTCTTAGTTAAAAGATCCTAAGATCATAATGCTAGCTTGAATGTTGAAAAACTAACATGGTATCAGAGCTAACCTAAGAAGAAGACATTGCCAAACTACAAAAGCTAGGGCTTCTTACTTTTTGGGTCTCTCTCCACAATCCATCAGCAAAAGTAAGCTAGGCTGACTCTCCATTGAAGGGCGCATCTTTTTGTTGAAGTAGAATTCGATTCCGAGCATTTTCAGTTTTCAATGCAAAAATTAGGGCTTTCTACAAAAGAGGAATTTTTGAGTGAGCCCAACATAGGATTGTTCTCCTCATAAAAACCGAAGTTTAGAGACCTGCATCAAGAAATTTGGTTGGGTGAAACTTCGGGAAAGTCAAACCCTAGTTTGACCCCGAGCTAGAAAAACCCTAAATACTAAAAATGCTAAGTTTTGGTACATTCACAATATCCCAAGATTTGTGAAGGCTCAGGAGCTGAAAATTACATGGGCCTAATATAAAATCATGGTGAACAATGTTTCCAAAATTCAACCTCGTATTCTCTATATTCTGGGAGATATGATCCCTCCAAGTTAGGGTTCCAGCCTCTTCCAGAATTCATCCCTAAACAGGACACCTGGGGAGAATTGCAATATCTTGGGCTACCGAGGTCAAAATGGAATTCCTAAAGATGTTATAGAAAGGGAATGGACTCTACTTTTTGCGGTCCATATTTCAGTCTCAGAAGATGAACCAGTGACACGTGGAAGTCTATACAACTTCGTTGTTCTGAACAGTCATGTAACATGTCACCTTGGGAAAAGGATCATAAATCCCAAATGGTGAAACCAATTCTAATGAAACCTATGGTGTTGGAACAGGGACATGTGAGGTTACCTTAGTGTGAAATTTTAGACACAACGGATTGGTAATTTTGGATATATCATAGAAACAGTAACAGGCATTTCTGCAGAAGAAATTGGAAAATTAGGGCTTCCTATTCCGGGAGCTTCCCTCCACTGTTTTCAGAAAAGGAGTACTTTGGATAGCTCCATTTGAAGAGATATATATTTCTATCCAATCAGATCTGAAATATTCCAAGTTTTGAAAATTAGGGTTTCTCTGACAAACCCTAGATCATCCAGGTCCAGAACCAGGACGAACACCTCAAATCGGTAAGATCTAATCCTTTGCTATTTTCATTTGAGGTTCTCATTTCAAAGTGATCTATCACATCAGCTTGATGATAAGCTTGGTGAAGTTGACAACCTCCAAGTATGGAAGTATATGATCTCTCTTAAGAAAATGAATTAGACACCTACATGAGTAGAGAGGTTCCAGTTCCAGAGGGAGATGAGGTTAGAAGCCTTACACAAGAAGAACTTGGTTAAGGCCAAGAAGATCATTGTTGATTCAGTCACAAATCAACTTATACTACAATTGTCTTCCTTAAAGACACCGAACATGTTTGATTCCTTGACCAAGATATTTGAAGGGAAGAAATCGAAATATGACCTTAAGAAACCAGTTGAAGAATGTGAAGATCCAGAATGCAGAGACCATGCAGTCACGTTACAAGGGTCTCTCAAATCAAAGAACAACTTGAAGCGATAAAAGAAGAAGTGAAGAATGCAGAAGTGGTGATAGCCACCTTGAATGGCCTCCCAGGATCATGGGATTCATTCATGCAAGGAATGTGTGCCAGAAGGAAGTGATTACTTTCATTAGACTTTGGGAAGAAGAAGAAGCTCTACCCATAAGAAGAGAAGAGAAGAGAAGAGAAGATGGAAGCAACTGAAGATCAAGCTCTCACCTTCCAAAGAAGATCCCTCAATCAATGAGGAATATGAAGATCTCAACTCTTGAAGAACTTTTTATACACCTTAGCATTTGGATAAGAAACGATGCTATTATGAATGAAGAAGACGATGAAGCTGAAGACTCAAGAAGGAGTATTCCCACAAAACAAATAAAGATAAGTATTCAATTGTCATTTCATGATATTAATTTGTTATGCATTTGTTTATATTGATGTATTATGCATGATAGGATGTTTGCATTAATGACAGTATACTACTAATATGCATATGAGGGGTAAGTAGCTCATGGTGCTATACAAAATCTCCATTGCTACTTATCTAGAATGAAACCTCTTTGCTGACATATTGGATTAGTGCACAATCTCAATGTTGTCCTGGTAGAGATGGAAGGCATCTAGAAAAGTTTCTGTGAGATATGGATGAATGTTGTATTGGCTAAAGTAGTTGCATGATCATATATTTATGCATAAGAATTTTCCAGTATGAATATTCCTTATGAAATGTTTCTAACCATACAAATGCATTTGACTTGTAGGAAAGATCGCATACCTAATCGCCTACAAGCAAAGAAGGATGAGACTTGTTTTGAAGAACAAGTGACGACAGTTCAAGATGAAGAATAATACGATGAATGTAGCAACATCATTGATACAAAACCTTCCAGCTATGAAGAAGTTCAAGAAGAATGATGTCTAGGATGCAGTATCGATACGTGAAGGGAAGTTCGTAGTTCCATCATGCAGTAGATGGAAACATCGTGGGGTACAAAGCAAGATTCGTAGCACGAGTCTTCTCACGAAAAGAAAGCATAGACTACGAAGAGACATTTGCAGCCACTGGAAGTGAAGCTACATGACATGCACAATCATGTGTGCAAATGAAAGAAGGCCTTGTACGAGTTCAGAAGACACCCATGGGATAACACATACATGATGAGCTTGATGAATATCTTAACCTTTGCTACAAGGTTGATAAAGGATGACAAGCTCATAGATGGATATGAGAAGAACTTTTGAAAAAGTTCAAAATAGAGGATCTTGGTATCCAATGATCCTAGATGGATACTACTTGTCACTCCAGTACAAAATCTTTCAGTGCATAGGTTACGGAAGACAGAGGGAGTATGATGCTCCGCTTCAGAGGGAGTGACTGCAGAAGATCCTGAGGTTTGACATGGTACGATAGGATGGATAGATCATTGATGACTTTAGGCTTTACTGAGAGTAAAGTGGATTCCATCCTTTGCTTCAAGGTTGAAGGCGGAAGACCAGTGATGCTCCTGTTATGTGTCGATGCACTATTTTCTTGGCATGGAGGTGTGGATAAGGGAAGTATGCAGTAGAGATCCTGAAGAGGTTTGGATGATGGACTACAAGACTATGGCCACACCTATGGCATCGAACCTAAAGCTATTGAGCGATGCTTCATCAGAGTCGGTTGATGCTACGATGTATCGTCAGATGATTGGGTCATTGATGTACTTGACAAACACGAGAAAAGACATTTGCTTTTCTGTGAACACCTTGAGCCAGTTCTTGATAGATCCGAGAAATGTTCACTTGATTGCTGCAAAGCATATTCTGAGGTACCTGAGGGGTACAATTGATTATGGGCTCAAGTACGATGTGAATCAAAGGATTAACCTTGAGGGTTATGTTGATTCAGATTGGGGAGGCAGTGCCATCGATAGGAAGAGCACTTCAGGGTGTTGCTTCAGTATGGGATCAAGTGTGGTCTCTTGGTTTAGCAGGAAGCAATCTGTGTGGCATTGAGTACAGCTGAAGCAGAGTATGTCGCAGCTTGTTCAGCTAGTTGTGAGGCAGTATGGCTGCAGAAGCTACTGTTTGATTTATTTGATCTCCAGATGGATGCTACTTGTATACATTGTGACAACCAAAGTTGCGTGAAGTTGTCAGAGAATCCAGTGTTCCATGACAAGTCGAAGCACATCGATATCAAGTATCACTATATCAGGGATGTGGTGCAGAGAGGAGCAATGAAGCTCAGTATGTTGCGACGGAGGAACATATAACTGATGTGTTGACGAAGCCATTAGCCAGAGTGAAGTTCGAGTACTTCAGGGAGAAGCTTGGTGTTCTCCAGATCGAGGTTTCCTCCAAGGGAAAGTGATGAGTCCCAAAGCCATTTTGACGAGTAGGTCAGATATAAGGGCTGAGCCATTCTGTCACGGTGAGAGGATTCAGTTCCTTCCATGTTAGATATGAGTGCTAAGATCTAAAGCCATTCTGACGAGCAGGTCAGATGTAAGGGCTGAGCCATTATATCATGGTGAGAGGATTCAGTTCCTTCCATGTTAGATATGAGTGCTGGCCATTCTGTCGAGTAGGAAAGATGTAAGGGCAATTGCCACTCTCCAGGAGAGTGGAGGCACCTGGTTCGTTACAAGGTAGCTCAGTCTGGGACTGGGGGCCATTCTGTCATGGTGAGAGGATTCAATTCCTTCCATGTCAGATGTGAGTGCAGGCCATTCTGGCGAGGGTGTAGGACTTGTTTCCTACCAGGTCAGATATAAGGGCAACTGCCATTCTCCGGGAAAATGGAGGCACCTGGTCCGTTACCAGCTAGCTCAGTATGGGACTGGGGGCCATTCTGTCATGGTGAGAGGATTTAGTTCCTTCCAGGTTAGATGTGAGTGCAGGCCTTTCTGGTGAGGGTGGAGGACTTGTTTCCTTCCAGGTCAGATATAAGTGCTGAATCCTTTTCAAAGATGATAGTGATGTGATGTCCTATTATGCTGGTGAATGTGAGTTCTGGGCCTTTCTGATGTGATTTTAGGTTCCTACATGATCAAATATGAGTGTTGGGCGTGCCTTTCTGACGAGTAGGTCAGATGTAAGTGCTGGGCGAAGACCTACCTGATGGCTAGGAATACAACCAGCATGAAAGAAGGATGGATCTGTAGAAATTTCTATGACGAGATAACACACATGATGATGACCAGATGAGATCTAGATCGAGCTATGATCCAGATCCAGTTAGGATGACTCTGAGAGATCCAGATCGAGTGATGATCTAGATCCGGTAGTGATGATCCAGATCCAGTCCAGTGATGATGATCCAGATCTAGCAGTGATGATCCATATCTAGTGATGATCTAGATCCAGTCCAGTGATGATGATCCAGATCCATTCCAGTGATGATGATCCAGATTAAGAGATGATCCAGATCCAGTGATGATCCATATCGAGTGATGATGATCCAGATCGAGTGATGATCCAGATAAGGTGATGATGATCCAGATCGAGTGATGATCCTGATCCAGTGATGATGATCCAGATAAAGTGATGATCTAGATTCAGTGATGATGATCCAGATCGAGTGATGATCTAGATCCAGATGAAGATGACTTGAAGATGAAGATGACGAGAAGTTGACGATGATTTAGATGATACAGAGAAGAAGACTTGTGCTAATAAATTGTGTCGAGAGAATACCTTCCTAGTTAAGAGGGAGTGTTGATGTAATTGTAACTTCAGAATGTATTCACCTGTATTTCTTATCTATTGTAACCCGATGTTTATTCCGGGATGTAATTGAGTCATGTGATACCTCGATGTTTATTCCAGGATATAATTGAGTCATGTGATACCGTGATGTTTATTCCAGGAAGTTTCTATAATGAGAAAGTCATGTCAAGTCATTGTGGGTAACCCTCCTATTGGTCAAGGGTTAAAGTCCCCATAGTTATGGGGCCCTTGGGTTATTAGACTATCCTAGTGAAGTCGACCCTAGGTGAGTCATTAAATGTCAGGGCAATAGTCCCCACCATTGTGTTACCCTCCTGTTGGTTGGAGGAGGCAAAGTCCCCACAAGTGGTGGGGCACTAGGGTTATTAGACACTCCTAGAGATGTTGGCTCTAGTAAGTAATTGTTAAGTGAGGGCGACATGTTGGAGTGGGTTCCAAGTGAATGGAAGAATATAAATAGAGAGCGAGAGCCTCTCTATTTATCATTCTCATACTCACACTCACTCATTGGGGCGCATGAGTGAGAGAGGAGAAGCTCTCTCAGTGTGTGAGAGAGAGTGTGCTGCTGTTGGGAAATCATCTTACTATTTTCCAGTTTTACCTTTTGTGCTGATTCCATCTCTGAGGAAGTTGCAGGGTTTTCTCCTTTATGGTTTCCCCGAGGAAAATTCTTTGTGTCTCTTGTCTCTTGTGTTGTGCTTATGTTTTATTGTTGTGCTTGTTATTCTCTCAGTTAAAAGATCCTAAGATCATAATGCTAGCTTGAATGTTGAAAAACTAACAGAAAAATATTATTATTCTTGTAGAAACACATGAGCACGATGGTTGCAAGGTTCCATATTTCAAGGGTTACAAGAGGATTTCAATTTTTGCTACAAAGGAAATGAGACAGATAAAGGAAACATAGGGGGTCAAGGTGATAATAAATAAAAAACGATATGGAATTGTAAAAGTGGAAAAAGAGGACCCAAACAAACAATACATTTGGCTGCAAATAATTGAGAAGGAGGTTAATTTCAAGGTGGCATCCTTTTATTTTGCCCCAAAAACTCAAAGATCTGTAAACGAAGCAATTTAGACAACGACAACCCATATGCCTCATTAAAAAAAGATATTTTTTTGTTTGGTTCCTTGGGAGAAATAATGTTAATGGGCAATTTTAACGCAAGGACAACTAAGAACCAATATATCCAGTTGTGCAACGAATAAAGAGGGGAAAACAATCCCCTAGGGTTGGAAGAGAGTGGAGATCAATCATGGGAAGGAAATTCACAAAATGGAAAAGGGTACGTGACACGCTTTGGGGTAGAATTACTGGGGCTTTGTATTTTGTCCGACATGGTTATTTAAAATGGAATGAGAGGTTTTCCAACTTCAGGGTATATCACATGCAAAACTTTGAATGGTTAGAGTGTGGTAGATTACATATTCTGATCTCAAAGTTTTACTTCTAGAGTGTTGGAGTTTGATATAGGGGATTGCCTTATTGAAATGAAATCTAATCATTCTCCCCTATTTTTTAAGTTGGACTTTGGTACTACTAGCCCACAAAATAATCAAAATCCCGGCTTGCAAAAGGAAACTTTTTCCAAGGGAAAAAACCTCATGAATTAGGAAAATAGAGAAAGGTTTAGAGTTTCTCTTAAGCAGTAGTTTGAGGTTATAAAGTATAGCATAGCCGGTGGGAAAACCATTAAGGAGGATAGTCATAATCATCGTAGTTTCTTGATCCCAATTATACACAAGGTCTTAAGTGCATGCAAAAGGTCTCATCCCAAGAAGAGGGATAAAAGTAGTTTTTTTTGTTTATACAAATCCATGGTATGATGAAGAATGCAAGCCAGCCATGAGATCTTTAAAAGAGAGAAAAATGAACAAATAAAACAAGAAGAAATATGAAAATTAGAACAAGAAAAAAAGAAGAACATGTGAATGCAAGAAGAAACGAGTTAATCTCTCTTGGAAAACATAACCCTAAAGGATTTTGGAGAGAACTATAATAAAGGAGAAAGTCAAATGAAAATAATATTATAGATGTCTAATGGTTAGAGGATGTGAGGCTTCTTTATGAGCGGGTGCACGAGAATGATACTCCTCCCATAGTGAAAACATCAGTGGAACTATTCACCGTGGATGATATCAAGTAAGGAATAAATAATTTAGCAAGAGATCTAGCAAAGGAATTAGACATGCTTCAAGTTGAAATTTTTAAATGGGGAATTGAGCTCCTTGCCTCTCACATAAAAGGAATTTTCAATGGTGTCTTCCAAGACAGTTTTCCAGGAGAATGGACTACTAGTGTGGTCATTCCTCTCTTTTAAAATGGAGATATCAATAACCCTTCTAACTACCTCACTATTATGGTCAACCCCCTCATGGCCATGATTTTTGGGAGCATGACAGAGTAAAGAATCAATAATTGGGCATAAGATGATGGGAAAAGGGCAAAAGGGAAAGCGAGTGTTAGACCTAGGCACTCTACCATTGATTATTATGCTACCCTTAGAAATTTATAAAGAAAATTGGTGACAAACAAGGTGAAACAACCTATTGTTGTTTTCTAGACTTTAAGAAAGCCTTCAACACAATTCCTAGAGACAAATATGGAGTAGAATGGAAGAGTTTCCTAGACAGATATAGAGCGATAATTTACAGACTTTATGATAAGGTTAGAGATAAGATCAGAACAAGTGAAGGTATGTTCATTTGTTTTGGTAGTAATATTGGCATTAAACAGGGGTGTCCTCTATCCCCCACCTTGTTTGGTTTAGACATTGTTAATTTAGAAGCTTAGTTAAGCAAAACAGATGGAAAGGGTGTCCATCTAGCATGCTATGTGGTGAAGCTACTTTTATACATAGTTGATCTTATTCTAATTTAAAAAATAACGCATGGATTAAGATAACACTTAAATGCCTTAGAACACTTTTGTTAAGAGGTTCGGATGCAAGTGAACGTTACCAAAACCAAAATCAAGATCTTATCTTTAAATAGAAAAGACAAACCAATCACCTTTATTTTGGAAGGAAATCCATTGGAGTAATGAAAGAATACAAATATCCTGGGATTGACTTTCACTATAAGCTCAATTGGACACTTGTAGGGCGAAAAGGATACACATAGGATGGAAAACCTCATACTTACTCCAAAATAGGTGCATAAAATCTAAACTTTGGGATTGGAAAACAAAAAAAACATGTTTGGTCTGCAAGTTGTACCGTTTGTTCTCTATGGTTGCGAAGCATGGGGAAGCAACATGCCAACTTGCAGATGGAGACATTTAGAAAGAATTCAGAAGAAGTTAATTACTAGAAATATCAAATTTAAAGTTACGGTCTCATATGAAATTCTTTTGGCTGAAGCATGTACTTTTCTATTGGAGGCAACATCGATAACTAAGCTAATAAGTTATTTAAAGAAGGCTGAAAACATGGATAACCAACGTTGTCCCAAGATAGTTATGGAGGAGGAGTTAGATGTAGGACGAAAACTTGGATGAAGCAAAACAAAAAGTGGTCGAGTGAGTGGAATATCAAGCTACATGAATGTCCTAAGACCAATAAAGAAATAAAAAAAATCGTGATTGAAAAATTTAGGACAACCATGTGGACCAATCACATTAGGTGTAAAAAAGCATACTACATCAAAGAGTTTAATCTAAATTGTGACCATGGAGAGAAAACATATTTAGGAGTAGTTATTAAAGGAAAAGAAAGGTTGTTAGTTTTGCATATAAGTACGAGTTCACATCACCTTAGGTACACAAGGAAATTTGGGAAGAGAGAACTTGTATATTTTGCAATAAGGAAGTGGTGGAGACGAAATGATACTTTTCCATGGAATGTGTAGCCTACAAAGATACACTCATTTAATATGAAAATAGCTTAAAGGTCGACAACATGCATTATCTATTTAACGAGGATAAGATCAACTAGATTGATAGACTTCTAGTCAAGATCCATAGCAGAAAACTCGTCATTGAAAAATGTATAAATATGAGTTAGAGATGTCATTCTCTTGGTCCATCAGGACATTAACCCTTGTGGACGTCATTAAAATAAATCATTTTCATTTTCACTTTCTTCCACTCACAATTTGTGAGCCAATAAATGTGTAGAACAACTAACTTGGCTCATGAGGAAACCATGGGTCCATATAGGTGGATTGCAATGTTGCGTAACTTGCAATCAATGCAGCGGGGAAGTAAACACAAAACTCAAAACAATATTTCCACCATGCTATAAACTTGTGGGATGGTAACTCCATATGACGACATAAAAGCATTTCCATGTGATAATAAATTAAGGCCCCAAAGTAACGTAACCTCCCATAAATATGCGTGAGCTCAAGAAGTCAACCAATGATATTGGACCCATGCTTAACCTCCTATTCATCTCATGCATATCATTTATAAGTTCATATGATAAGAAGGTGGCTTAATCCGTCCATGTGCCTAATTAAAAAGAATGGATCCCTAAGCCAACATAATGTATGCTGGCATGTAAGAAAGTGCCCCCATTAAAATAGAATATTTGTGAACATGTGTGCCATCATTGAAGTGCCCCCATAAAGTGGTGAAAAATATCTCATGAGGTGAATAAGGGTGCCCCATATAGACTACGATTCTCAACCACAAAATCATGCCTCATCTCACATCATCAGCTTCTAATCCCTTGGGGGGCTAGATCCAGTAAGTAAGCAACACCATGATGCCAATACAAGTGACACGAGGAAACAATCTTGAGCTTCATCAAATAAAATTTCAGGCGCAACAACATGATGCTAATACAAGTTACATGAGGAAAGAAGCTTGAGATTCATAAAATAAAATTTGAGGCGCAACAACATGATGCCAATGCAAGTGAAATGAGGAAACAAGCTTGAGCTTCATTAAATAAAATTTCAAAGATTTTGTTTTAGGAAGTTTTGTAGCTGATTTTATATAAGGTACGAATTTTTTTTTTCAGGAAGAAAAAAGCCTGTCCTTGTTATTCTTATTAGAATCAAAGGTCATCTTTACAGTCATCCCATGTTCGGGTTACATCAAATCACTGCCCATAGAAGTTCAGCCAGGGGGAATGGCTTCATCAAACACTAATATAACCCATCAGCAAACTGTCTCATCATGAAAGGACTGTCATACCCATCCACATCTAACGAGTGCCAAAAAGCGCTGCTCAGCTATCTAAAATTGAGTACTCAGCACAAAACCATCCAATCAACAGGGAAAACCCTTGTAGCTTACTCAATAGAGCTGAAAATGTCCCTGAGAAACCAATTGGTCCTCAATAAATTCCATAAATCTGCCTTTTCCTTGTGAGAAAGTGAGTGCATCTTTAGAAAGGCAGTCAGCTAACCGATTGTGCTCTTGGTAGATGTGGGTGACTGACAATGCCTGGAAGCTATTAAATAGCTTTTTTGTCTCCCCACACCAATGAACCAGATCAGTGGGAGAGAGAGCAGTCGATCCCCGCACCCAATTGATGATTACAAGTGAATCACCATATATCTGGGTTAGGGGGATCCCCATCATATGGGAAGTAAGTAGAATTGCCCATAAGCTGAGCAATTCCGCTTTTGTGTTGGTACCATGTCCTACCCCCAGCATGAACTCCATATGGTGACAGTCACTGATATAAATGCAAAATCCCGCACCAACAACCTTACAATTAGATGCATCATCAAAGAAACCACAGGGAAAGATCATAGGAGGCTTCTTTCCCAAAATTCTGCCAGCTTTTTTCTTTTTGACAGGCAATACAGATAGATACTGAACAGCAGATATAATTTGACAAACAATACTGAAAACATTCCATCTTTCATCTTCGAAGATAGCCTTGTTGCGTACCTTCCATACAGTCCACATCATATGAAATGGAAGCAAATGGAGAGTTGAACTTTTTGACATCCTCCTCAGCCAGTCCAATAACATTTCCACTAAAGGAACATGTGATAGGAATGCATGCAAATTAAAATGTACACAAACCTGTTCAACCACCCTTTTCCATACAGCACAATTTGTGAATAAGTGCTCGACAGTTTCTCCATCATTTTTGCATAGAATACAAAAACCAGGGCCCTGTTTTCCTTTCTTCTGTAAATTCTCCCAAGTAAGAATTCTGAACCTGACAGCTAACCAAATAAAGCATGATATTTTATTTGGCAGGGAACTATTCCATAAATACGCATCAACAGGATTTGAAACCGGTCTCTGTGACGAGGTAATTATACACTCATATGCATTCCTTGCCGATAATGATCCAGACATCTTGCTATAATTCCATACCAATTCATCATCAGCATCTGTTAAACGTATACCAGCACCAGTCAAACCAGCAATATAATTTGTCCACAAATCATAAAAATATCCTCCCAAATTCAAATCCTCTGCCGTATACCAATAACACAGAGCGTCCTGTTGAGAATTATGAGCCTGCGCTAAAGTATATATATTCAAATCCTGCAAATATGTTCTTAATTCTTCAGGAAGATAGAAATGTGTGTGAGAGCCAACTATAGGGTCAATTCCAACCAGAATATCGATACCTCTGCCAACATGCCATGCCAGATGTGAACCAATCCATGGAAGAGTATGGATGAAACCCCTCCAAATGATAGAAGTATTACGACTACTGGACTTTTTTGATCTGAACCATTCTACCACAGTTCCCTTTTTAATGTATTTGCAGTAAAGAACTTGAAACCAAAGACCCCCAGACTGAAGAGTACTCCAAAAAGTTTTTAATCTCAATGCCATACTGAACCAAGGTAGATTTTTGATACCCCAACCTCCAAGCTCCTTGGGCCAAGATAGGTCCATCCATTTTGCCAAATGATATTTTCTGTTAGTGCTGGAAGATCCCCACAAATAATTAAACATAACCCTTCTAAGAGTCTGTAGAATGGAAGCGGGAAGGGGTGCAATACCCATCCAATATACCGGGATACTTGAAAGAACAGATTGCACAAGAATCATTCTACCCCCAATCGAAAGTAGCTTGTTAGTCCAGTGACTAATTCTTTTTTCAAGTTTTTTAATAATCCAATACCAATAAGATATTCTGTAGCTGAGAGGCTTCAAGAAGAAACCCAGATATGTAAGACCATTTTGTAAAGGCTGCAGCTTGTATGGCAGGTTACCAGTGAACCAATTCAGGCAATCATCAGAAAGATTATAATAGAGCATACAAGACTTATCAAAGTTAATCTTCATACCCGAGGCTTTACAAAAGGTCTCTAGAATAACTTCAAAAGCAGACCAGTCAAGAGGAGTACCAGATCCCATAAGAATCACATCATCTACAAATAGAAGATGGGATAGGGAAAGAGAGGGGGAGAGTTGAATACCTCTAACCAGTCCATTATCTCTAGCATCCCGAATAAGAAGACTGAGGCCCTCAATGACGAGAATGAAAAGAAGCGGTGATAAGGGACAACCTTGACGAAGACCCCGAGAGGCAGTAAAAAAGTTGTAAGGGGTTCCATTGATTAAAACCGCAAAATTTGCAGTGGAGAGGCAACCCATGATCCAGTTAACAGTAAGGAGAGGTACACCAATTTGAATAAGAATAAGTCTGACATAGGTCCAGTCCACCCTATCAAATGCCTTCGAAAGATCCAATTTTAGTACAAAAGAACAGAGATTATGGGTTTTCACAGAGTGAAGAACTTCCTGAACAATTCCTATAGGTTCAGATATAAGGCGATCCTTAAGGAAACCAAATTGTTCATGGGAAATTCCCTTATCCAGAAAAGGTTTTAACCGACAAGCAATCACTTTAGATATAAGCTTATAAAGTAAATTACATAAAGAGATAGGCCTGAAGTCAGCAAAGTACAGGGCTTGTCAATCTTAGGGATAAGTGCCAGGAAAGTGGAGTTCAATGAAGGGGGTATAATACCCGAAAGTCTGGTCTGGTCAACAGTGAGGAGCAGTACAGGGCCCAAGAGATCAAAAAAATGCAAATAAAACTCCACAGGCCACCCATCCGGCCCAGGGTTTCGGTCTTTTTTGAAAGAATTGAGAGAGAACTCAATCTCTTTTATATTAACTGGACAGCTAAGAGAGAAAGATTTCTCAGGGGGAATAAGTCTTTTGAAAAGAGAAACCACTTTAAGTTGTTCAACCAGAACGGTGCCACTATCATCCTTGAAGATATTAGCAAAATGATTTTTACCCATCTCTTTAAGGGAGGATTCATCCTGAATAATGTTACCATCATAATCTTTGAGAGACCAGATCATATTTTGTAATCTTCTACCCGAGGCCACAGCATGAAATTTTTTTGTATTTGAATCACCTTGAAGATTCCATTTGGTTCTGCTCTTAAGTAGCCAAGTAAGCTGAAAGTGGCTTAAATTTTTTTACTTTTCCCCAATAAGTAGAGACAAGTGATCAGCTTGATCTTTGGTAAGAATACCACATGTGGGCCCAGCCAGAATAGTCTCAATATCGTGATCAAGTTTTGTAGTGGCCAAAGCAAAACTGTTAGACTTATTATTTGTCCATTTTTTGGTAGAAGATTCAAGATTACGAAGAGTGAGACAAAGGTCATCAATATCAGTGATAGAATCAGCATTAGAGAAGGAGGTCCACCAGTGAGAAAACCACTTAAGGAAATCAGAATCCTCCAGCCAAGATCGATTGAACTTGTATGGGTAGTTAAAGGGACCTTTGAGTGAGCTCCATTCAAAATAGATAGGGTAATGATCAGAGAGGTCATGGCATTTAATCCAGGTCCTGTAAGACCCCAAGGAGGGAAGTAGTGTAGAAGCAACAAGAAAACGATCCAAACGTTTGCAGATACCATCTTCCCCATACCGACCGTTCCTCCAAGTAGGGCCAGAGACCTGAGGAGCCACATCGACAAGGCCAATAGTCTCAAAGAGGGAATTAAAGTGGTAAGAGAGAGGGTCCCTTAACGCTTTTGAACCCCATATCTCAGAGGAATGGAGAGTAAGATTTAGGTCACCTCCCAGAACCAGACCAGGAAGGGCAAGAAGGCCCCCTCGAAGGGCTTTATCCCATAAGCTTTCCCTATCACGATACAGACCATAGACATTAAGTATGTGTAAAGGTAATGAAGAGCCTCTAATGGTAGCATGAAGTAATAAACCAGCACACGTATGGAAAGCCCTACAATTGGCCTTTAGAGGATTCCATGCTGACAGTAGCCCCCCAGATAAACCATGAGCACTTATGGCACAGAACTCCCAGGAGGGGAGGAGTTTGGAAAATGCAAAAAGTGCAGGAGATGCACTGCACATAGTCTCCTGCAAAAGTATGAAATCAGGGTTGAGAGAGGAAAAGAGAGTACGGAGGCTGAGTGATTTGGTCCTGCCCCCTAGACCACGGACATTGAGTGAGAGAATTAACATTAGGTCACGTCCTTTGGGGGTTGCGATGCTCTAAGTCCTCTGACTGGATTTCCTCTCGTAGCCTCCTTAAGACGTACTGAAAGGGGTATATAGGGAGGTGAGCCCGAGGAGAGGTCCACCTTAGTATTCTTTTTCCCCCTGGGTTGTTTCCAAACAGTCACATTAGAAAACCTGATGGAGTTTAGATGAAAAGTGGTGGGGGAAGTAGGGGAGGTGGTGGTAAAGATAGAGAGAGACTTCTGCAAGGATGGATCAGAGAAACAAGGCGAGGAGGTTGGACTTAGGGAAGGAGTAACCAGAGGTGTAGTGGAGGGAAGGGTAGAAGTAGAAGGTAAAATAGAACCATCATGAGAACCCCTAGCTTGAAGAGGTGGAAAATCCTCCAATGAGTCAAGTACTGGAGGAGCCAAAGATTCAGTTTGTAAAACCCTGGCAGCAGAAAGGTCTTCATTTGACTGAATAGAGAGTGAGGCAACAGGAAAAATAACCGAGTCTTGGTGAGAGGGGGAGAGTCGGTCAGTACCCAAAAAGGAATCCCGAGGTGAAGAAACAACACTATCCTTAGTAGGGCTGTGTACTTTCTTATGCGACGAGATCAGATAATCGACATCCTCCAAGAAAGATTCTGTAACCAATTCAGAAATAGGATGAGTAATAATAGGGTTGCCTGTAGGGGATAGTACAGCATCAGTGGATGGACCTGAGGGAGACTGAAACCCTTCCACAGGGAAAGCTGCAGACGAAGGAGTGACCTGTTCAACTGCAGCTGAAGTGATCCCTTCAGAAAACCGGCGAGGACATGCTTTCCAGAGGTGTCCTACAGAGCGGCAGCAACTGCATCGAAATGGTACGTGAAGATAATCAAGCCTTTGAATAAGTAAGCGATCTCCACAGAGAATCTCCACTTCATCTGGAAGGCCCAAAGAGATATCAAATTCAACTAAAATTCAAATTCAACCCGTGTACAGTGCTCTGCGTCAATAAAAACGAACACAATCCACCCGTTGGACAGTAGACTTATGGTCGGAACATAGTCAAAGAGCGGCTTCCAGTTTTCTGTAGCCCAGCTCACCCAGGAAGCTTTATCCATTTTGTAGTACTCCAAGCGGCCAACCAATGGTTTTTATCCAGTTTGTTACAAGGTTGTTCCCTATGGTTTGGCTCAATTCTTTTCAAATTACTTCCCCGCTTTGCTAATGTCATTCTACCACATCTGAGACATGCATATGATTTAAATTAATATGAACTTGAACCATATTCATGAGATTTAATATTATTTTATCTTAGTGTCTCTTTGCTAAAGGACATCCACCTTTAATTTCATCTTTTGATGATTAATATCTATTAGGAGCCTTCAAATTGCTTCTCCTTAATGGAAAAAGTCAGGGTATTGTTGCTTTCAAAAGTGACTATCATGTAGGAACTTATAGCTACTACGAGACTGCTATGATTGATCATGCAAGTGCTTGAATATCGAATGACACCAGTGAAAATAGTGAAATGGCTCACGGCTAGACTAAGGAGTTGAGTTATGGGATTCCTATGACTATGTTACAACCAAGAAATACCACCATAATAGTGACGGTATTGGCATGGAGAAGTATTTTAATTATTCTTACAACAATGGGTTTCCTCTTCTTCACTGACACTTTTGTGATTACCATGTGACAACAACCTTTAATCTTACACAACCCTTGGGTTACTATCCCATGTGAATGCAACATAGAGTTTTGGGAGTGGGCTCTTGGATCTCACTTAAGATTTGTGTCTTTAGCTAATATAAAACAAACACTAAAGACAAGGAATTGCTACTATGTAACTCCCTTTGTTCTTAAGTGTTAGAATATAATCCGTCGGGATTATATATTGTAAATAAATAAATAAATCTGAATAGTAGGAAGCCAAAAAGGCTGGGTGGAAGGTGAAACACAACCGTCATATGATTTGTATAAGTATATGCATTAGCAAAGGAATACATTGAATCGGGAGTTATACCTATCAGTGGTATCAGAGCTTGGCTATTTGCCATAACTCCTGCCTGCTGCATTTCAGTCCTGGCATTCTGCTTGCCAGTCCATTTCCAGACTGCCTGCTCCGTCAGTATGCCATTTGCATGCGTTTCTCTTTGCCAGCCTGTGCGCATTCATTTGTATGCGTTATTCTCTTCTCATTTGCCTCTTCTACCTCTGGGAGATGCTGCGATTTCATGAGGGAGTCATATTAGTGTAACTTAGACTTGGCATATCTCTGCCTTTTTCTGCTAGCTCCCAGGCCTGAGCTTTCAGAGCTGCACTGAGTATTATTCCTGCGTGCATACCTAAAAACTTTGATTCGTATTCTCTCTAATCCACGTTCCCTCTCATTTTGACCTTTATCTCTACATTTGTATTTCTGCGCGAGATTCTCACCCGACCTCACTTAGATGTGAGATTCTCCAGATTTTAGAAGTAGATTCTCAACCTAGAGTACCCCAAAATCTCTAAGGATTGAGACGAATGATCTTTGGCCGCGAGTCCGTCGTCCTCCATGGCCGCTCGCTCTCAAAACCCTAAAATAATATGTTCCCTATATGTTTTGTGAGTGAGACTGTCGTGATCCTGCATAGAGAAGAGACCATTGCTGAATGATATTATGCCTGCTACGTTGAAGACCTATCAGTGTTTATGCTGAGTGATATAAGACTGCTGCGTGACTCCTCTAGCTCGTGAAGAGACCACCGTAAAGATTGACTGTGTGAATCGTGACTACGTTGAAGTGTAGACTGGTGAGAAGACAGTCACGTTGAAGCCTGCGTTGAAAGCTGTGTTGAGGCTGCATTGAAGGCTCATTCCTTTTTTTCATTTGCGTGGAGACTGTTTGAAGAGACCATCCTGCCTGGGGCTGCTGCGTGGAGCTGCTGCGTGTGCTACGTTCTGCTGCGTGGAGGAGTTGCCTGCTGCGTGGAGCTGCTGCGTGTGCTATGTTCTGCTGCGTGGAGAAGAGCTGCCTGCGTGGAAGCTGAGAAGAATGCTGAAGTGATATATAATGCTTGCTGCGTTGAAGACCTATCAGAATAATGTATGCTGACTGATATATTGTGACTGATACATTTGCTGACTGATATATTGAAGAATAATGTATACTGACTGATATATTGTGACTGATATATCATACATTGAAGAATCCTGTGAAAGATATATGTTGTTTTGTTGGTGTTGATTGCATTGAGACTGCTCTTGCAATTGAGAATATTGCCACTGTGCAATTATTCTGCTGCTGCAACTAGAAGTACAACATCAAGCTGCTGGAGTCGCGACCTGCCTTGAAGAATAAAGTCTGTGTGAAACAATTGTATTGAATAAGCCTGTAAACTTGCATTGTATTCACCTTGGCAGAGACTGTAGACCTGGAAGGTTATTGTTTTTCTATTTCTCTTTGTCATATTAAGTTCATTATTGTAAATTACACTAACAGTTGTAAAAGATGCAATCTATAGCATCTATAGTTGGTGC
>LPNX010735316.1:308554-341651 GCA_001517045.1 Pseudotsuga menziesii
TGGTTCATCTGCAAGAGTTTAGAACTATGCCTACCTCTCTCGGCATGGAGAAGGTAATTTGTCATCTAGTTCATTCTGGCATGCAAGATTTGGTCATCTAAATTATAACAGTCTTCGTTTGTTGAGAAAGAATGGTGTATTTGGTTTTCCCACCATTCCCAAAGAGAAGAACAAATGTGATGCACGTATATTAGGGAAACATAGTAAGCTGCCATTCCATGAATCTAATTTCAGAGCAAGTAGGAAATTAGAATTAGTGCATTCTGATTTATGTGGCCCAATGCCAACTGCTTCAGCGAATGGAAATAAGTATTTTATGACATTTGTTGATGACTACTCAAGAATGTGCTGGATTTACTATTTAAAGACAAAATCAGAAGCATTTCAAACATTCAAAGACTTTCATGCATTGATAGAAAAACAAGCACAATAAAAAATTGGTACACTTCGTACTGATAATGGGAAAGAATACACTTCAAATGCTTTTGAATATTATCTTCGCCAACATGGAATTGCACATCAGACTACAGTTCCCTACAATCCTCAACAAAACGGTGTAGCAGAAAGAATGAATAGAACCATAATGAATATGGTTCGCTCAATGATGTTTTTCAAGAATGTAAAACTAATGTTTTGGGGTGATGCAGTAAAATGTGCAACCTATTTGAGAAATAGAAGTCCCTCAAATGCTCTTGATAACAAGACTCCACATGAAAAGTGGTTTGGCCATCTCCCTTCAATCAGGCATCTTAGAGTTTTTGGTTCCACCTGTTATGCCTTGATTCCAAAGGAGCAAAGAAACAAGCTTGGTGCTCGAAGCAGAAAATGCATTTTCCTGGGGTACGAAGAATACTCCAAGGCATATCGTTTGTATGAGGAGGTAAACAAGAAATTTGTTATTTCCAGAGATGTCATTTTTCTTGAGACTAATAAAAATGACCAGTCCATTGAGACACAGCTTGATAGTTTGGAAAAATATCCTCATCCAAAGAAATATTCTGAAAATGAATATGAAATTCCAAACCTTGAAGGGGGGATTCCTATTCTGGATCAACCTTTGGAATTTCCATATGAAGCACGAACTCCCCCGCATGAAGAAGTTCCTGCTACTTCACTTGAACAAGAGGTTCGACTGGATGATGTGATTGAGAGAATTGAAAGACTCTCAATCAATGATGAAGCACCAGCAGCTGATCAACCAGGACCATCACGGAAGATTCCTAAATGGGCCACAAAGACACTTGAAAGTGTCCATACATATCAAGTTGGAAAGACGGGAACGAGAAGTTCGAAAAGACATGGAGGAGAAGCAGATAATTTAGGTGATGACATGGATGTATCATTTGATTATGAATATAATTTATCTGCTAACTTTGAACCAACTTCCTTTGAAGAAGCTTCTACTTGTGTTGAGTGGAAAGAAGCTATGCAGAATGAGTATGATGCACTCATGAAGAACGAAACTTGGAAGTTGGTTGACCCTCCAGTTGGAACCAAACCAATTGGCTGCAAGTGGGTGTACAAGAACAAATACAAATGAGATGGCTCACTTGACAAGCACAAAGCGAGACTTGTAGCAAAAGGCTATGCACAGAAGGAAGGAATTAACTATGAAGAAACGTTCTCTCCTACAGCAAAAAGGGCTACCATCCGTACCTTACTCTCTTTAGCTGCTCAGAAAGGGTGGAAAGTTCATCAGATGGATGTGAATACTGCTTTCTTGAATGGAGACTTGAAAGAGAATGTCTTCATGTCTCAGCCAGAAGGCTTTGTTGTGAAAGGAAAAGAACAAAAGGTATGCAAGCTTGTCAAATCCTTGTATGGCCTAAAACAAGCACCTCGCGCATGGTATGAAAAATTAACCGAGCATCTTTTGAAGTTAAATTTCGAACATTTTGATCTTGATGATGCAACACTGTTTATAAAGAAAGTTGGAAGATCTGTTGTGTATCTTGTGGTGTATGTAGATGATCTTTTGATGACAGGGAACAATGAGAGCTATATAGCATCCATAAAGAAAGATTTGAAAAAGATATTTGAAATGACAGATATGGGACATCTCCACTATTACTTAGGAATTGACGTCACTCAACATCCTAAGTACGTATTCCTATCTCAGGAAAAATATGTTGGAGAACTAGTAAACAGATTTTGCATGACAGAATGCAACCCTATATCTACTCCAATGGAACATAAAATGAAGCTCACATCAAGCGAAGGAAAATAATTTGAGGATACGACCAAGTATCGACAACTTGTAGGAAGTCTTATCTACCTTACAACAACTAGACCAGATATTTCTTATGTTGTTGGCATACTTTCAAGGTTCATGCATAAACCTTGTGAAGGACACTGGTCAGCTGCAAAAAGAGTTCTAAGATACTTGAAGGGGACTCAAGACGTTGGACTCAAGTACTCTAAAGTGGATGACTTCAAACTTATTGGGTACTCAGACTCAGATTTTGATGGCGATAAGGAGACAGGAGTATCAACTTCTGGATACACTATGAGTCTTGGATCAACAGCTGTCTCATGGAGATCACGCAAACAGTCAGTTCCGGCAGATTCAACAACAGAAGCAGAATATGTGGCTGCAGCTGAAGCAATGAAAGAAATAGTATGGCTTAGGAAGATACTTGAAGATTTGCAAGAAAAACAAGAAAATTCCACTCCATTATTGGTCGACAATACTTATGCAATCAAGCTGGCTAAGAATCCTAGATTCCACGATCGAACCAAACACATCAACACAAAGTATCATTTGATTCGACATCATGTAGAGGCCAAGGCAGTCCATCTTCGACATTGTTCCACAAATGATCAAATTGCAGACATCTTCACCAAAGCGCTTGGACGAGAAAAGTTTGAAAGATTCAGAAACATGCTCGGACTTACGAACACCCCTTCGGATTAAGAGGGGGATTGTTAGAATATAATCCGTCGGGATTATATATTGTAAATAAATAAATAAATCTGAATAGTAGGAAGCCGAAAAGGCTGGGTGGAAGGTGAAACACAACCGTCATATGATTTGTATAAGTATATGCATTAGCAAAGGAATAAATTGAATCGGGAGTTATACCTATCATTAAGGAAATCAATTCAACATATGAGATGGTTTATAACCACTTAATAAAAAAACTCGACGTGAATCTTGGTATAAACCTCATGAAATTGACCGCGGATATTATATTAGCACCTTCAATAGTTGTGACAAATAACCTCATGAATCCAACCTCCATTTTTCACGACTTCTTGTTCTCACATGCAAGTTCAATTTCCCAAGTGACATTGTTACAGCTGAAATTAGTAGCTATGCTCAATCCCCTGAAGTGACATGGCCAAGACATCTTTTTGAAGATATTTTTTCCTATCCCTGGGATGTTTGCGCACCTTGTCTCTTGACATAGGGCGTCAAACCTACCTAACGCATCCTTCCTATTGACATAGTGCATTGATGACACCTTTGTACTCAAGACAAAGAGCACCAGTGCTACTTGCCTAGATGCAGAGAGCATCATTACTGTCAAAAAGGCAAAAAAAGGAGATTTTGAGAACCTTTTAAACGAAAGTCCTCATGGAGGCTGATCCCAACTACTTGGAATAGGTGGTACGCGAGCTTCTAGCCCCTGGGGATCATTCCATACCTTCCTCCCAAAATATTTCAACCCATTTGGGCTTTCTTTGGCCTATTTATACAAGGGCATCTTCATGTTGTTGGAATCATAGTTGGTATAAGAGGCAAGAGAGTGTGATTATGAGTAAGGCTTGCAAGGCTTGTAGAGTGTGTGTAAGGTTGATGTCAAATACATTATGAGAACGAGGCTTCAACGTCAAGGCTTCGGTTGTAGCTTCTTCTTCTTATATAATTAATGCAAACATGTTCTCCTTTCCATAAACGATTTCTGCTAATCTCAACTATTCATTACTTTTCTCCTTTACTATTAGTATATATATTTGAATTGTCTTGTTGCTTTCATCATTTTGCCTTGTTCTTCATGTTCTTTATAGGTACATTTGATCGCAAAAGATCTGTAAGGCAAGGACAACCATCATCATTGAGGCAAGGAAAGCTTAACATTCAAGTAGTTCAATTATCTAGGAGAAGGATACATCGCTATGATTTTTTGTTCTAGATCTGCCCCATGCAGACTAGGGGAATGATATTTGTCCGCATTGATTGAATATTCTCATTAAGAAAACTTGCGATTCCGTTGGGGATATTCTACCAATTGGATCTGTGAATTTTGATGTTACTTTTTTACAAGCTTATAAAGTTTTTTATCTTCCTCATTTAAGGATATAAGCTGAGTAATCCACCTTACTTCACCCTCATTTTCCTTCTTTGGTTCATGTCTTTACTTACAATAAATCCATCTTGATCCACATTGGATTATCTGAAGGATATTTGATTCTTTTGGTTTCTAGATTCGTCAACGCACCTAGGTTATTCTGACAAAGTGCTGACCCTTTGCTAACGTGTTTTGTTTGTTCTGACATACCACCATCGACGCTTCTTTCCCAGAGACAGAAAGCACTACTAAGACTGTTATGTGGTGTGCAAAGTGCACCGACCCCTTAGGGACACCCTGTTTCAGTATTCAAAGTGCGCCCAGGTAGGTACTCACTGACCCTTTTTAATTGATTTTGGGGTGTTTTAGCTTAATTTTTAAGCAGAATTAAGTGCATTTAAAAAAAAGAATCCCCCACATGGTTGGAATCATATATTCTGCAGTCTCTTTGAATTCTTTTCTCTTTGCATTCAAAGAAGATTTTATGCTTCTTGCATTGAATTTTACGTTTGTTTCGTTGCTTGAAACCTCTTGCTCTTTTCTATGGATTGTATTCATTGAAATTGGAAAATTTGCATTTCATTTTTGTGTGTGCATGTGTTGAGTTTGTCTTGCGTTCTCTTGTATTGGAAATACTAGTTGTTTCCTTCGATCTTTGTAGTAGAGGAAAATAGATATTTCGTTTCCTTAATATTTCAAAGAGAATGTTTTGATTTGAAAATTGAAAGATAATTTGTTTTCGTTTTAGTTTACTTCAGATTTTTCTTTTGTTACATCTTAGTTTTATATAAAAGAAAAAAAGAAAAGAAATGATTTCAAGTTTCATAATATGTAAAGACTCTTTGCTTTAGGTTTTTGATGGAAATGTTAATTATATATTTTTCTTCTTAGAGATATGTTTTCCACTTTTTTTGGAAACATAGAAAACATAATTCTTGTTTCGAGTTTGGGTGTATGTTATTCAATTTTTGCATTTGCGAAAATAAACTCTTACTCTCTCATAAGTAGGGCATCCATTAAAAGAGAAAGTGAAAGATTTGCGTCTCATCCTTGCATGGTTTATGAGTTAGTCTTCACTCCATATGTCCACTTAACAGTTTCAGATAAAAATAAGCACTAGTTAGGTTACAATTCTTAGCAATAAGTGTCTGATAGGTTAGAGACGTGTTTCGATGTCTTTAAGCATAGGAGTTGTCATTTATTGTCTGCATTGCATCCTAGGGATTATGCGTTTCTTCCACGTACTCGTTGGTATATCAAACGTACTTTCACGGACCTTTATGGTATATAGAAAGGTACTTAATGTGCTCAATGGTATATAGGAATACCCCTTTCATATGATTATGCATTAGGAAACACTACTATGGATTTGAGCTCCCCCGTACCTTGTGTATATCGAGAAACACCATTAAGGATCTTGAAAGCATATGAGAAAAGCCCTTTGGCTGTACTATCATCGCAATACACACGAGAAAAATACTTAGGGATATTAATACCCATGTATCATCTAGGTAGTCAGGTATTCATGCAAGGGTACAGTCCCAATCCTCCTTGTCGCGTTTTACTACTGGAACTTGTGGTATATAGCAAGTTGTGATGGTTTGGCACTCCTGAGAGGATCCTAATTTTTTATCCACTCCTTTCACATATTTTCTTATTGCTTTAGATTAAGTAGCGCTTATTTCTTGTACAATTAAAAGTATTAGAAAGAAGGTAGTTTTGTTACGTAGCTATGACCATGCCTTCTGGGACTACCAACCAAGAGACCCCTTCTCAAGGAGAACCTTTTGTTATTCCTTCATTTGGAAATGTTGGTCCTCCTCTCATGGCTACATAAGTCAACCTGTATTGACTATAGGATTACATGTATGGTTATTCTCTATTCAAGTTATCCCAAATGCATCGATTATTTCAGATCCCAACTCTCCATCACAAAAGCATCAACATCATGTGGATCCTTCACCTTCTTTGCCATATGTCTCTTCTCTCTTCTTCCTTTTCTCCTTCTTCACCTATTGAAAGTTTTGATGATAGTAATCAAGTGGATATGAAGAAGAAGAAAGACAAACGAAAAACCAAATCTCAACCAACTACTCCTGATAGTGATGAGAGTGTTGATAAGTGCACAAAACATCTCGTAAGCCTAAGTTCCCTTGTAGTATTTGCAAGGGTAACCATCTTCTTAAGGATTGTCATGGTCTGTCCCAACTTTTAGAAGTGTGGTCTGAGTCCTCCCAACAACCCATGTCATGAGGCTCTGGTCATCATACTGATGATACCCTGTCAACCAGTCACTATGTGGTTAAGAGTAAAAAAGGAAAAGTCAAATATCCTTGCTTTCTATGTAAAGACAACCACCTTACTTACCTTTGTCCTCACATGGATGAATCTTCAAATTTGTTGGAAGATATTAATGTTCCTCAAGAACGAATTTTGACAGGTTATCATAAGTTGTCCCTTAACCTCCCATTAGTTGATAAAGTGGTCGATCCAGTTCCATCCTTGGTTGATCACACTCCGTTTTTAGAGAGTAAAGAACAAGTAGTTAATCTCACTCTTCCTTTGGGGAGTGAGGTTAAAGTGGTCGAGTCGATGTCATCTCCACCCGATCCCACTCTTTCATCAGAGAGTGTTAAGACTGAAGTAGTCACTCTTACACGGTCTTCGTCTTGTCCCTCTCTTCTAGTTGGGAGTGAACTGAAACTGAATGAAGTTTTCACAGTCAATTTAGATTGTTCTATGCAAGGGGAAATTTTTCCTGTTTCAACAGAACCCTCTCCAAGTACTGATGTTATTTCCTTTGATTGGAGTAATCTAACAGAATCTTGTCTTCATTCGTGTGTTCCTTTCCAAATATATGTCATAGTCACTGCTAAGAGCATACTCCACACTATTGTTGATGAAGGGGCTTCTGTTAGTATTATATCCTCAACTACTTGGCAAGCTATAGGTTCTCCTCAGCTTGTGCCAGCCATCGAGCAGATACTGGCTTTTAATTGATGACCTAGTGCCCCTTTAGGGATCCTTACTCATTTACCTATCACCTTAGGAGGGAAAAATATCCGTATTGATGTTATGGTAGTCCAAGGTCCGTTAGATTTTAATCTACTCCTTGGGAGAGATTATGTTTATGCCATGAAAGCTATAGTGTCCACACTCTTTTGAGTGATACATTTTCCCCATGATGGGAATATTTTGGCCATAAATAAAATTTCCTTTATTAATCCTTATCATCGTATAACTCCTAGTCATCAGACTTCCCTGAATGTCCCACATGTTCTTATGGTCCCTTCACCTTCATTTTCCATGTCTCTCGACACTGGAAATCAAGTTAGAGTTTAGTCATTTCAAAATAGATGGCTTATTTTGATCATGGAGAGGCTTAAGGGGCATGTCTCCAGTCTTTGGACATCATACTGGAGTTAAGCCACAAGCTTCTTATGTAAGGGGGGCAACCTACCAACCTCCGGACATCATCTTGGACAAGAACTGAAGGCGAGCATAATTCCCATTATGTTTCAAGCTCGTTAAAAAATGAAACAAATGTTTGCGAGCATAGTTCCTATTCTATTTCAAGCTCGTTAAAAAATGAAAAAGGTGACCTTGAGTGTAGTTTACTCATGGTTTCAAGCTTGTTAAAAAATAAAACCTCCCTTGAGCATAGTTTTCTTCCTTTTCAATATTGTTAAAAATGAAATAGGATATCACCAAGCATAGTTATTTTCTATTTCAAGCTTGCGTAAAAATGAAACAGGTCACCGCAAACATAGTTGTTTTCTGTGTCAAGCTTGAGTAAAAATGAAACAGGTCATTGTGAATAGAGTTCCCTTTTAGTGTCAAGGTCGTTAAAAAATGAAACAAATTTTTCCATTGTGTCAAGACCCAATACTTGAACCTTCATTTCATCTTTCTGTAGCACTTGTTTCATGTCCCAAATTTTGCATTGGGTCACAATGGACTAATCACATTTTCCATATTCATGAGAGTTTGTCGAATTGATGCTAAGGGTCAAATAATTGCCAAGGAGGAAAATTACTAGTTTCCTAGGTTGGGGGTGGAAGCTTTGGGATTTGGAATAAGGGGGAGAATAAATGATGTTTGAACATTAGAATGGAATAAATATTTAATAAAGGATCTAAATAAATAAATACAAGGGAAAATCAAAGTGGCAATTGATCATGAAGACACATGTAGGATGTGGGACCCACACAAGCTAGATTTTCTATGCCACATGACGTCCTCCTCTTGTAATTTCGAATCCATAAGAAGCCCAAGGGTCTTGGGATGAGTTGGAAGGTCAATATACTTGGCATGAATCAATTAATGTTGAATTGGAGTGGAAGAGTAAATCCCATGGAAGAGGAAGAGGCATTTTGGAGCTAGTGAGACACTTGGACTAGATATCCTAAATCTATGACAACAATGATGAAGATGCTATGAAAACTATGACACAAATAAGATACGAAGGATGAAATCTGACATATATGACATTTCAGGGCTAAAAATATCTCCAAGAGGGCCCTCAAGGGAGTTATGGCAGCTAATATGCTTCCACATGTGATTTGGTGGAAGTGGGAGACTAGGAATTGTTGTATAAGCGACATTCTTTGGAATATCTTCCCAACTAGAGTAGGAATGCATCTCTTGGAAGGAATTCGACCCATATAGAGCTTGGAAAATTTATAAAATTCAAGAAAAAATAATGAAGGAAGATTTTGATCATTTGAGAAATTTGCATTGTGAAGAGAGAGAGCTAGTGGATGACTAGTTTCTTGCCTTAGCCCATTTCGAGGGTGAAAGATTCCCATCCAAGTTGGTGTGTGGAAATTCCATTCAGGTATTTCATGTATATTTAATGGAGTCATAAGTTATAGGTACAAGATACAAGGAAACTCGTGGAAACTTCAATATCAGCTTGTTCTTTCATCTATTCCAAGTTTTCTCATCATATTCTTGCTCTATGGATTGAGGCACACTTGAGATATTGATCTATTTGGGGGAGCTTTTAATGCCCAATTATTTTATTTTCTGATGTAAATGATATATATTTCAACTTAAGAAGACTCTCAGGTCTAAATACCAAAATATTTCATGTAAAAATGTTAAACAATGAAGAAACAGTGCCATTTCCTCACTACCTTGTTGTGAACCAATGTAATGTTGATGGATTCGAATGGATGAGCAATATACTGATGGTTTATAGATGAATGGACTGTTATTGATGTATTATATGATTTTAATGTTCATTACATAATCATTTGGAGTCATTTTGTTGAGTTTCATATCTTTTGAAGAAGATTGCCTATCATTTCCCCTAAGGTTGAAACTAGTCTTTTTGCATCTGATTTAAGGGAGTTAAAGCAGACATTAAAAGTTGAATGGTGATTCATATGAGTTAATTTTTATTTTATTTATATGTCCCCATTTTCAATTATAAATTAGAGTTGGATTGAGTACATTTGGAAAGTCATTTTCATCATCTACCCCTAGGGAATTATAACCACAAGTTGCTCGTAAAACTCCATACATTGACCAGATTGCCAAAGTGAGTTGAAGAATTAATTTTATGGTTTAAATACACCAATGAATTTTTTTTTATATGTATTAACATCATTCATACACCTTCTGGTACAATTTGAGAGCATTTGGAGCTATCTGGAGCCATCTACCATTGGGGGTTTGAGCTTCAAAATTACTAATAAATTATCTGAGTTCTCTTGGATGCCTATTCGACCCAAAAACCACATATAATGATGCAAATATACTTTAATTAATGTCTTATAACATATTCAAGTCTCATACCAACCATTAGTGGAGGTTGTACAGTGTGGAAGAGATTTGTTCTAGGACCCAGGGGGAATTTTCCACCTCCCAAATTGATTAGTCTTGTCCTAAAAATTCTTCCCTTGCAAATTTCAGACCATGGTTGGGTATATCAGTTGATTATATGTCTGATATATGCATTAATGTGTCCCATCATCCCTCATGACCTTCCTCACCAAGTTTGAAAGTAATTGGAGGAGTTTGGAATTAGTTGTATCCATATACCTAGAGTTGAAATATGGTGAATTTGAGCACTTTGGGAAAATTATTAACAAGGGCCATTACAGTGGTATCAGAGCATGGTATTGGCACCTATTGAATTTATGGATAATATAGATGAATTTAAGAAATGGCTAAAGTCATATTTTCATGATAAGACCAAGTAACTTATGCAAGGATTCGAATTGATGGCTAGCCAACTTAGGGGTAAGCTGTTAGAAGAGGGTAGTAGAAGTTTCCATCATGAAGAGACACATAATATCATTCATTTTGAATACTTTTATGATTTTTTTAATGAATTTAGGAAAGATAATTCAAATGTGAATTCATTAAGGAAAAATCAACAATGCACAAGTATGGAGGAGACCACGGAGCCGGCAAGTTCTGTGGGTGCTGAAACAAAAAAATAATTACATTACGAAGATCGAAAGTCACTCCCAAGTGACTTTGGAAAAGATGAGGAAACATCACATGATAATGAAGAAGAGTACCTTGAAACTATTGAATATCATTTCGAAACACATTCTACTTTGGACATGGAACAAAGGGAATCTACTGATGGATGCTTGAACTGTGACGAAGTCCCTACTGATGGGTGCTCACAACTCTATGTTGGTGACATAGAGATCAGATTTAAAAAATTTTCTGCAAGCCAAATTTCTCATGAGCATAAAGATGAAGAAATTGTAGTAGCTAATGAAAAACCAAGGTCAACTTCCCCATCACCACTTGAGCTTCAATAATTTGATCAAAGCAAGAAGAAAGAAGAAGAGGAGATTCGTCAACAAGAACCTCTTTTTCTTGAAGGGTCTTTGAAGATGTGTGAAATGGATATCCATGAGGCCCTTAGCATACTCCATGACACTGAATCATTTGTGTCAAATTATTGTTGGAAAATTTCTTCATTGGAGGAGTAATCCTTCTTTGAAAACATGGAGAAGATTCAAAGAGCAATGTGCAACATTGAAGGTAATTTAATGTCTTTGATTTTTGATAGAAACCATTTTTTTGAGATTAATGAATTGTTACATTATGCATACTTAAAGAATAATGAGGATAATCATAAGCTCACAATTGAAAATGAGCAACTTCTTGAAAAGTTACAAGATACTTGTTTTTCTTCCCGTGTTTTAGATTGTCAAATGGTAGATTGTTTGGAGGATTCTCATGACATGGTGGATCATGAGAAATGTGGAAATTTGAATGTGCTTGATGTTTTTGAAGATGAAATTGAAGAGATCCAAACAATTGATGTGGTGGAAGAGGAACTTGAATTGTCTCTTGATGAAGGTTATGGAATTTTTAAAAAAGAGCATGATTCCTCTACATTGGAACCAATCTATGACGAAGGTTTCACACTTTTGAAGGAGCTACATGATACTACCAATATGGATCCTTCCCATGACGAAACGACTGCACTTTTTGATCATTTGGGTGATTTATTTCATTCTCCTACATTATACAATTCCATGTTTTGTAGCATTAGTCTCAATGAAGTATGGGTGAAAGGGTTCTCTTTTATGGTGCCACATGAGGAGTATGGAACTCCTAGATTTAATTTTTATGATGACATGGAAATAGCACATTCTTATTCACATTTGCAGAAGCATTCTTTGTTACTTTATGATTATGCACATCTACATGGATGCACCTATGATATGCATTTGAGTCACTTGAAAACTCATGGTTTTTCTTGCTCAACACTTGGTTCATTTGATGTTGGAGGAACTTCATCCAACACTGGGGTGAATAGAATTATGATTGGAGAACATTTTTGTTTCCAGCCACATACTTTGTTATATATTTATGATTCCCTAATTCATGTATGTATGGGTGATACTTCTTTGAGTTATTTGAAGTCTCGTTTTTTTTGCTCATTATTTGGTTCAGATTTTAGTGGAGATTCTTCATTCACTTCTTGGATGAAAGAATACATGGCTGAATATTTTGATGCATATCACATCCTTTTGGAGCAGCATTATAGGACATGGGATCCTAACATATGTCATTGGATCATATTTGATGGTCACTTGAAGCGTGTATGCACTTGGCAAGTGTGGTCTACTTACTTGGAGATATAAACACTTTCATGATTTTTTGATGAGCACCACCTTGATGTACATTTTTATTATGTTGTTATGTATTTTAATGATATATATTATGTAATCATGATGTTTGGAAGAATGCATACAAGAAAATGGGATTGCATAATTCTCTTTCCTAATGGTATGGGTTGGAGAGCACTCTTAATTGTTGGAGTGAAATACAAGCAATGGGACCCTGGGATAGTTTTTAGTCCCATTGGTTTTGAATTTTTTGGGAAACAAACAATATGGGAGATGGATTCCCCACTTAATAAATTTATTTTAATCAAATTAGTGCAGCAGCAAGCATGTTGGTTCCTCTCTAAAATCTTCATGGAATCTCAAAGACTCAAAGTTGGGCAACTTCAAAGAATCATACAAGCAGGTTCTTCAACACCCATGTTTGAAATTCATTGAGGACAAGCAATAATGGGAAGGGAGGATTTATCATGTCCCAAATTTTGCATTGGGTCACAATTTCCTAATGACATTTTCCATATTCATGATATTTTGTCAAATTGATGTTAAGGGTCAAATAATTGCCAAGGAGAAAAATTACTAGTTTCCTAGGTTGGGGGTGGAAGCTTTGGGATTTGGAATAAGGGGGACAATAAATGATGCTTGAAAATTAGAATGGAATAAATATTTAATAAAGGAGATAAATAAATAAATGCAATGTAAAATCAAAGTGGCAATTGATCATGAAGACACATGGAGGATGTGGTTACCACACAAACTAGATTTTCTATGCCACATGGCATCCTCCTCTTGTCATTTCGAATCCATAAGAATACCAAGGGTCTTGGTATGAGTTGGAAGGTCAATATAATTGGCATGAATCAATTTAGGTCAAATTGGAGTGGAAGAGTAACTCCCATGGAAGAGGAAGAGGCATTTTGGAGCTAGTGAGACACTTGGACTAGATTTCCTAGCTCTATGACAACAATGATGAAGATGCTATGACACCTATGACACAAATAAGATATGAAGGTTGACATATATGACATGTCAGGGCTAAAAATATCTCCAAGAGGGCTCTCAAGGGAGTTAGGGCAGCTACGATGCTTCCACATGTGATTTGGTGGAAGTGGGAGACTAGGAATTGTTGTACAAGTGGAATTCTTTGGAATCTCTTCCCAAATAGAGTTGGAATGCATATCTTGGAAGGAATTCGACCCATATAGAGATTGGAAACTTTATAAATTTCAAGAAGAAATACTGAAGGAAGATTTTGATCTTTTGAGAAATTTGCATTTGTGAAGAGAGAGAGAGCCAGTGGATGACTAGTTTCTTGCCTTAGCCAATTTCGAGGGTGAAAGATTCCCATCCGAGTTGGTGTGTGGAAAGGACATTCAGGTATTTCATGGAGATTTAATGGAGTCATAATTTATAGGTTCAAGCTACAAGGAAGCTCGTGGAAAATTCAAGCTCAACTTTTTCTTTCATATATTCCAAGTTTCTCATCGTATTCTTGCTCTATGGATTGAGGCACAGTTGGTGAGATATTGATCTATTTGGGGGAGATACTAATGCCCCATTATTTTATGTTATGATTTAAATTATATTTATTTCAATTTCAGAATACTCTAATGTCTAAATTATGAAATATTTAATGTAAAAATGTTAAACAATGAAGAAACAATGTCATTTTCCCACTACCTTGCTGTGAACCAATGTAATGTTGATGGATTTGAATGGATGAGTAAAATACTGATGGTTTATGGATGAATGGAATTTTATTTATGTATTATATTAGTTTAATGTTCAGTACATAATCATTTGGAGTCATTTTTTTGAGTTTCATAACATTTGGAGAAGATTGCCTATCATTTCCCCCAAGGTTGAAACTAGTCTTTTTGCATCTGATTTAAGGGAGTTATAGAAGAAATTAAAAGTTGAATGGTGATGAATATGAGTTCATGTCATGTAATTTCTATGTCCCCTTCTTCCATTTATAAATTTGAGCTGGATTGAGTACATTTGGAAAGTCATTTTCATCATCTACCCTTAGAGGATTTGAACCACAAGTTGCTCGTAAAACTCCATACATTGACTGGATTGCTGAAGTGAGTTGAAGAAGTAATTTGATAGTATAAAGACACCTAAAAACACAATTTTTATGTATTAACATCATTCATACATCTTCTGGTACAATTTCATAGCATTTGGAGCTATTTGGAGCCATCTACCATAGGGGGTTTGAGCCTCACAATTACTAATAAATTCCATGAGTTCTCTTGGATACCTATTCAACCCAAAAACCACATATAATTCTGAAAATATACTTTAATTAATGTCTTATAACATATCCAAGTCTCATACCAACCATTATTAAAGGTTGTACAGTGTGTGGAAGAGATTTGTTCCAGAACCCAAGGGGGATTTCCACCTCCCAAATTGACTAGTCTTGTACTGAAAATTCTTCCCTTGCAAATTGTAGACCATGGTTGGGTATATAAGTTGATTATATTTATTATATACGTGTGAATGTGTCCCATCACCCCTCATGACCTTCCTCACAAAGTTTGAAAGTAATTGGAGGAGTTTGGAATCAGTTGTATCCATATACCTAGAGTTGAAATATGGTGAATTTGAGCACATTGTAAAAATTATTAACAAGGGATACTACAGTGGTATCAGAGCATGGTATTGGAACCTATTGAAGTTATGGATTATAGATATGAATTTAAGAAATGGATAAAGTCATATTTTGATGATAAGACCAAGCAACTTATGCTCACAACTCTATGTTGGTGACATAGAGATCAGATTTGAAAATTTTGCTGCAAGCCAAATTTCTGATGAGCATAAAGATGAAGAAATTGTACTAGCTAATGAAGAACCAAGGTCAACTTCCCCATCACCACTTGAGCTTCAAGAAGTTGATAAAATCAAGAAGAAAGAAGAAGAGAAGATTCCTCAACAAGAACCTTTTTTTCTTCAAGGGTCTTCGAAGATGAGTGAAATGGATATCCATGAGGCCCTTAGAATACTCCATGACACTAAATCATTGGTGTCAAATTCTTGTTGGAAATTTTCTTCATTGGAGGAGCCATCCTTCCTTGAAGACATGGAGAAGATTCAAAGAGCAATGTGCAACATTGAAGGTAATTTCATGTCTTTGCTTTTTGATAGAAACCATTTGTTTTAGATTAATGAATTGTTAAATGATGCATACTTGAAGAATAATGAGGATAATCATAAGCTCACAATTAAAAATGAGCAACTTCTTGAAAAGTTGCAAGGTACTTATTTTTCCTCCTATGTTTCAGATTGTCAAATGGTAGATTGTTTGGAAGATTCTTATGACATGGTGGATCATGAGAAATGTGGAAATTTAAATGTTCTTGATGTGTTTGAAGATGGAATTGAAGAAATCCAAACACTTGTTGTGGTGGAAGAGGAACTTGAATTGTCTCTTGATGAAGGTTATGCATTTTTTTAAAGAATATCATGATTCCTCTACATTGGAACCAATCTATGACGAAGGTTTCACACTTTTGAAGGCGCTGCATGATACTAGCCATATGGATCCTTCCCATGATGAAACTTCTGTACTTTTTGATCATTTGGGTGAGTTAGTTCATTCTCCTACATCCTATAGTTCCATGTTTTGCAGCATTAGTCTCAATGAAGTATGGGTGAACGGGTTCTTTTTGATGGTGCCACATGAGGAGTATGGAACTCCTAGATTTGATTTTTATGATGACATGGTTGGAGCACATTCTTATTCACATTTACAACAACATCTTTTGTTACTTTATGATGATTCACAATTACATGGATGCACCTATGATATGCATTTGAGTCACTTGAAAACTCATGGTTTTTCTTGCTCAACACTTAGTTCATTTGTTGTTGGAGGAACTTCATCCAACACTGGAGTGAATAGATTTATGATTGGAGAACATTTTTTGTTTTTTTTAGACAAGAACGGATAAAGGATTTAATTAGGGATCGACAAAACAGCTACCGGCTGCTTTAAAATAATGGTTTTTGCATAAATAATGGATCTATGTTCTATCTTCAACATTATCAGAAAATGACAAACCCAAAGCATGCACCTGGAGGATTATGAAACAGACACTTGGATGTAACTATAGCTGCCGCAACTAGCCAAAAGAAAACAAAAATAGGAGAGAGCTTCTGCTTATCGACAAGAGGGGGCTTGAATGTGGCCATCACCATTCTTCACTTTGGCTTTTGAACTTTGGGCCATTCACCCGTCAGCTTTTCAAATTTTACTTCGAGCCTGCTGAGGCGATTTCTGAAATCCCCATGGACATTGGAAAAGTCTAGACGTCTGTCTCATTTAAAATCTCCTCATGAAGTTTGGAGAGATCTTGAATGAGAGTTTCCCACTTCCTTACATCTCCGTTATCCAAATTGAACAAGATCCTTGCATGCTCACAAACTAAAGCTTTTAACTCTGTCAAGCTCTGTTTGTAACTCTACCATTCGTTCCTCCATAGAGGGACCGGGGTTGGAACTGGAGGACATGGATTCTGATCTAAGGAGAGCCTGTCTGTCTCTTCCTCTAAAAAACTAACCGCCGGATTGAGAGGATATGTGAGCAGCACCGAGAACTGTGGCTGTAGAAATAGATTTCTCATTCAGGGAGATCACAAGAATATTTACGATCGAATCGAGAGGGTGGGTATCTCTGTGGACTGATATTCCCTAACTGAATAACTACACTTTCCAGGATATTATTACTCTTACCAGCAAATCCTGAGATGTCTTCGCATCCCTGCTAACATGTGACTGATTGACATTGAGAAGATGCTTTGTCCCCATGAATAGTTGAACTATTGGCAAAGATTCAACCCTGTTAGGGGATGAGAGTAAGCGTATCGAGCCCATCAATAGACAGTACTCCCTTGCTCAACAATGCTCCTTTATTAGCTTTTGAGTCTGCCAAATTATTTATACCCCAAAGGATATGAAGGAGCCAGACCTTCCTGAATTTGTGCACCAACAGACTAATTTTCTTAAGGATTTGTCCTAAGTTCACTTGTCTTGGCTTACTTTGCAATTTCAAGGCCTGGATAATTACTCTGGAGTCTCTGAAGACCACTAAGCTTTGAATGCTCCTGGCTACATCAAGCCTTAGTCCCTGCTAGAGAGTTAGAGCCTCAGTTCTGTTATTTGAAACAAAACCAAGGCCCCAAGCAAAGGACATCTCCATCACGCCATTAGGACCCAGGAGGATTCCTCCCCCGCCTGCCACACCTCGGTTCCCCTTCGACGTGATGTCTAAGAACAAGCAATGTTCTTCTAGATTCGCCCTCCACTTTATAAATTCTTGTTCCTCTAGTCGAATTTCCCAACAAGCTCTCGAGACTGGGTTGGGATTTTTCCTATGATGATGATTTGGGACAAATTTCATAAGCCAATGATCTTCCTCAAGATCCAAGGGGTCTGAGTTCCTGAGGGTAGTATTGGATTCCAAGGTCTTTCCCATAAAATCCTTTACCTTATTTGCAACCCGGGATGAGTTACAACTTTCCTCTTTGAATAACCTGTTATTCCTTTCAAGCCAAATTTTCCACAAAGTGAACTTGGGAAGCCACATCCAACAAGTTTTGAGAAGGTCCTTTTGTCTCAGCATGAACAAGGATTGCTTAGCCTAAGTTTTTAGAAGGTCAGTCACGTTCGATGGAAGAGAGAATTGAGCAGGATTTAAATTCAGGACACATTCCCAAACCTCTTTAGTGAAAGGGCAGGCAAGCAACAAGTGTTCTCTGTTTTCTTCCTCTTTCAAGCACATCGAGCATTTAAATGGACCTTCCCAGCCTATTCTTCTCAAATTTTCACTTGTTAAGATAGTCTTTTGAGCCAACGTCCACATGAACATGTCAATTTTGGGGACAGATACAAAAGACCAGATTATCTTCCAAGGCGTTGGATCCGGAGGGACGTGCGAGACTGCCTGTAATGATTTATAGCCTTTAGAAGCTGTATAATTTCTAGAGGATGTGCCCCATCCTATTTTGTCTTTGACTGAGGCTTTGATGGGTGCTTTCCCTTGAAGAGCCTCAAGCAGCTTTCTGGCTTCAACCTCCATCCTTTTTGAATAATTTCCCAGATCCCAATCAATCCAGCCTCAATCCACATCACCATCCCAACAAGAGATGTCCCATAACGTGAGAAGATTGTTGGACTATAGCTAGAGTTTTATGTTGGATAGACCATCCTGAAGATCAAGCGGGGGGTCACCAAGAATTGAATCCTCCCAGATCCTTATTCGTTTTCCATTGCCTGGAATCCAAGTGAGCTTAGATTTGAAATGATCAAGAGATTTGAGGCAAAGCGAGAAGATCGGCGAGCCTCTTGAAACTTTTTGGGGTTGGTCCAAGCATCTTATTCGGCGTCTGTGGAAGTATTTTTTCCAGAGAACTTGTTTAATCTAGGAGGGTTTGATAGTGATTAAATTCCATAGAATTTTGGAGCCCATAGCATAATTTTGGGTAGCCACGTCTCGGATATGAAGACCTTCTTCCAGAATTGGATTTTTAATTTTATCCCAGCTAACTAAATGTAGCTTCCTCTCGTTCTTCCTTCCACCTTTCGATAGAAATATTTTCAGCAGCCCATGGATTTTGAGGGTGATTGTTTTCAGTGGTAGAATGATTGAATTCTGGTAGATAGGAAGACTAGTTAGGACCGACTTCATCAGGACCACTTTTCCGACAAGGTTTAACCAAGTAGCTCCCCATGCTTGGATACTGAGTTTCAATTTGTCTAGAAGGGGAAGCCAATGAGCCACTCTAGGGGCAGCTTTGAAGATAGGAATTCCCAGATACTTGAATGATTCCCATATCGTGGTACCTTCCATCTCGAGAACTCTGGTGATTTCAAGCATCTCTCTTGGTTACCAGTTCCAATTGTAGATCTTACTTTTTTGGAAGTTTATTTTGATGCCTAAAACCTCTTTGTATCTGTCAAATTCTTGCTTAAAATGTCTTGCATAGATGAAATTGGCTCCTCCCAGAAGCAGAGTGTCATCTGCAAACTGTGCGTGATTGATGTCTTTGACATTTGAAACCATTTCAAGGCCAGAAAGGGAATGGATCTGTTGGCAGTTACCCAGTTGGAAGCTTAGAACTGATGCTTGAATAACATAAAGAAGGGGAGACAAAGGGCATCTTTTCCTTAGACCTCTTGAGGTTTGGAAAAAGTCAACTAAGATCCCGTTCACCAACGGGGCTATCCAAGGAGAAGAAATACAGGCTTTCACCCAGCCTATGAACTCTTTGGAAAAATCTCCATAACAATGAAAAGTAAATAATGTCTAACTCTATTAAACACATTTGCAAGATCCAATTTGTTAGCGACCAAAATGTAATGGAATTTTGAGAATGTTTTTATCTCTCTTTATTGTTTTATTCAGTTTCTTGGCCAGTGTCTTAACCTCCAGTTTTCCTCATTAGCTCACGATTGATAATGTTTGCACATCATCTTTTGGATTTGCCCTGTTGACCTACAATACAAATTTCCAAATAAATTGATAAAGCCTTAGTTTATGTTTTGGGTATTCACATATATTTGGTATATATATATATATTTGTACTAAGTGGTGTGTGCATGTATTAGTGAATACCTTAACTTTAGGTTCACATGCACATAGCATGCATCATATCAAGCTATATGTTAAACCCTACATATCAACTACATATGCCAAAGTCAAGCCACAAGCCACAATCATTCTAAACCTAAGCTAAGTCGACACATAGGCCAATACATGAGTCAATCTACATTAAAACTGAAATCACAAGTTATGCCATATGTCGCTATACCAAACCCAACATTGAAGGCTGAAGCTCTTAGCCCATTCTCCTCATCAAGAGTCGTCAATTGTCAAATTGTGTAAGTATATCATGCAAAGTTTTGATATATACATGCGCAGCTGCTAGTTTTGCAAATAGTGATAGTTATCAGCATGACAAGTCGACAGGCCCACGTTATTTGAAAGAGGAATTCATGGGATGGTCCCTTTTGTCATATCTCGTCGAAAAATATCCGAAAAACCTTGCACCAGATGTAGAGAATCATGGATTATAGGGATTTTGAAATGTTCCCTTAGCAATCGAAAGCAGAGCTTTCAGTGGATTACATGCTAGAATCTTGACTCCTTAGCCATCGATACGTGAACTCTGTTTTCAATGGTCGGGTGAAAGAGCCATGTTGCAGTTTTAGCAACAGGTCAGCTTCCTTGGAAGCACATGGTTTTAACAAGTTTCTAAATGTGCTCGACTTCAGTTGATCTCCACCATTGTTTTCTCATTTGTCCTTAAATTCTGAAAGAAATGATCTACAAATTCCTCCTTTATCAAATGGGACACCTAGAAATTCTCGTGGAGGTATTAGGTCACCATTTTCATCAAACTGTCCTTCCCCAAGAAATCCTAGAGGAGGATGCTGGAGTCCGCTTTCAAAGCTGGAAGAGATTTCCCCTCTAGAGGAAAATGAAATGTAGGAGCCAGTTCCAGCGGTGAATGCAACAAAGAGCTCATTCAACCATGAAGGTCCTTTGTTTGCATCGCTGAGAAGTATGGGTTGTGGTAGACAAGGAGTGTCGGCTGCTAGAGCAGTCCAAAGTGGGTATGAGCAAGGTGCAGTGACTGGAAACTATGTCAAAGTCTCAGATATGAGTGAGCAAGAGTGGGATTTGTTTATTGAATACTTTCAGTAGCTGTTACCAGATGCTTTTCTTTCGAGGAAAACCAAAAATTCAAGCCAAAGGCAGAGGCTTGGTACTTCATGGCAGTTTTGAGTATAGTATGTCATATCTTTTCATTTCTATATCAGATGGGAATGGTTTTAAATAAAAGATAACATTGAAGAGATACAGATGCACCTTCCTTTTGAGTTTTTGAAGCAAATATAAAGAGAAAGAGGTTAAGAGGCCTTTCTAGTTTTGGCCAAGATATTACCCAACTATCAAAGAAAAGATTCCAAGTTGCCTTGTCATCACTCCACAAGTTATCGAAAAATTATAGAGATCATTGCAGTTGTCGAGGATTGCTGAAGATTTAGTGATAAGGGTTTGACCCTTAAGATAGGCTGATTTCCTAAATTTGTGAAATTGTTTTGATTTTCTATTATTAGCATATCAGATCCAGTTTCTTAGGATCTGAAATTGCTTTGTAAAAGTTATAAAGCTTATGTCTTCTAGCAATATAGGGAAGGGAGACAGTCCAAGGGACTGTGGCTGAACTTTAGAGACTTGTAACCATACTTCATTTAGATTTTTCATGAGTACATCTTGACACAGAAGATTCTTTCATTGTGCTTTGTTCGTATTTTCATTTCCCTTTCTTCGCTGCACTTGTTTATGAATATTACATTCATGTTCTAATGTTTGTCTAATGCCCGATGGCTGTCATCCTGTCTTTGCATTGATGAACTAGAGTTGCAAGTATCTTACCTATTATGTCTGACCATTTAGGTATGCAATCGCATGTATGTTTCTGCTAGTATGATAAGTACTTTACATAGCTGGCCATTCACGTATGTTGTTGTATGTATATTTCTATTAGCATAATAAATTTTCTCCATACTTCCACACCTTTGATTTAAACCTTCTGAGTAGTATAATAGAAAGCCTTTCGTATTCAAGTGGATTCATGTGTTTTTGAGTGGATGTGAGCATATTAAGTCACCCGACTTGATCATTTCTCTCATACATTATTGATCTCTTTAAGTTACCAGGATCATTCCCTTTACAGTCAGGGAAAGACTCTTGGAGTGCTAACAAATTGGCACCGTTTCCGGGGAACGAAAGTGAAAGCAGAGTTTCCTTGGGAGAACGACATAGATCCGTTTCTTGATGGCAGACAAGAGATAGACATAAATTTCAACTGTAATCATTTTCATGGTGACTCCACATTAAAGACTCCACTAGGGAGGACTTGACTGATAGAAGACGAAGAGGCTGAATTTTAAATCTAGGTATCAGTTCATTAGTCTTCTTCATGAACTGTTGTTGTTCTTTATCAGCTCTTTCATGCTTTTCACTTCACATGTAAAGAGGATAATCTTCTATTTTGTTTATTCCAATGATCATCAACCTACCTTCGTATACCCATCTTTGAAAGAGGAAGGTTTGTAGCCTCCTTGTGTGGTTGATGTTAATTCTATATCTTTACCTCAGCCTATTCCTAAAGAAGAATTCTGCATTCAAATTCCTTCCGAATTTGAGCATCTGTGTAACCTTGAGGAGGTTGAACTTGTTTCAAAACCTATCCATATCGCAACACCTTTTTCCCTTATTGCTGATCTTTCTTATTAGCCCACTTCTTTTCAAGTCAAAATCAGAAATAGGATGTTTAAACCTTTAAGGCTTCCCTATCACCTTAACCCTTATCGTCTTGATTTCTTTAAGTATCTTCCCAGGTTTTCTAGAGATGATCATGTTACAGCTGAGAGGCACTTAGGGGATTTTGAGAAATTCCTTGATCAGTTTGAGATAGTTCATGATGATGTGATTATGAGGATATTTTCCAAAACTTTGTTTAGAGATGCTGCTGCATGGTTTAAGGGTCTGAGAGCTGATTCTATTAGCTCTTGGATCGAGTTGTCAAATGCCTTTTTGAAGCATTGGGGTGAGAACAAATCTCTTGATTTGTATCTCACTGATTTCTATGCTTTGAAGAGAGAGGAAGACTAAACTTTGCCTATCTTCAATCGAAGATTCTACAACATTTATCATGATATGCCTTTGGAGATCCGACCCACAGAGACAACTGCCATGATATATTATGTGATAGGACTACATTCAAAACTTGCCCTTCTTCTGCTAGAAAGGAAATCTTCATCATTAAGCATTTTGTTTGAAGATGCTTTAGAGGTGGAGAAAAACATTTGTGCTTCAAGGATAATCCTAGAGCAGTTTGATTTTGAAAATCATCATCTACCTGAGCCAGATAAATATCAGTATGATTCAGATTTTGAACGGGAAGATTATGAGTTTGAAGCAGATTTGGGACAACAACAAGCATGTGAGCTCATTTCAGATTTAGAATCAGATTCTTCAGTGTTTGCAAAGTACTCCCAAGATTGGTATGAATTTGGATTTTATGATCAGTTTGCAAACCAGGATGAGCCTATGATAAGTAATGATTGTATAGGAAATTATATGTTTTCAACTGATCTTTATTCATATGATGTAAACCTTGTTTTATCATCCTACTGTGAGCACTATTCTCAAAAGGAAATTTTAATGATTGATGATTAAGATCTGATCACAAGAGAACAAGAAGGTCATCGGTTTTTTAGTAGAGAAGCAGTCATTTTTGAGCAAGGGTTCTTTATGGATCAACATGTTTTTATTATTATCTTGGTTTCAAAGACCCGGTGGCAGCCTTCATGGAATGAAATTTTTCAGAGAGCCTGAATATTTTAGATTTCCTTAGCTTACCATTGTTTATGGGTAAGTATGGTTTCCTGAATTAGTTCTTATCACTGCTTTTACATTTCAGACATCAGCTGCTAATCAGTGATAAAGATGGGATTTCTTCAGTTTTAAAATTGCTTGTATGGCTGTTATGGAAATCAACATTTACCTAACCCAAATGTAGAATAGGTTAGAGTAGAGTACTATAGGAAATAAGCTTGCTGCTCGAGTATTTCTTTTCTTCCAGTTTGCAACATAAATATCAATCAACTTATGTGAATAAAGGCAGATCTTGAGAATGGCGGTTTTTGAAAAGTGTGTAGAGATCAGTTGCACAAGCCTCGAGAGTTTGGTTTCACAAGCCAAATGAATCCATATACCAATAGATTAGGTGACTGGAACTACTCGGTTCTCGGAACCTCACAGGGAGGATTCCATCCCCGAGTTGGAGCCAGATGTTAGCGACCAAAATGTAATGGACTTTTGAGAACGTTTTTATCTCTCTTTATTGTTTTATTCAGTTTCTTGGCCAGTGTCTTAACCTCCAGTTTTCCTCATCAGCTCACGATTGACAACATTTGCCCATCATCTTTTGGATTTTCCCTCTTGACATGCAATACAAATTTCCAAATAAATTGATAAAGCCTTAGTTTATGTTTTGGGTCTTCACATATATTTGATATTTGTACTAAGTGGTGTGTGCATGTATTAGTGAATACCTTAACTTTAGGTTCACATGCACATAGCACGCATCATATCAAGCTATATGTTAAACCCCACATATCAACTACATATGCCAAAGTCAAGCCACAATCCACAAGCATTCTAAACCTAAGCTAAGTTGAGACATAGGCCAATCCACGAGTCAATATACATTAAAACTGAAATCACAAGTTATGCCATATGTCGCTATACCAAACCCAACACTGAACGCTGAAGCTCTTATCCCATTCTCCTCATCAACAACTTTCGATTGTCAAATTGTGTAAGTATATCATGCATAGTTTTGATATATACATGCGTAGCTGCCAGTTTTGAAAATGGTGATAGTTACCAGCATGAAAATTCGACAGGCCCAAGTTATTTGAAAGAGGAATTCATGGGATGGTCCCTTTTGTCATATCTCCTCGACAAATATCCGGAAAACCTTGCAGCAGCTGCAAAGAATCTTGGCTTACAAGGGTTTTGAAATGTTACCTTAGCAACTGATAGTAGAGCTTTCGGTGGCTTACAGGCTAGAATCTTGGCTCCTTAGCCACCAATATGTGAACTTTGTTTTAAATGGTTGGGTGAAAGAGCCATGTTGTGGTTTTAGCAACAGGTCGGATTCCTTGGAAGCACATGGTTTTAAAAAGTTTCTAAATGTTCCTGAATTCAATGGAGCTCCACTATTGTTTTCTCGTTTGTCCTTAAATTCTGAAAGAAATGATATGCAAGTTCCTCCTTTATCAAATGGGACACCTAGAAATTCTCGTGGAGGTATTAGGTCACCATTTGCATCAAACTGTCCTTCCCCAAGAACTCCTAGAGGAGGATGCTGGAGTCCACTTTCAAAGCTGGAAGAGATCCTCCCTCTAGAGGAAAATGAAATGCAGGAGCCAGTTCCAGTGGTGAATGCAGCAAAGAGCTCATTCAACCATGAAGGTCCTTTGTCTGCATCATCGAGAAGTATGGGTTGTGGTAGACAAGGAGTGTCGGCTGCTGGAGCAGTCCAAAGTGGGTATGAGCAAGGTGCAGTGACTGGAAACTATGTCAAAGTCTCAGATATGAGTGAGCAAGAGTGGGATTTTTTTATTGAATACTTTTAGGAGTTGTTACTAGATGCTTTTCTTTCGAGGAAAACTGGAAATTCAAACCAAAGGCAGAGGCTTGGTACTTCGTGCCAGTTTTGAGTATAGTATATCATATCTTTTCGTTTCCAGATCAGATGGGAATGGTTTTAAATAAAAGATAACATTGAAGAGATACAGATTCACCTTCCTTTTCAGTTTTTGAAGCAGATATAAAGAGAAAGAGGTTAAGACGCCTTTCTATTTTTGGCCAAGATATTACCCAACTGTCAAAGAAAAGATTCCAAGTTTCCTTGTCATCACTCCACAAGTTATTGAAAAATTATAGAGATCATTGCAGCTGTCGAGGATTGCTGAAGATTTAGTGATAAGGCTTTGAACCTTAAGATAGGTTGATTTCCTAAATTTGTGAAATTGTTTTGATTTTCTATTATTAGCATATCAGATCCAGTTTCTTAGGATCTGAAACTTCTTTGTAAAAGATATAAAGCTTATGTCTTCTAGAAATATAGGGAAGGGAGACAGTCCGAGGGACTGTGGTTCAACTTTAGAGACTTGTAACCATACTTCATTTAGATTTTTCATGAGTACATCTTGACACAGAAGATTCTTTCATTGTGCTTTGTTCATATTTTCATTTCGCTTTCTTCGCTGCACTTGTTTACGAATATTACATTCATGTTCTAATGTTTGTCTAATGCCTGATGGCTGTCATCCTATCTTTGCATTGATGAACTAGAGATGCATGTATCTTACCTATTATGTCTGACCATTTAGGTATCAAATCGAATGTATGTTTCTGCTAGTATGATAAGTACTTTACATAGCTGGCCATTCACGTATGCTGTTGTATGTATATTTCTGTTAGCATCATAAGTTTTCTCCATACTTCCACACCTTTGATTTAAACCTTCTAAGGAGTATAATAGAAAGCCTTTCATATTCAAGTGGAGTCATGTGTTTTTGAGTGGATGTGAGCATATCAAGTCATCCGACTTGATCCTTTCTCTCATACTTTATTGATCTCTTTAAGTTATCGGGCTCATTCCCTTTACAGTCAGGGAAAGACTCCTGGAGTGCTAACACAATTTAATAATCATACCTTTTTCTTTTCGTTGATAGCTCAAATGGATGGCTTCTTGAACCAGCACTATGTTGTCCATAATTTGACGCCCTTTGATGAAGCCACCTTGATTTTTTGGGATAATGCCTGACATAAATTGCTTTACCCTATTGACGATGATTTTAGTAACCAGTGTTGCAAAGAGAGATAGGCCGGAAGTGGCTAAAATTGCTTGCCCCTTTTTCTTTAGGAATCAATGCTAAGAAAGCCGAATTTGTTCCTCCTCTGAGTTTGGAGCAGGTTTGTTATTTCCTGACCATTATGAGTAGATCTTCCTTAATGGTTGGCCAGAAAGCCTTATAAAACTAGGCCATGAATCCGACAGGCCCAGGGGTCGTATCAACTTCCATATGGTCCAGGGAATTTTTGATCTCTTACATGTTTATCGGGGCTGTTAGTCTCAGGTTATCCTCATATTGCATCAGCCGAGGAGCCAAAGAAAAAGGGAAGGAGTTTGAATCGATAGGGTCCTCATCAAGAGCCGTGTATAGATCTTTAAAGAAAGAATGGGCAGCTGTCTTAATACCTTCGAAATCTTTTATTTCTTGACCTTGATACTGAATTACATTTACAGCTTTAAAATTCTTGCGGGATTCCACTTGCTTATGAAAGTAGCTCATGTTCTTGTCTCTAGCAAGGAGCCAAAGGATTCGGGACTTTTGCCACCAGAATTATTCTTCTTCTCTGCAAGCTCGGTGTAGCGCTTTCTGAAGTTCTGCTTCTTGGTTCTGCAACTCCTGAGTCACAATTACATCCTCTAGGGCCAACTGATGAAGCTTGAGGGCCTCCTGGGCTTCCTTTCTTTTGGCGGAAGGAGAAGTGATTGAATTAGCCCAACATTTCAAGGCTCTTTTGAGGCCTCTCAACTTTTCTTCCCACACATAGTGTTGGAATATAATCCATCAGGATTATACGTTATTGTAAATATTAGGAATATGAAGAGACTCTCAGATGTGTGATCCCAAGAGTCATTGTAGATGTATAAATAAAGGCATTCTATGGAGAAATAATAACAATTCGGGAGTTATTCCACCTGACAGTGGTATCAGAGCAATTCATAACTCCTGCATGTACAGTCTGCATTCTGCTGCTATCTGCACCTTGGGCTTTCCTTAGTCTACAGATTGCATGCATTGGTGCATGCGCTGGCTGCTCCACGCTCTTGAGAAAGGCTCCTTCTACTAATTTATTTTAGGCTGCCTGCCCCATTAGTCTTCCTCTGCGTGTGTTTTTATTACATCCCAAGTGACAATAATTTCGTGTGTCTCTCCTGCCAGTGCATTCATTGTGCGCGTTACAATTACAGGCATGCATTGAAGAATAGCCATGTCTTAGAATCCACATGTTATGAACTGCAATTTCATGAGGGGATTTATGTTGGAAACTGCTATGGAAGATGGAGTACTGCGACCAGTCAAGAAGAGAGCTCAGTAATCACAATTGATAATTTCTTAGAGATGAATGTTTCTCCTGGCATTTATCCTTCATTGTTGATTGCACATCCTCGGAATCATTTTGCTGCTCACCACCAGACTGTTCTCTTGTCAGCCTGCGTGCATGCGTTACTCCCTTGACTGCGTCGAGGAACATTTTTTGATGATTTGAGGTATGAAACGGTCTGTAGATGCTGCATTATTAACTATTTCCTCAAATCACTACATGAGTTTGATGAGAGCATTTGAATTGGTGCTCAGACATGCCTAACCCTAAATTTGTTTTAAGTAGATGTGTTTCATCTTCACCATCTCATTTTTTCAAATATTGTGCTCCTACTCTATTGTTGCTTGTTTTTTCGTGCTCCCACTCCATTACTCACAGATATATTCTTCACACTTGCATTGAGAGGGTCGTGCTCTACTCCTATCCTATAATGCACTCTCACCCCACAGCTTGTTGGTTGTAGAAGTCGTGTCTTTTCTGTTCGAACACGGGAAGAATCCACATGATGTATGTGAAGCAGTGTTGTGTGAGCTGCGATTTCGAATGAAGGTTTTTTTTTGAGAGCTTCTATGGAAGATTAAGTGTTGTGACCTACCAAGAGTAGATATCAGTACTCAAAGCTAAGAATCAGTTTATGAGTGAAGCTGTCTTGCCATTTTCTTGGTGTAAGTTCATTGAAGTTCGGTCACTGAAGATTGCTGCAGTGAAGATTCATGCCTTTTCTCAAACTGCATGAAGGTAATAAGTTGCATAATTTTTTATGTATTGCTTGTGACCGTAGGGAATCCCAAAAAACCCTAATTTTTGTCCTAATTCCAAGTGTGGTGTGCCATCACGAATTTGGAAGTGGAGGATATCTGTTGCGTCCAATTCTTTATTGAGTTGAAAGAGCTGAGATGACTGTTGACTGTTGGTTGCAATAATAGCTGAGATCATTGACTGGTGCTGTTCAAAACCCTATATTTTGTGTGGAGTGCATCCTAATTTTTTTTTTATGGAGATGCGTTGAAGCTACTGCATGGAGAGCATTCTAATCCTGTGTTTCTTTGAGAGCTTTGCCTCTCCCTCACCATCACCTGTGTGAGGACTGTACATCTGTGTAACCAGTGGTTGTTATGCGTTGTGTGGTTTCCCTCGATTGCACCCTACGCCTTGTTTTCTGAGCTTTCTTCGTTGAAATGTATTAAGTGTATTTCTTGAAGTATATTCATTGTATTGTGAATTTAATTTATTTCTGCATAGACATTGACATTGTTGTAAAGCTTGAGGAAGGTGGCAGAGGCTTAGACCTGCACCTTTACTCTTTATTCTTTTTCTCCTATTGTTTTAGTTGCAAGATTCAATCACAGAAGATGCAATCTATAGCATCTGTAGTTGGTGCCACTCTCACTGGAAAAGACACTTATCCAGAATGGTGGAGGAAGATCAAATCTGCCTTCATCTACAATGACCTTTGGGACGGTATTTGCAAAGACACCACAATAGAGACAGAAGCTAGAGGGCCCATAACCAGAGACCCAGGACCTCCAGAATTCAAGAAAGAGAAGGCCATTTGGAAAACAAAAGACAAGAAAGCTTTAGCAGTAATCACTGCCACAGTCAGTGAAGAGGTGAGCCAGCACATATTGCCTGCAAAGTCATGTTTTGAAGCACTAAAAATGTTAAAAGATCTGTATGATTCACACTCTGAAATGGAATTTATTCAACTAATGCTAAAACTATTCAGTTTAGAAGTAAAAGACAATGATCCCATGTTACTTGCCTCTGAAATCAAAGCTATCATGCACAATATTCAAGCCACTGGTATGAAACCAGATCTTCCCTTGCAGCATTTGTAAAATCTTTGTATCCTTCTCACTGTAACTATCTTGAGTCGTTGCAAGCAAGTGACAAGTTCAAATCACTGACATTTGACACCCTGGTGGAGAAGATAGCTGACAGAGAGAAAACTTTTGGTAAGAAGACAACCGAGCATTCTGGAGAATCACTTTGCTTTGCTCAAAAAGCAAAGAACCACACCAAAGACCAATCCAAAGATCATCCCAAAGGAGAAAGCAGGATGAGAGGCAGAGGAAGAAGAAACTTCAGAGGTAGAGGAGGCAGAAACAACTCCAGCAAAAGATAAGATTTGAAGTGCAAGCATTGTGGAAAGGTTGGACACACAGCAGATCAGTGTTGGGCTTCGTGGGACTCCATCAAAGACAGACATAACCAGAAGAAAGATGACAATAAGAACCAAGATGCTAGTAAATATTCAGATTCTGCTCATTGTATTGTTGCACATTGTAATCTTGGTATTAATGAAATGACTTCACTTTCATCTTACATAGATTGTTGGCTACTTGATACTGGTGCAACATCACACATGACTTTTAGAAAATACTGTTTTGAAGAACTTAATGAAACAATAAATGGCATAGTTTACTTTGCAGATAAGTCAAGTCTTAAACCAAAGGGAATGGGCACCATTCGGCTGAACATGCCTGGATTCCCTGATTTCTTGTTGAAGAATGTTCTTTATCTTCCAGAGTTGCAGAGAAGCCTGCTGTCCTTGGTGCAGATTCGACAGCAAGGCCATTCCATCCACATGTTTGATGGAATTGTAGAAATAAGAAAGTCCTCTGACAACCAAGTCATCATGACTAGATACGAACATGGGAAGCTGCTGAAGCTAAAGGGTTCATCTGCAAGGGTTCAGAACTATGCCTACCTCTCTCAGCATGGAGAAGGTAATTTGTCATCAAGTTTATTGTGGCATGCAATATTTGGTCATCTGAATTATAACTGTCTTTGTTTGTTGAGAAAGAATGGTGTATTTGGTTTGCCAACCATTCCCAAAGAGAAGAGCAAATGTGATGCATGTATATTAGGGAAACACAGTAAGCTGCCATTCCATGAATCTAATTTTAGAGAAAGTAGGAAATTAGAATTAGTGCATTCTGATTTATGTGGCCCAATGCCAACTCCTTCTACCAATGGGAATAAGTATTTTATGACCTTTGTTGATGACTACTCAAGAATGTGCTGGATTTACTCATTAAAGACAAAATCAGAAGCATTTCAAACATTTAAGGACTTTCATGCATTGATAGAAAAACAAGCACAATCTAAAATTGGTACACTTCGTACTGACAATGGGAAATAATACACTTCAAATGCTTTTTAAGATTATCTTTGCCAACATGGAATTGCACATCAGACTACAGTTCCCTACAATCCTCAACAAAACGGTGTAGCAGAAAGAATGAACAGAACCATAATGAATATGGTATGCTCAATGATGTTTTTTAAGAATGTAAAACTAATGTTTTGGGGTGATGCAGTGAAATGTGCAGCCTATTTGAGAAACAGAAGTCCCTCAAATGCTCTTGATAACAAGACTCCACATGAAATGTGGTTTGGCCATCTCCCTTCAGTCAGGCATCTCAGAGTTTTTGGTTCCACATGTTATGCCTTGATTCCAAAGGAGCAAAGAAACAAGCTTGGTGCTCGAAGTAGAAAATGCATTTTCCTGGGGTACGAAGAAAACTCCAAGGCATACCGTCTGTATGATGAGATAAACAAGAATTTTGTTATTTCCAGAGATGTCATTTTTCTTGAGACTAATAAAAATGACCAGTCCATTGAGAGACAGCTTGATCATTTGGAAAAATATCCTCGTTTAAAGAAATATTCTGAAAATGAATATGAAATTCCAAACCTTGAAGGGGGGATTCCTATTCTGGATCAACCTTTGGAATTTCCATATGAAGCACCAACTCCCCCGCATGAAGAAGTTCCTGCTACTTCACCTAAACAAGAGATTCAACTGGATGATGTGATTGAGAGACTTGGAAGACTCAACCTTGAAGGAAATGAAGCACCACCAGCTTATCAACCATGACCATCATGGAAGATTCCTAAATGGGCCACAAAGACACTTGAAAGTGTCCATCTGGATGAAGTTGGAAAGATGGGAACGAGAAGTTCAAAAAGACATGAAGATGGAGGAGAAGCAGATAATTCAGGTGATGACATGGATGTATCATTTGATTGTGAATTTAATTTATCTGCTAACTTTGAACCAAATTCCTTTGAAGAAGCTTCTACTCGAGTTGAGTGGAAAGAAGCTATGCAGAATGAGTATGATGCACTCATGAAGAATGGAACTTGGAAGCTGGTTGACCCTCTAGTTGGAACCAAACCAATTGGCTGCAAGTGGGTGTACAAGAACAAATACAGATCAGATGGCTCACTTGACAAGCACAAAGCGAGGCTTGTAGCAAAAGGCTATGCACAGAACGAAGGAATTGACTATGAAGAAACATTTTCTCCTACAACAAAATGGGCTACCATCCGTACCTTACTCTCTTTAGCTGCTCAGAATGGGTGGAAAGTTCATTAGATGGATGTGAAGACTACTTTCTTGAATGGAGACTTGAAAGAGAATGTCTTCATGTCTCAGCCAGAAGGCTTTGTTTTGAAAGGAAAAGAACAAAAGGTATGCAAGCTTGTCAAATCCTTGTATGGCCTAAAACAAGCGCCTCGCGCATGGTATGAAAAATTAACCGAGCATCTTTTGAAGTTAAATTTTGAACATTTTGATCTTGATGATGCAACACTGTTTATAAAGAAAGTTGGAAGATCTGTCGTGTATCTTGTGGTGTACGTAGATGATCTTTTGATGACAGGGAACAATGAGAGCTATATAGCATCCATAAAGAAAGATTTGAAAAAGATCTTTGAAATGACAGATATGGGACATCTCCACTATTACTTAGGAATTGAAGTCACTAAACATCCTAAGTACATATTCCTATCTCAGAAAAAATATGTTGGAGAACTACCAGACAAATTTTGCATGACAGAATGCAACCCTATCTCTACTCCAGTGGAACAGAAAATGAAGCTCACATCAAGCGAAGGAAAAGAATTTGAAGATGCGACCA
>LPNX010735316.1:344703-376908 GCA_001517045.1 Pseudotsuga menziesii
TTCTTTATTCACTTCTTGGATGAAATAATACATGGTTGAATATTTTGATGCATATCATATCCTTTTGGAGCAGCATTATAGGACATGGTATCCTAAGCTATGTCATTGGATCATATTTTATTGGTCACTTGAAGCTTGTATGCACTTGGAAAGTGTGGTCTAATTACTTGGAGGTATAAGAAATTTCATGATTTTTTGATGAGGCACTTCCTCAAAGACTCAAAGTTGGGCAACTCAGTGGCAACTTCAAAGAATCATACAAAAAGCAGGTTCTTCAACACCCATGTTTGAAATTGCTTGAGGAAAAAAAATATTGGGAAGGGAGGATTTGTCATGTCCCAAATTTTGTATTGGGCCACTATGTCCTAATAAAATTTTCCATATTCATGAGAGTTTGTCAAATTAATGCTAAGGGTCAGATAATTGCCAAGGAGGAAAATTACTAGTTTCCTAGGTTGGGGGTGGAAGCTTTGGGATTTTGAATAAGGGGGACAAATAAATGATGTTTGAACATTAGAATAGCATAAATATTTAATAAAGGATCTAAATAAATAAATACAAGGGAAAATAAAAGTGTCATTTGATCATGAAGACACATGGAGGATGTGGGACCCACACAAGCTAGATTTTCTATGCCCCATTGCATCCTCCTCTTGTCATTTCGAATCCATAAGAAGCACAAGGGTATTGGGATGATTTGGATGGTCAATATACTTGGAATGAATCAATTAAGTTCTAATTGGAGTGGAAGAGTAACTCCCATGGAAGAGGAAGAGGCATTTTGGAGCTAATGAGACACTTGGACTAGATTCCCTAGCTCTATGACAACAATGATGAAGATGCTATGACACCTATAACAAAAATCAGATATGAAGGCTGAAATATGAAATATATGTCATTTCATGGCTAAAAATATCTCCAAGAGGGCTCTCAATGGAGTTAGGGAAGCTAAGATGCTTCCACGTGTGATTTGGTGGAAGTGGGAGACTAGGAATTATTGTACAAGTGGCATTCTTTGGAATCTCTTCCCAACTAGTGTTGGAATGAATATCTTGGAAGGAATTAGACCCATATATATATTGTAACTTTATAAATTTCAAGAACAAATAATTAAGGCAAATTTTGATCATTTGAGAAATTTGCATTTGTGAAGAGAGAGAGCTAGTGGATGACTAGTTTCTTGCCTTAGCCAATTTCGAGTGTGAAAGATTCCCATCCAAGTTGGTGTGTGGAAAGGCCATTAAATTATTTCATGAATATTTAATGGAGTCATAATTTACAGGGAAACTCATGTAAACTTCAATATCATCTTGTTCTTACATCTATTCCAAGTTTTCTCATCGTATTCTTGCCCTATGGATTGAGGCGCACTTGGTGAGATATTGATCTCTTTGGGGGAGATTATAATGCCCCATTATTTTATGTTATGATGTAAATGATACTTAGTTAAATTTAATAACAATATTAGGTCTAAATACCAAAATATTTCATGTAAAAATGTTGAACAATGAAGAAACAATGCCATTTCCCCACTACCTTGTTGTGAACCAATGTAATGTTGATGGATTTGAATCGATGAGTAAAATAATTATGGTTTATGGATGAATGGAATTTTATTGATGTATTATATGAGTTTAATGTTAATTACATAAGCATTTGGAGTCATTTTGTTGAGTTTCATAGCATTTGGAGAAAATTGGCTATCATTTTCCCCAAGGTTGAAACTAGTCTTTTTGAATCTGATTTAAGGGAGTTGTAGAAGAAATTAAAAGTTGAATGGTGATGAATATGAGTTAATGTTTATGTACTTTATATTCCCCTTCTTCAATTCAAAAAATCGAGTTGAATTGAGTACATTTGGAAAGTCATTTTCATCATCTACCCCTAGGAGATTTGAACCACAAGTTGCTCGTTAAACTCCATACATTGACCAGATTGCCGAAGTGAGTTGAAGAAGTAATTTGATGTTTTAAATATGTATATAATTTTTTATTTTATGTATCAACATAATTCATACACCTTTTGGTACAATTTGAGAGCATTTGGAGCTATTTGGAGCTATCTACCATTGGGGGTTTGAGCCTCAAAATTACTAATAAATTCCCTGAGTTCTCTTGGATATCTATTCTAACCCAAAACCACATGTAATGCTGAAAATGTATTTTAATTAATGTATTATAAGATATCCAAGTCTCATATCAACCATTAGTGGAGGTTGTACAGTGTGTGGAAAATATTTGTTCAAGGACCCAAGGGGGATTTCCCCCTCCCAAATTGACTAGTCTTGTCTCGAAAATTATTCCCTTGAAAATTGCAGACCATGGTTGGGTATATCAGTTTATTATATGTCTTATATATGTGTTAATGTGTTCCATTACCCATCATGAACTTCCTCACCAAGTTTGAAATTAATTGGAGGAGTTTGGAATCGGTTGTATCCATATACCTAGAGTTAAAATATGGTGAATTTGAGCACATTGGGAAAATTAGTAACAAGGGACATTAAAATGGTATCATAGCATGGTATTAACACCTATTGAAGTTAGGGATTATAGTGATGAATTTAAGAAATGGATGAATTCATATTTTGATGATAATATGAAGCAACTTATGCAAGGATTCAAATTGATGGCTAGACAACTTAGGGATAAGAGGACATAAGGGGGTAGTAGAAGTTTCCATCATGGAGAGACACATAATACCTTTAATTTTGAATACTTTTATTATTGGTTGAATTAATGTAGGAAAAATAATTCAAATTTTAATTCATTAACAAACAATCAACAATGCAAAAGTATGGAGGAGACCCAGGAGCCACCAAGTTCTATGGGTGGTGAAACGTAAAAAGAATTACATTATGAGGATCCAAAGTCACTCCCAAGTGGCTTTGAAAAATATGAGGAAACATCACATGAGAATTAATAATACTACCTTGAAACTATTGAATATCATTCTGAAACACATTCTACTTTGGACATGGACCAACAGGAATTTATTGATGGATGCTTGAACTGTGAAGGAGTACGTACTGATGGGTGTGCACAACTCTATGTTGGTGAAATAGAGATTAGATTTGAAAATTTTTCTGTAAGACAGATTTCCCATGAGGCTAAAGATGAATAAATTGTAGTAGCAGCTAAGGAAGAACCAAGGTCAACTTCCCCATCACCACTTGAGCTTCAAGAAGTTGATCAAATCAAGAAGAAAGAAGAAGAGGAGATTTCTCAACAAGAACCTATTTTTATTGAAGGGTATTTGAAGATTAATGAAATGGATATCCATGAGGCCCTTAGAATACTACATGACACTAAATCATTAGTGTCAAATTCTTATTGGAAACTTTCTTCATTGGAGGAGCCATCCTTTCTTGAAGACACGAAGAAGATTCAAAGAGTAATGTGCAACATTGAAGGTAATTTCATGTCTTTTATTTTTGATAGAAACCATTTGTTTGAGATTAATGAATTGTTACATGATGCATACTTGAAGTATAATGAGGATAATCATAAGCTCAGAATTCAAAATGAGCAACTTCTTGAAAAATTGCAAGATACTTGTTTTCCCTCCTATGTTTCAGATTGTCAAATGGTAGATTGTTTGGAGGATTCTCATGACATGGTGGATAATGATAAATGTGGAAATTTGAATATGCTTGATGTGTTTGAGAATGAACTTGAAAGATCCAAGCACTTGATGTGGTGGAATAGGAACTTGAATTGTCTCTTGATGAAGGTTATGCAATTTTTAAAGAAGAGCATGATTCCTCTACATTGGAACCAATATACGACAAAGGTTTCACACTTTTGAAGGAGCTGCATGATACTACCCATATGGATCCTTCCCATGATGAAACTTCTCCACTTTTTGATCATTTGGGCGAGTTAGTTCATTCTCCTACATCCTACAATTCCATGTTTTGCAACATTAGTCTCAATGAAGTATGGGTGAAAGGGTTCTTTTTGATGGTGCCACATGAGGAGTATGGAAATCCTATTAATTTTTATGATGACATCATTGGAGCACATTCTTATTCAAATTTTCAGCAGCATCCTTTTATACTTTATGATTATGCACATCTATATGTATGCACCTATGATATGCATTTGAGTAATTTGAAACCTCATGGTCTTTCTTGCTCAACACTTGGTTCATTTGATGTTGGAGGAACTTCATCCAACATTGGGATGAACAGATTTATGATTGGAGAGAATTTTTGTTGCCAGCGACATACTTTGTTATATCTTTATGATTCTCTCATTCATGGATGTATGAATGAGACTTCTTTGAGTCATTTGAAGTCTCCTTGTTTTTTTTTGCTCATTATTTGGTTCCTATTTTAGTGGAGATTCTTCATTCACTTCTTGGATGAAAGAGAACATGGCTGAATATTTTGATGCATATCACATCCTTTTGGAGCAACAAAATAGGACATGGGATCCTCACCTACGTCATTGGAGCAGATTTGATTGGTCACTAGAATCTTGTATGCACTTGGCAAATGGTGGTCTACTTACTTGGAGGTATAAGAAATTTCATGATTTTTTGATGAGGCACCTCCTTGATGTACATTTTTATTATGTTGTTATGTAATTTGATGATATATATTATGTACTCATGATGTTTGGAAGAATGCATACAAGAAAATGGGATCCCAAAATTCTTTTTACTAATGGTATGGGTTGGAAAGCACTCTTAATTGTTGAAGTGCAATACAAATAGTTGGACACTGGGATAGTTTTTAGTCCCATTGATTTCAATTTTTTTGGGAAACAAGCAGTATGGGATATGGATTCCCCACTTATTAATTTAATCAGAGTAGTGCAACAACAAGCATGGTGGTTCCTCTCTAAAATATTCATGGAATCTCAGAGACTCAAAGTTGGGAAACTCAGTGGAAACTTCAAATAATCATACAGAAAGCATGTTCTTCAACACCCATGTTAAAATTTGCTTGAGTAAAAGAAATATTGGGAAGAGAGGATTTTTCATGTCCCAAATTTTGCATTGGGTCACAATGGCCTAATCACATTTTCCATATTCATAAGAGTTTGTCAAATTGATGCTAAGGGTCAAATAATTGCCAAGGAGGTGTTGATGTCTAGAAAATCCCACGTATCAACAGTAGGGATTCTCCCCAATAATCGTTCCCAATTAGATTGTTTATTGTTTGGTGTGGGTAATCCGTCCGGTTAGCGGCCCGACTACCGTAGAATTAAATGAGAGATTTATTCTTATTTTACCGGTTGGGCCCGTTACACCATTTATGTGTGTTTTTAATTGTTTATAAATGATATGCAAGTGCCTAAATTAAATGCAGATGATCAGGAAGCAAAGGTTTCATAATGTGATGCGTAGGTTCTTACCTTCTATTTTATTCCCTTTGTTCCCGAGTCACAGAAAGCAAATAACAACTATGCTAAACTAACTTATCCTATCGAACCTATCCCCGAGGAGAAAGATTATTATTTGTGTGAGTAATATACTGTAACTTATGCACACAGAATATTACAGATAGCTGATATAATTTAGAATACATAAACACAGTAGAAAAATAACATAGAGATAGTTCATTGTTTGTTAAAACATTCATTACTCATCGACTGCATAAGATTCGTAACAAGAAAATGAAATAATTCACAAAATAGGAATAGTCCAGAAGTTTGAACGCTCTCACAGATTTGCGTATTAAGCTAAAGCAAAAATAGTTCCATATCCAACCATATACACAACATGCATTTCAAACTTAAACAACTCCTTCTCCAGCAGAAATTCAGTCCTTCTTTATTATAAAAAGAAATAATTTTTCTTAAAAAAAGTATTTCACATAAGATCGCTAGAAAAAGTCCTGTCTCTATTCAACTCTACTTCTATTTATACATTTGCACAATGACTCTTGGTTCTCCTGCCCTTTGGGCTTCCTCAACATTCAATTACAAAAAGTTTGTCTCTAGTGTATTAAAAAATAAATATACAATATTACAAATATATCCATGTGTGAATAGGACAAACTACTTAAGTGGATTCAGTCAGACTACTTATGAATTGCTTCCATGCTGAAGCATCTAAGGCAATTGTCTTGAACTCCGTGGGTTCTAAAAATCTGACTGTGACCTCATGTTTAGCCAGCTGGCTGTTTATGTCTGCTACTCTCACAGTGGTCACTCTCAGCGGATCTTCTAGTAGATAGTTACTAACCGCTACTTGGGCCACTAGACTCTTTACCACCTTTGTATCTAAACCTTTAACCAACTGAATATTTAACTCATCTTCTTGCAGCTTATCCTTCAACTATTTTAAGTGTGCTTCATGCTCTGGAAATTATTGTAGCCTCTGTGCTGAAGGAGTCAAACATTTGTTATGAGTCATAAGCATCTTCCTAAAAAATTCTGCACATTTGTCCATTGTCTTTTCCATTGCTTCCACCAACCTCTCAGTAGCTTTGCTGCTGAAATTCACAATGTCATATTCAATCTACAGCTTTTCTGGAAAATTTTTAGGTGTGTTTTTTGGGTGCTCTGCATTTGTTTCTAACCATGTCAACTGGCCTTGTAGGATCTCAGCAATTTCTTGGGTTCTGTCCCTATTACTGACTTGGTATCTTCATAGATCGATTCCACGCTTTGTGTGGCGGACTTCTGTATCTGAGTCATACTCTATGATATTTGACTTCTTCTTTCCTTTCTTTGTCATGGTGTCTGTCATGAGCTATGACTGTAAATAACATAAAATTTGTTTCAGCATTTCACATTTTTTAACAAAACTATGCATATCATGAGATGCTAGGCTCACTACTTCTAAAACATAACTAGCAACCTGCCTTACCCCACCATTTTCATCCATCGAGACAGGGAAAACAAAATTCAATGCAGCGAGGGAAAACTTTGGTAATGGAAGCCTTGAAATATTAAATTGAGCACATAGATCTGTGGACAAACACACAACTCACAAAATAGATCACACAATTTACTCAGCAATTGAAGAATGAAACAATGCAAAAATGGCTTGCAGCTGTGAATTCTTTCATTAATAAAAAAGTAATTGGATAATTATTACAATGAAGTCCAATGGATTTAATAGCCACATGAAATTCAAATCCACATGAGGAAATTTGATTTGATAGACTCTAATTGACTGCAGGTAACTTAGACCTTGTCTAAATCACTATCGAAGGACTCAATAGTTAACTGACCTTGTCTAAACCATAACCGGAGTTCATCGGAGCTCTAAAACACAACTCAAGTGTTACATTCAGTGTTGACTAAGGATAACTGACTATGGTAGGTGAGAAATGCACCCCTCCTGAGTGCAGTCATGTAAACCTAGCGCTAACTGAATGTAGAGGATTAGAACTGAATGTAACTGACTCCTAACTTAGCTTGACTAGTCATTAACTGAACTGAATTGACCTTGGCTGGTTTCGGCACTCCTAGTGGCTCCTAAATTGTAGGGATTGGTCTAGGAGGCTCCTAAACTGATGCAATTAAGTGCAATCAGTGGAAGTAAGCATCAATTAGTGTTCCCCACACTTTAGTAACTGAACCATGTGCCCCAATTAGGCCAAGTGGACCCAATGGTGATAATGATTATAAATAGATTGGATGGACTCCCGATTTAGACATGATTCCTGATTTAGACATATGACCAAATTTGGACAAGAGAGGATTAATAATCCTAACATGAAATATGGCTCATCACGTGGCCACGGATAAGTTATTTCGAGAACAACCTTGATAACAGCGGCTCGACAAACCCAAACCCAACCGCAACCATCGGCTTAATAACTACCAACATGCCTGCATTCCATTTGCAGCTCGACGGTCAAGATAAAATTGATAAGAAAATTGGATGACAACCGTCGTAGTGGCTCCAAGACTAAAAATTATTCTCCCAAGCGGGCCTGATGAGGATAAGTTCATCGACAAGGAAATTTCTCCGCCGTTGCTGCAGCAAAAGGGAAAGGCATCCGCCGCAGTGGGTCTCAAAAAATTGGAATAGGTTTCGATAATAAACTTGCACGTATGCCCGCCGTAGCAACAAAAAGATAAGGAATCATCCGATATGGTGGTGCAGGAAAATTAGAAGAAGTATCGACTTTCAACGTAACATCTCACCCGCCATTGTGGCATGAAACCCAAAAAACTTTCGATGCGGCAGACAAGCTGATTTGACGACGCTTAAAGAAATGAAAACCCCCGCTGTAGAGGCTTCATTAAATCAAACAGAATGTAAACCAAAATATTGGCCGCCATAGTGGCTGTGGACCTGAGAAACTGTCCGCCGTAGCGGGACAAAGAATCGGGAGGACTCCTGATATTCAAACTGAAACTTCACCCGCTGTTGCAGCACAAAACTAAAAAGCCATCTGCCGTAGCGGCTCCAAACTTGAAAATCACCTGCTACTGCGGCTAAAAGGAACCTTTCTGACTTAGTGAAAAACCAAAATCTTGAACCTTTTCCCATGATAAAACAAGACATAAATGCTGGATTTCAAAATCAAAATGCCTAAGAAGCAAAAACTAGGATTTTAAAAGGGGGTCCTAAATTTTTTTTTTTTTTTAGGGGAATAGTTGCAGCAGCAACAATTGGCGACTAGCTGGTGGAAACAGATCTTTGGAAAAACTGACTTTTAAGACCAAAAGTTGCATCATGGTATTCTGTTAAATCAACTCTTCCCAAACTTTTAAGATTTCTTTAAGATGTATAGACCTTTCCAAGAATGCAAGATTTAGAACTTTAACATTGATTATAGTCCACTAGGATAAGGGAACTAGGTTTTCAAAGTCACAATAACTCTTCTGAGGCTAGGATATGGGGTTCTGTCACATGCCCCAAATTGCAAAAGCATTTTATGTTTTAAGAGACATTATGTTATAATTTTATTATAAAGTTTGTAAATTAATGACCAAGTGGGGTTAAGGATAATTTCATGTAATTGTTGAATATTTTATTAATTAATAAATTAAAGATGAGACAACAGCTTAAGGAGGCTGTTAAATGAGTGTTTTACTGGTCACTTGGTGGAATAGGCTGGGTTGAGAGCAGATTGACACTTGGCAACATCCTCAAACTATTTTTAGTTGTTGCATGAGGCAACTTCCCTATTTTTGTGGTCATGTTCCCCAAGAAAGTGGAACAAGAGCAGGTGGCTCATTAAGTGAAACTGACCCAAAAGACCTAGGCCTGCTAATAAAACTTCCCATTGAATTCAGCTGGGGCTGCTCATTCTTTACTTGTGAAAATTTTGAGTGAATAGAGTGCACAAGAAAATTCGATGGAGGGGACTAGTAGAAGTTTCTTTGAGTGAAAAGTGCTGAAGTTCTGAACTAGTGCAGCTAATTTAAGCTGAGTTCATACTGCTACAAGCAGTATAGATTACTGTTGAATACTCAATAGAGTTGCAGAGGTTTACTAAACCAGTTCTCTCACCCAGTACTTAAACTAGGTGGACCAGCAGACATGCTCGGGGGTCCTGAAATTTGTAGTTCAGCTATCTCTAGGAGTTGGTTGGGAGGAATAGGTTCCTTAAGTTGTTGTCTCCTCTGCTACATTTCCAGGTTCTACATGTTCTTTCTAACTTCTTATGCTTACTTCAGATCAAGAATGAATGAATTTAGGAAATAACATGTTATGTTTCTGTTCATTTGTTATTAGAATGATTGAAGGAAATCTTTTACTGTGAAAAGACAGACAAATTCTGGATTAGATATGGATTAGGATACATGATTAGAGTAACTTCAAATTTTACTAATAGATAAAAAAATACCTAATTGTATTTTTCCACACCTTCTTGAAGGTAGTACTCTAGTACAGTAGGTTAGATTAAATTTTGATAGATAATCAAATGAAGTATGCTGGAATGTGTTTATTTACCTTTTACAGGTTTTATAGGGTTCATCAAAAGAAAGCTTTTCTATTTCAAAAATTTTCCTTAGACATAGTACATTATTATAAAAATAAACAAAACTGTCTCCCAGAAGAATCTAAAAAATATATAGTGTGTGCTCTTATTTATTATTTACATGGTAAATAGATTAGTTGCTATAAGCCTATTTATTATAAATATAAATAGGAATTAAAAACATTATAAGTATAGAAAAATAAAGAAGGACGATTAACTTAAAGAAAACAGTAAAATGAGGCTAGTAATTACTTGGATAATTTCTTTACTAATATAAGTAAGAATTAAACTTTAAACACATTACAATTAAATATTAAACTTTGTAAAGATTTAAAAGTAATTAAGATTTTTTAAAAACCCTAATTTGGAGAAACTTCCTTTTCCAGAGCAGGGTTAATACAGTTTTTACCCATAATTACTTAAAGCATAGACTCTTCATTTATGCAAACACAAGTATCTAATTTATAAATACACAGTTTAAAATAAATTCTTCATAGGAACAATATTAAAATTGTTTTTCTAATAAATAACTAAGACTATTTAAGTAAAGACTTTTTTATATCTTACGACCCAAGAACACAACAAAAACTTAGGTTGTATTAATCAACCCTAATTTTAAATTATTTACTGAATAATTGTCTTACTGACAGAGAAACATATAAACTCTATTTTAAAAGCAACATTTTGAACTTCTCCCTCTGTTAAACAAAAACAAAAGAATTACAAACTTAAACCATAATAAAACCTCTTTTAAGTTCTTTAACTATTTATTCATCAATACAAGTTTCATAACAGTAAAAATATCTCTATTAAGTTAACTCAAAATTTGAAATTCTTAAACATTACAAGAAACCCCATAGTCTACCATCAATTTCACAGAAACCATAGTTCATGGACGAATACAAGAATAGCTAATACAATAAGCTTGTAAGCCTAAGCATAGTATACATATATTTAAAATCCCTATTTAAAACACATTTGCAAAATTCCATAGAGGTCACATCTTTAAAGCATGTCCAAATTATAATCTCTGAAAATCAAGTTACGGCCGTGAAGGCCTCAAAGAAATTCATCAAGTTACAGCCGCAAAGGCTTCAAAATTTTCCCATCAAACATTTCAGTCTCAGCCACATAGCCCTTCTAAACAAACTAAATGATTTGTTAACCAAAAACTGAAGTCGCATCTCGGTGGGACTGTAATAACCAAACCCCATACAACCATTCCAGGAGAATCCTCAAGCAATACCGAGGCTTACCAGGGTGGTTACGAAGCGTGGAGTCCATTGCAAGGATTTTTTCGGTGGTTTCTAGCACACCGCAACCGAACCGGAAGCCTGCGCAAGATTAAACCATTTGGGTGTTAAAGCTTTATCTTAATTCAAATGACGAAGATAATAAAAACCTTGAAAACAACACAGAAGAATTTAAAACTTAAATACATACATTACTTGGATAGTTTTGTCCTCAGCCACGTAGAAGTTGGCATAAACAAAATCTTAGACACAAGATGAGTATACCTGAGCAAAACAAAGGAAGCTACTTTCAAAAGTTCTGGACGAGATTGTTCAAGTTAAGAATAAAACCAAGGCCACACCATGAAGAACTGGAGTTCAATCCCACACAGTAACACCGACAGAGTTCATCACTATGTAAAAGCATGAAGGTAAGCCCTCGCAGAGGCAAGGAAATGGCGACATAGGCTTCACACAGAGATTCAGAGCAATGGCGATAACGACCTCACTTGCAGAAGAAATAGTAATGGCAAAGGAGGCCTGGACTTACAGAGTTAAAGGAGTTATTTCAAGGCCATGCGGCCATGAGCCTGCGGCTCTTCCTCTCCATTTCAGTAATAAAAAGATAGGTAAATGCGATAATTTAGGGTTTAGGGAGATTTTTATAAGGAAATACCAAAAGTAAAAAACCTAACCAGTAATCCTCTACCACGTGGCGTTAGATATATTTGCGAGTTATGGTTTTGCATTATAGTTCAAAACCCAAAGGAGCATCTTGCGTACAAAATTGTTTTATATAAAAACTTGGTTAAAAAATTATGCCAACAAATGAATATATTTTCATTATAAGATGCACATTATATTTGTAAAGAAAAATGTTGGAAGTTAATCTTCGCATTAACACTAGGGTTTGAATTTATGTATTATAAACGTTGTAAATAAGTAATAAGGTAATAGCTTATGCAAGGAAACTCTTTAACCTTGTTAACATCATAAATAACACCTTATGATAAACTATAGGACTTGTAAAATACCATGTAGAAAACCTATGATAATATATTGGTTAAAAACACTTATGAGTATAAACTTGCAAGTATAGAAAGATTCTCAGCTTGATTCCTAGTATATGTATTAATACTTAGTTTTGTTATAGGATAATAATGATTTTCATATCTCCTTCTGAGAAAAAGATTATGTGAAGACTAGTTTAGATGGATTTTGTGGGAAATGATCTTTTCAATCTTTACACAAAGCAATAATACGATTGTTTAACAAAATAATGTTATTATAGCATTTATACCTGGTAAGTACTTAAACAGTTAGTAGAATGTCTTCTGCACTAAATCTTTAGTTCCATGTATGAATGTCAATCATTATACCTTATCACTATACCTAGTTTTAGGTTTTTTGACTTTACTTAACATTTGAATACTGTTGATAAAAATAATTATGAACTATTACTGGTAACAATCAATAAGGTATCAAATGAGCTGGTGAAGAATTTTATCTTTCGCTAGAATTGTACACAGGACCTAAACTGAAAATAAATAGATGAAAGTTTGATGTACCAGTTATAGTCGAAGTTAGGTAGAAAACATCTGGATTTATGTTTATATTTCCCATTTACTTATGTTTACATGAAATTAAATAAAACGTAAATATATAGTTCAACGATACCTCCATAATTTGATCAAAGCTGTAAAATAAACAAATATACTAGCATTTATTTTATGCTAGTTGAGATAGTAATATCGATCCATAAACTAGTTACAAAACGTCTTACCTGTAAAAGACCTGTAAAAGAAGCATCACTTCACTGCATTAGCTAAAAAGCTAAGTAAGCCTCGGCCTCAACTGAAGTTCTTTCATATTTTCAAAAACAGTAAAACAAACTTTAGCACTTAGTAATTAAACATATGTTTCAATTCACGTTGTTCCAAATCATAACCTGCTAAATCAAATCTTTAATAATGATTTATGGAAGCAAATATTTAAGTGTGTATATTTAGAATTTAATAAAGAAATTAGTTCTAGTTTAAGCCTGATTATGTTATCTGTCAACAGTTAGATGTCCCTCAGTAGTGACGGTTGCAAACATTTAATGTCATAGGAAAAACTTTAAAATTTTATGAATTTTTGGAGTATTACAGGCTCATTTACTTCTGCATTTGGATTGCTTATAAATCAGACACCATAGGATCGTAACCGAGTATGGACAGACATATTCGTTTGTTCATCATTCCCATGCCTTTTGCATTCTTTTGATGCTTTTGGAATTTTGTCCTTTTGAGTCTTCCCAGATTGCTTCTTTCATTTGAAACTTGGTCTAGGTTCTTAAATCCATAGTGTCCTTTTGTGTGAGATATAGTTTTCTTTCAGCTCATGGACGGAGAAGAACCTCCGAGCAATCTTATTTATTACTAATTTCAGTCAGTATGTATTTAATGTATGCTTTCTTTCTGGGATATTTGACTTTTTTAAGTCTTTTGGCTTTGATTTATGGCATGTGATCATTTTAAATACCACACACCTGTCCACTTTGCTTCCTTTCCATGGGTCCTTTGCTGTTAGCTTCATAGGACAGATCTTAATGTGAATTGGATGGAGCCCCAAATAGTATTCTAGACTCTTCTTACCTTAGTTATTTAGCAGGGGTTAAACAATACTTCAATGTGTTCATACCCTAGCTTCAAATAGTCTATCAACTTAAATAATCTTGATCACAATACATGTACATTTAAAAAGCAGCTTTCCAGTCAAAATATTTGCAATTTTCCAAAACTCCAATGTTCCCCAAAAAGCCAAACAACTGTGTTGGCTTATTTGAAAACCAAAATAAACCAAATTAAATAAACTAAAATAAGTCAGACTCAAAGAAAGCAAATCCAATAAGGCAAACTAACTATATAAGAAATGAAGCAAAAACCAAAGGTTTATTTATGTACAGGAAACTTCAAAAGCATAAAGTAAAATAAGGTTTGAGAACCAAACCATTGACTGGCAAATTCTCTATGATAGCCTTATTTAGAATCCTAATGATATTTTTATTAGTAGATTCATCTAACCCATTACCTTGCGGATAATAGTTAGCAGAATAATGTAATTTAATTCCATTCTCATTCGAAAATGCAGTAAGATTGATTGACAAAAAATAAGATGTGTTATCAAAGACTAGGGAAATTGGAACCCAAAATATGGTCATAATATGGTCTTATAAGAACTCCATCACTGCATCTTCATTTACTTTCCGTAAGGGGATAACTTCCACCCATCTGGTAAAATAGTCTGTGGCCATGAGGATGTACTTGTGTTGCAGTGAATAATTTGGATTAATCTCTCCGATAATATCAATCCCCCATTGCGTTCTAAAAATGGTCTTCAGTTGATCTTGTTCTGCTACCAACACTTGGTTGTAGCCTAAGAATCCATCTAGCAGAGAGAATAATTCTGATCCTGAGACCATCTGCAATATCTGTTCCATGGGCAGGAATGGGAAGTTATCTTTATTGGAGGCACGATTCAAGTTTATGAAATCTACACAAAATCTAATATCACCAAAATTTTTCCTCATTGGTACCAAATTTGAAACCCATTATGAGTGTCTAACTCTGAAAATATTTCTCGCATCAAGCAATTTCTTTACTTCACTTTGAATCAAAGGTTCTAATTTAGGATGCATATTTGTTAAAGGCTGCTGAAATGGCTTGAGTCATACTTTAATCGGATCCACATGTTGTATAATGCGTGTATCATACATCTTAATATCTTCATATGTCCAAGAAAATATATATTTATATTGTTTAAACAAGCTAATGAATTTGCTTCTTTCCCCAGGTGAGCAACACTTTCCTAAGTTTACATATTTTAGCTCAGCTTCTTTCCCCAAGTTTACCAGATCAAATTGCATAGATGAACTTTGCGTTTTGATTTTTGCTGGCCTTCTAAACTTGTTATTCAGATCAAACATCCCCTCCAAAGTTCTAACTCCTTTGGGTATAAAATTTCCACTTCGAAGGTTTGCTTGATGTTCTTTGTCATCGATTACGGCTCCCTTGAAATTCTCATCATTTGTTAGAAATTCTAAGATCTGGAGGTCATCATCGAATACTCTTATATTAGTGATGTTGTCTGGTACAACAAGCCTGAAAAATTAATTCAATGGAACATCGATTATTAGTAGGAACAAGCGTGGCAATTGATGTAGCTAATAAATCAGCTGCTGCATTTCTTACCTAGGAATTGAGACTATATTAAATGCATCGAAATTCATTAGAAGATCCCACACTTCATTTTGATAACCTTTCAGATGTAGTGGTAGACAATGGATTGTATTTCGAACTTACTTAACAATAATTTCAGAATCTCCGTAGACTTTTAGATTTTTAACCTTGAATTCAATTGCCTTATTTAAACCTTGTATTAATGCTTTATACTCGGCTGTGTTTTTTGTGCGTTTAGGTTCTAATCTACAAGAAATAAAATGTCTATTGTCTTTTGGATCAATCAGGATACAGCCGACTCCTGATCCTTCCTAAGTTTTTGAACCATCAAAATATAAAACCCAAAACCTATCTGCTAATTCCGCTGAACAATTGCTACTTTCTACATCTAAAACTAAGCTAACTATGTTATAGTCAATTTTATCAGCCCGGGAAAAATGAAGGAGATCGGGTTGTGTATTTGATCCATTATCGGCCTCTTCAGCTTGGTAATTTCCTAGTTCTAATTCAATGAAACAGTTTCCCAAAACTGAGTGTGAAAAATTTATCAGCTCATTCTTCCCTTCCAGTTGTGTCACATTGTGTCTCATATGTGGTTCCCTCATTACTTTAATCTAGTTTTGACAGCCTTGATAGGGTAACCATAAATGAGACCAGTCAGTTGAAAAATATCCTTCTAGTTTCGCAGACCAGTCTCAGCTCAAAATCAGTCCGTACGCCTCATGGATGTCTACTACCATAATGTCTATAAATTGACACACCCTTTCATCCACAAATAAACGTATCAACACATCTTCCATTTCTCCTACCACCTTCACGGTTGTTCTGTCCAACTGTATTATCTTGCCATTAAATGGCTTGGGTTGTCCATTTATCCTTTTACACACCGACATAGGCATAACATTTTCAAATGCTCCTGAATCTACCAAACAATTGTGCACATTATGATTGAAAATTTCAAATGTAATAAAAAATGGTAATGTTCTATATTCGAACTTTCCCCCAATACTGTCTTCACTAATTTCTTCTTTCGACTGAATAAATTCTTTGGGTTTACTGGCTGGTGGATCCAAGGCTTCCAAAAGTTTCTTCTTCTGCTGGGGTAGACTGAAAATCTCAAATAAAGAAATATTAGCCTTAGTTTTCTTGATGTATTCTATTATATCATACCCCATCCCATAGTCTGTTGGGCTTTCTTAACAACTTCTACTTTACTTTCAGCATCCTTCATGGGCTTACTGATAGTTGGAACATTTTGTCTTGTTATAAACAAATAAGGTATAAGTTGAGTTTGAGTGTTATTTTTGACTTTCTTCATGTTTTCCTGAATTTTTTTAATTTTAGGCAACAATGTGTTATCTTCAATTAGTGGACCTTTGCTCCTAGTTGTGACATTTACATTTGATAGCTTTATCTCTTCATTAGGTTCTTCATATTCTAAACCCAACATAGGTGCACAATCCCACAAGACTATGGTAGTCTCCTCAGGTGTTTCTCCTGATTCATGAACCCTTTCATCATCAGCCTCAAGCTTCGTTAATCTAGAGTCTAGTAATTGATTCATAACCAATGAAATGGAATTAATCCACTGTGGGAAATTCTTCTCAGAGTGAGGTTGTTGCTGAAATGTACATAATTTGTCCATTCCAACTTCAGTGAGATTCATAACAGAAGGACCGTGTGTAGGTGACTGAGATGGGCCACTTTCTTCTCTTTTCTGGAAGAAGGGTTTATACTGATTTCTGCCTAAATTTGCCTCTTTATCTTTCTCTAAGTCAACAATCTTGTTGGATAACTTTTGTACCACCTTGACCACACTTTCTAACTCATGAGAATCCTCATCTTTGGGCCTTGTAAACAACCGAGGTTTTTTATAGCTGAAGGATATGGTCTCTGACTCCATAGAATTTTTATTTGCACTTTCAAGTTCAGCTTCTATCTTCTTGGCTTCATCATAAGTTTCTGCTAAGGAAGGGTTTATTGATCTTTTGACAAACATTTCTATATGAGACCCAAGAGCTGAAGTGTAGTATTCAATTAGGGTTTCTTCAACAGGTTTTATGGCTGCGCTAAAATTGTTTAAACAAGCAACAAACCTTTGACTAAAATCTCTCACTTTTTCTTTCTTTTCCCCTTTTAGAGCCAACCGTTCTTTCATCAGAGTAGTAGTAGTTCTTTGGCTACAAAACTTGTTTTTATACATTCTTTCAAAAGTATGATGCTGTTTACTATGATGCTATGATGCCTGTAGCCAAAATACTATGATGCTGCTTTACCTTTGAGAGTACGAGGAAACAACCTACATACCACATCCTCATGTTCAACTGCTAATGCTTCCAAAGTCAGGAAAAAAATCTGTAGATGGTCATCCACAGATATGCCTTCCCCCGGGTCAAATCTAGGCAAAGAATTTTCATAATTATGTGTCAAAGCATGCAATGGAGGAGCTAAGTTCAGTTGTGTTCTATCCCTCCAAGTTGGTACAGGTGGATTAGGCTGATTTGCATTAGGATTTGGAGGTACATTTCCGGCCATGATTCGGGGAGGGGATCGAGGTGGAGATTGGAAAGGTGAACAATATGGATATTTTGGTCCCAACTGATTTAGAGGTTGAATAATTTCTTGCAAGGTTAACTCTACCAACTCTTCAAAATCTCTTGCTAACATTGAATATTCTATGTAAGGGTGCTCTTTTATGCGAGCTTGTCTTCTAGGCAGGTCAGGGATATTCGACAATCCTCCAAGCTTCTTTGCATATGACCTTGTGATTATTCTTAAATCATCAACTACTTTGTTAGAGACAACATAAAGGTATTCTAGAATGTCTAACTTAGGATTAACTTTTCTTTCAGGACTGGGTCTCTTGGGAAAACTAATTTCAGAACTGTCACCAATAGAATGTTCTCGAGAAAACAGATTTCCTCGGCCAGGCATGCACTGGGGACCCTTCTTCTAGCACCAAAACTGTTGATGCCTAGAAAATACTAGGTATTGATAGTATGGATTCTCCCCAATAACCATTCCCAATTAGCTCGTTTTTTTTGGGTGTGGGGAATTCGTCCTGTTAGCGGCCCGGATACCGTAGAATCAAATGACAGCTTGATTCTTATTTTACTGGTTGTGGCCCGGTCCACCATTTATGTGTGTTTTTAATTGTTTATAAATGATATGCAAGTGCCTAAATTAAATGTAGATGACCAGGAAGCAAAGGTTTCATAATGTGATGCGTAGGTTCTTACCTCCTGTCTTATTCGCTTTGTTCTTGAGTCACATAAAGAAAATAACAGCTACGCTAAACTAACTTATCCTATCAAACCTATCCCTAGGGAGCAAGATTATTATTTTTGCCAGTAATTTACTGTAACTTATGCACACAGAATATTACAGATAGCTGATATAATTCAGAATACATAAACACAGTAGAAAAATAACATAGAGATAGCTCATTGTTTGTTAAAACATTCATTACTCATCGGCTGCATGAGATTCATAACAAGAAAATGAAATCATCCACAACATAGGAATAGTCCAGAAGTTAGATCGATCTCACATATTTGCGTATTAAGCTAAAACATAAATAGTTCCATATCCCGCCATATACACAACATGCATTTGAAACTTAAACAACTCCTCCAACAAAAATCCAGTCCTTCTTTATTATAAAAATAAATAGTTCTTCTTACAAAAAGCATTTCACATAAGATTGCTAGAAAAAGTCTTGTCTCGATTCGACTCTACTTCTATTTATACATTTGCACAATGACTCTTGGTTCTCCCGCCCTTTGGGCTTCCTCAACATTCAGTTACAAATTTTTTGTCTCTAGTATATTAAAAAATAAATATACAATATTTCAAATATATCCATGTGTGAATAGGAAAACTACTTAAGTGGATTCAGTTAGACTACTTATGAATTGCTTCCATGCTGAAGCATATGAGGCAATTGTCTCGAAATCCGTGGGTTCTAAAAATCTGACTGTGACCTCATGTTTGGCCAGCTGGCCCTTTATGTCTGCTACTCTCACAGGGGTCACTCTCAGCATATCTTCTAGTAGACAGTCACTAATCGCTGCTTAAGCCTCTATACTATTTACCACCTTTGTATCTAAACCTTTAACCAGCTGAATATTTAATTCATCCTCTTCATGCTCTGGAAATTCTTCATCCTCTTCAGGTATTTTAAGTGTTCTTCATGCTCTGGAAATTCTTGTAGCCTCTGTGCTGAAGGAGTCAAACATTTGTTACAAGTTATAAGCATCTTCCTGAAAAATTATGCACATTTGTCCGTTGTCTTTTCCACTGCTTCCACCAACCTCTCAGCAGCTCTGCTGCTGAAATTCACAATGTCATATTCAGTCTGCAGCTTTTCTGAACATTTTTCAGGTGTGTTTTCTGGGTGCTTTTCATTCGTTTCTAACCATGTCAGTTGGCCTTGTAGGATCTCAACAATTTCCTGGGTTCTGTCCCTGTTATTGACTTGGTATATTCATATATCAATTCCACCCTTTGTGTGGGGGAGCCTTCTGTATCTGAGTCATACTCTATGATATTTGACTTCTTCTTCCCTTTCTTTGTCATGTTGTCCGGCATGAGCTGTGACTGCAAATAACATAAAATTTGTTTAATCATTTCACATTTTTGAACAAAACTATGCATATCATGAAATGCTAGGATCAATACTTCTAAAACATTACTAGCAACTTGCCTTACCCTGCCATTCTCATCCATTGGTACAGGGAAAACAAACTTTAGTGCAGCAAGGGAAAACTTTGGTAATGGAAACCTTGAGACACGGCTCATCGGGTGGCCGCAGATAAGTTATTTTGAGAACAACCTTGAAAAAAATGGCTTGACAAACTCGAACCCAACCGCAACCATCAGCTTGATAAATACCAACATGCCCACATTCCATTTGCGGCGCGGTGGTCAAGATAAAATCGACAAGAAAACTGGACGACAGCCGTCGTAGCGTCTCCAAGACTAAAACCTCTCCGCCCAAGCGGGCTTGATGAGGATCAAGTCATTGACGAGGAAATTTCTCTGCCATTGCGGTAGCAAAAGGGAAAGGCATCTACCGCAATGGGTCTCAAAAAATTGGAATAGGTTCCGATAATAAACTTGCACGCATGCTCGCCGTAGCGGAAAAAAGATAAGGAATCATCCAATATGGCAGGGCAAAAAAATCGGAAGGAGTTTCAACTTTCGACGTAACATCTCACCCGCCGTTGTAGCATGAAACCAAAAAAATTTTCGATGCAGCGGACAAGCTGACCTTACGATGCTTAAAGAAACAAAACCCCCGCTGTAGCGGCTTCATTAAATCAAACGAAATGTAATCCGAAAGATCAGTCGCCGTAGCATTCGTGGACCTGAGAAATTCCTGCCGTAGAGGGACAAAGAATCGGGAGCACTCCCGATATTCAAACTGAAACTTCACCCACTGTTGCGGCACGAAACCGAAAAGCCGTCTGCCGTAGCGGCTCCAAACTTGAAAATCACCCGCTACTGCGGCTAAAAGGAACCTTTCTGACTCAGTGAAAAACCAAAATCTTGAACCTTTTCCCATGATAAAACAAGCCACAAATGCTATATTTCAAAATCAAAATGCCTAAGAAGCCAAAGCTAGGATTTTAAAAGGGGGTCCTAAAAAATATAAATTTTTTTGGGGAATAGTTGCAGCAGCAACAAGAGGAAAATTACTAGTTTCCTAGGTTGGGGGTGGAAGCTTTGGGATTTGGAATAAGGGGGACAATAAATGATGTTTGAAAATTATAATGGAATAAATATTTAATAAAGGAGATAAATAAATAAATACAAGGAAAAATCAAAGTGGCAATTTATCATGAAGACACACAGAGGATGTGGGACCCACACAAGCTAGATTTTCTATGCCACATGGCATCCTTTTCTTGTTATTTTGAATCCTTAAGAAGCCCAAGGCTCTTGGGATGAGTTGGAAGGTCAATATACTTTGCATGAATCAATTAAGTTCAAATTGGAGTGGAAGAGTAACTCCCATGGAAGAGGAAGAGGTATTTTGGAGCTAGTGAGCCACTTGGACTAGATTCCCTAGCTCTATGACAACAATGATGAAGATGCTTTGAAACCTATGAAAAAACACAGAAATCAAGGCTGAAATACTAAATATATGACATTTCATGGCTAAAAATATCTCCAAGATGGCGCTAAATGGAGTTAGGGAAGCTAAGATGCTTCCACATGTGATTTGGTGGAAGTGGGATACTATGAATTGTTGTACAAGTGGAATTCTTTGGAATATCTTCCCAAATAGAGTTGGAATGCATCTCTCGGAAGGAATTCGACCCATATAGATATTGGAAACTTTATAAAGGTCAATAGCAAAGAATGAAGTTATCTTTTTATCATTTGAGAAATTTTCATTTGTGAAGAGAGAGAGCTAGTGGATGACTAGTTTCTTGCCTTAGCCAATTTCGAGGGTGAAATATTCCCATACAAGTTGGTGTTTGGAAGGGAAATTTAGGTATTTCATGGAGATTTCATGGAGTCATAAGTTACAGGTGCAAGGAATCTCATGGAAACTTCAAGATCAGCTTGTTCTTTCATATATTCCAAGTTTTCTCATCATATTCTTGCTCTATCGATTGAGGTGCACTTAGTGAGATATTGATCTCTTTGGGGGAGATTATAATGACCCATTATTTTATGTTCTGATGTAAATTATATTTATTTAAATTTCAAAATACTACCAGGTCTAAATACCAAAATATTTAAGGTAAAAATGTTAAACAATGAAGAAACAATGTCATTTCCCCACTACCTTGTTGTGAACCAATGTAATCTTGATGGATTTGAATGAATGAGTAACATACTGATGGTTTATGGATGAATGTAATTTTATTTATGTATTATGCAAGTTTAATTTTCAGTACATAATCATTTGGATTCTTTTTGTTGAGTTTCATAGCTTTTGTAGAAGATTGCCTATCATTTCCCCCAAGGTTGAAACTAGTCTTTTTGCATGTGATTTAAGGGAGTTATAGAAGACATTAAAAGTTGAATGATGATGAATATGAGTTCATGTGGATGTAATTTATATGTCCCATTATTCCATTAATAAATTATATTTGAATTGAGTACATTTGGAAAGTCATTTTCATCATATACCCCTAGGGGATTTGAACCACAAGTTGCTCGTAAAACTCCATACATTGACCAGATTTATGAAGGGAGTTGAAGAAGTAATTTGATGGTTGGAAGAAACCTATAAAAACCATTTTGATGTATTAAAATCATTCATACACCTTATGGTACGATTTGAGAGCGTTTGGAGTCATCTACCATTGGGGTTTTGAGCCTCAAAATTACTAATAACTTCCCTGAGTTCTCTTGGATACCTATTCGACTCCAAAACCACATATAATTATGAAAACATGCTTTAATTTATGTATTATAACAGATAAAAGTCTCACACAAACCATCAGTGGAGGTTGTACATTGTGTGGAATAGATTTGTTCCAGGACCCAAGGGGGATTTCCACCTCCCAAATTGACTAGTCTTGTACCAAAACTTCTTCCCTTTCAAATTGGAGACGATGGTTGGGTATATCAGTTGATTATATGTCTTATAGATGTGTTAATGTGTCCCATCACTCTTCATGACCTTCCTCACCAAGTTTGAATGTAATTGGAGGAGTTTAGAATCAATTGTATCCATATACCTAGAGTTGAAATATGGTGAATTTGAGCACATTGGGAAAATTATTAACAAGGGACATTACAGTGGTATCATAGCATGGTATTGGAAACTATTGAAGTTATGGATTATAGAGATGAATTTAAGAAATGTTTGAAGTCATATTTTGATGAGAAGACCAAGCAACTTATGCAAGGATTTGAATTGATGGCTAGACAGCTTAGGGGTAAGCTGGAAGAAGGGGGTAGTAGAAGTTTCCATCATGGAGAGACACATAATACCATTCATTTTTAATACTTTTATGATTGGTTGAATGAATTTAGTAAAAACAATTCAAATGTGAATTCATTAAGGAATAATCAACAATGCACAAGTATGGAGGAGACCAAGGAGCCACCAATTTCTATGGGTGGTGAAACAGAAAAAGAATTACATTATGAGGATCAAAAGTCACTCCCAAGTGACTTTGAAAAATATGAGGAAACATCACATGAGAATGAAGAAGAGTACCTTGAAACTATTGAATATCATTCTGAAACACATTTTTACTTTGGACATGGACCAAAGGGCATCTACTGATGGATGCTTGAACTGTGAAGGAGTAGCTACTAATGGGTGCTCACAACTCTATGCTGGTGACATAGAGATCAGATTTGAAAATTTTGCTGCAAGCCAAATTTCTCATGAGCATAAAGATGAAGAAATTGTACTAGCTAATGAAGAACCAAGGTCAACTTCCCCATCACCACTTGAGCTTCAAGAAGTTGATCAAATAAAGAAGAAAGAAGAAGAGGAGATTCCTCAACAAGAACCTCTTTTTCTTGAAGGGTCTTTGAATATGATTGAAATGGATATCCATGAGGCCCTTAGCATACTCCATGACACCAAATCATTGGTGTCAAATTCTTGTTGGAAGATTTCTTCATTGGAGGAGCCATCCTTCCTTGAGGACATGGAGAAGATTCAAAGAGCAATGTGCAACATCGGAAGGTAATTTCATGTCTTTGATTTTTGATAGAAACCATTTGTTTGAGCTTAATTAATTGTTACATGATACATACTTGAATAATAATTAGGATAATCATAAGCTCATAATTAAAAATGAGCAACTTCTTGAAAAGTTGCAAGATACTTGTTTTCCATCCTATGTTTCAGATTGTCAAATGGTAGATTATTTGGAGGATTCTCATGACATGGTGGATCATGACAAATGTGGAAATTTGAATGTGTTTGATGTGTTTGAATATGAACTTGAAGAGATACAAACACTTAATGTGGTGGAAGAGGAGCTTTAATTGTCTCTTGATGAAGGCTATGTAATTTTTAAGGAAGAGTATGATTCCTCTACATTGGAACCAATATATGACGAAGGTTTCACACTTTTGAAGGATCTGCATGATACTACCGATATGGATCCTTCCCATGATGAAAATTATGCACTTTTTGATCATTTGGGTGAGTTAGTTCATTCTCCTACATCCTACAATTCCATGTTTTGCAACATTAGTCTGAATGAAGTATGGGTGGAAGGGTTATTTTTGATGGTGCCACATGAGGAGTATGGAACTCCTAGATTTAATTTTTATGATGACATGGTTGGAGAACATTCCTATTCACATTTTCACCGACATCCTTTGTTACTTTATGATGATGCACATGCGACATGGATGCACCTATGATATGCTTTTGAGTCACTTGAAAACTCATTGTTTTCTTGCTTAGGTTCATTTGATGTTGGAGAACTTCATCCAACACTAGGGTGAATAGATTTATGATTGGAGAACAATTTTGTTTCCAACCACATACTTTGTTATATATTTATGATTCTCTCATTCATGGATCTATGGGTGAGAGTTCTTTGAGTCATTTGAAGTCTCCTTGTTTTTTTTGCTCATTATTTGGTTCAGATTTTAGTGGAGATTCTTCATTCACTTCTTGGATGAAAGAATACATGGATGAATATCTTGATGCATATCACATCCTTTTGGAGGATAATTATAGGACATGGGATCCTCGCCTATTTCATTGGACCAGATTTGATTGGTCACTTGAAGCTTGTATGTGTTAGCACTCAGAATTGCACCTAAGGTTGCAGAAAGGTGGAACCGAGGTAACAACATAACCACTTTATGAAATGGAGCTGGATTCCCTATTTCTAGAGAGGGATGTTTGATAAGATATTTATCAAGGCCAAACATATTGTCACAGAATGAAATTCATATATTTATGGTTGAAACAGGGTAGGATGTATTGGGCTATGGAGTCATAATTACCAAGAAACATAGACTAGTTTGCACAGGAAATGTTTGCAAGAGAAAGGTAGTGCTTCGATTATGGTCGATATGTTTTAGGTTTGGTGAAAAAGGAAGAACGATGATAGTCCATTAATGCAGAGCACCAAAAAGATGAATTCTACATCAACTTTGGAAGAAACATTTTGTGAATGTCTAAAACAATGACCAGAGTATACGAATATTAATTCCAAATAATTATACACTTGTTAAAGATATGAAGAAAACATAGAGGAAATAATAACAAGAAAAACATACACATAAAGAAAGAATATTACAGACTGTAATTGAGAAATACACATGAATTCTTGCATTCAAAGGCCGACATTCGGCTCTGTAACTTGTATTAAAGCAGATTATTACCGGTTCCAACCCTTTCTTCATCTGCTTAGGGTATAATTATAGTCTTAGGCCCCCAAGACCAACCTTGAAACAGGTCCAAATCAGTTACACATTCATAAACAAACTCCTAACAAACTCTAACATGGCACGTTTGCCACGATTAACATAAAACATAAATATGATACAAACTGCTGAAAAATAGGATTAAAATCCCCTCGTGCATATCTCAGCTGGTGATATATGTGTGAAATATAAGAGAGGTTATTGTGATTGACCATGTTCTCATCGAAACCCATGTATTTTTTTTCTCATATTCACCTCCAGCTCCTTAGGATCTGATTTTGAAATTGATGACTCAAACAATAAACTTCAAATTTCTGGAAAAATATACTTTGAATATTATTTCAATGCTCTTAATATGTGATACTTGTGTAAAACCTGAAGGATGTTTTTGAATATTATCTTGTTATGAATAAAAACCTCTTTCAGTTTCATAAAATTCACTCCCATTTGGAGGAAACAATTCTTTGAATTTGATGACTAAAACAGTCAGTTGGAACCTGGAAATTTACCCTCTAAATATGGCTGCGATACTCCTAAACCATATCACTTGTATAAAAAATGAGAGAGGTCTTTGTATATCATCCTTTACTAAAAACAACCTCTCTCGGTTTCTCAAAATTCACCTTGGTTTAGCAGAAACAACTCTCAGAAGTTACTGGTTCAAAACAGTCATTTTTTAGAAAACTTGTCTAGGTGCTTGAAGATCTTTTTCTTGCCTCTTGTTGAATTTATGCTATCAATAGTTTCATATTTATACTAATATTTTTCAACCTTAAACTGACAACACTTTCCCTGGCGGTAAGCTTTCCAACCATCGATCTATTTGGTTAAATATCACACAGTTATCAATCTGTTTGGGGCATAAAAATTTTGCTTAGCTCCTTAGATACTAACTTCCCTTCACATTCGCCCGATGGAGTATTTCGAAAATTTTGATTTGTTTGATCAAACCAATATGTGCATTGACTTGTACACCGTATACAATTTCATTGATTTTTAAAAGCTTAAACAACAAACACTTTCAATATGCGGAATACAGGTGAACATTTGATCTATTTGGCTAAACCATACTACTTTGTCACGTGTATTGACTTGCCGATATCATAAAAAATCCGTAGATTTTAAAACTACATTTGGATGTACATGTCCACATTGCGGAATTCATGTGTCACGTGGATTTTCCTCACTTATCAGTATGACTGTCCACTATTTAACATCATTCTGTAAATCTGGAAATTCATTTACCTCATGCATCTTTACAATGCAAAATCTAACTCTGTCGTTGGATGATTCAGGTATTTATCTGAACCATCGATCCTCCATTTGAATTTCAGGACCATAACTCTCCACATATAAATCATCTCAGGGAATAAAATGACAGATTCCTCTTAGTCATCACGTGCTCCACCTGCCGCTGACCAAGCATGTCCAACTTCAACTTTGATTCAACATCGAATGCTAAATGCCATTCTTCACATTCTGACCGCCGAAAGTCAAAATAAAACACAGTAAAATTGTTCTGGTAAACAGTGTTCTCCTCACAATGAAGACATCCAGCTGAACCTTTGAGTTCTACAGATTCAAATCGTAAATAGAATTATCAGCCTTTTGTTTCTGTAACTTGGATCTTTTGTATTCATTAGATGATGAGAAATGATAGACACGACCATTTCCTCCATATATGTACTAAGAAGCACCGAATCCAAAAAACAAATGGATCCCAAATTGTTGGAATATAATCCGTCGGGATTATATTTTGTAAATAAATAAAGTTATGTAGGAAGCTGAAAAGGCTGGGCGGAAGATGAAACTGAACCAGCATTTGTAAATGTATAAATAAATGCTTTGGCTATGAAATAAATGAATTGGGAGTTATTATACAACAGTGGTATCAGAGCTGCCTGTCATAACTCCTGCCTACATGCCTGCCATTCTGCCTGCCAGACCTCCATTCTGCCCTTTGTCAATTTATTTCAGACTGCCTGCCCATCGTCAGTCTGTCTCTGCGTGCGTTTCTCCTCTCCCAACCTATGCGCATTCATTGTGCGTTATGCTCCTCCATGCAATTTGTTGGCTCCAAACATTTCCGTCATTGCGGCTCGAATCCAATACAGTTTGCAAGAAAAAAACATTAGGGTTTCTTGACATTACAGTCTTGACGTCGCCTTCTTCATCTGGATCAAAACGCCATGAATAGCCTTCGCAGTTTTCTGTGAGTAGGATATTGTAATCCAATTGAATTATATCCACATTTTCTCTCATATTTTCCAACTCCTGCATATTTGATCTGTCACCCTGTCTAATACATCTAAACAATACGTAAGAGATCAAATGGTGTTTCTGCATAACTGACCCACTGGCTTCTTGAGAAACAAGGTCGTGGGCACTTCGCTCTAACCCTTTTTTTTCCAGACTTGCACCGCTCTATTTCGCTCGGCTGATAAAAAGATAATAACCCTGTCAAAGATTGCGCTCACTTGAGTCTTCATTGTCTCACTGTACAACTCAGCGTCATTCTGATTTCCTGGTCCGTGAAGGAGCAGTTTGCAATGGAGATTCCAGAGGAAGAAGTCGACACCCTCTAGTTTCCCGCGTTTTGATAGGTTTCTGCCTCCTCCGCGTTTTGCTAGGTTTCTGCTAGGGTTCCGATTCTTCTCGTTTTAGAGGAGAAAGACGTAAGTTGGAGCATTGAGCTTTGTGGGCTGCTGAAATCCGACCTGTGCCCTTGTCAACAGATCTAGCAAACTTGACCGTGAAGCTTACTTTCTGAAGACTGTCACTGTTTGAACGTTGTTGCTTCTATCTTGCACGCGAAGACCAAGCATTAGCTACCCTCATGAACTGATAGAGAATGAGAGTTGAGTATGCGACCTCTTCCAACTTCCTTTGAAGCACTGCAGTCAAAGAAATTTGTGGCGAGGTTAGAGTGATCGCGCCATCCCTCTATGACGTTTCGCAGCAATGAATTGTATTCCATCTGCGAGCTGTGATATCAACTAATTGGTGGTGACTATCCAATCTTGGATTGGTTGCAAGTTATATTTGAGAGCTGCTGCGATAAAGTAGAATATTGCTGAAGCATTGGTGTGGCTGCGTTGGTGTGGAGAATATTGTTGCTGTTTGCTGTGACTATTTTGAAGACCCACTTCCTCAAAAGATTGTTGATGGAATGTGTGAAGGCGTGAAGATCAAGTTTGAACGTGGTTATTCAACTGCGTGGAGCTACGTGGAGCTGCCTGCGTGGAGCTGCCTCCATCTTGAGTATTAATTGTGACCATATGAGATATTGTATGAGCCCGTGATTTTGATGAGCCGTGGCTACTGTATATTTTTATATGCATTGAGGGCCATGAGCCACATTTTCTCACATCTGCGTGGAAATATTGAAGTAGATTATGAGGAGATGAAACATATTGAGTGTATGTTGCAAAGCTGAACACTGCTGCGAGCTACCTTGTCCCGTCAGAGTTGGGGTCTATCTCTTCTCTGTAGAGTGTTGCGACTTCATCAAAGATACAACCTTCCATTGAAGAGTCCACGTTGTGCTACTACAAACAAGTCTGCTGCAAGATATTTTGTTGATGTATTATTGTATTTGAAATGTAATTTTCATGTAATAGCACTCTAGAATTAATGATATAGAGCTATTGGATTATTTTGATAAGTTGCAAAATTATTTGTATAGGCTGCAGAATCATATTGTAATTTGTAAAGGAGCAGGAATCTAAACCTGTATCCCATATATTTTTCCAAGTATTATGTAAGTTGTAAGTTCCAGATTGAAGATGCACAATTTTGCATCTATTGTTGGTGATGTCCTCACTGGAAAGGAAACATATCCAAAATGGTCTAGAAAGATCAAGAAATCAAGTGAGCCTGTTGAAGAATCCCTTTACTTTGTTCAGAAAACAAAGAATCGGTCCAAAGACCCTTCCAAGGGAGATTGCAGCAAGAGAGGACGAGGAAGAAGAAATTTCAAAGGCAGAGGGGGCAGAAACAACTCCAGCAAAAGATCAGATTTGTAGTGCAAGCGTTGTGGAAAGACTGGACACACATCATATCAGTGTTGGGCTTCGTGGGACTCCATCAAAGACAGACATAACCAGAAGAAAGATGACAATGAAAACCAAGATGCTAGTAAATCTTCTGATTCTGCTCATTGTATTGTTGCACATTGTAATCTTGGAATTAATGAAATGAATTCACTTTCATCTTACAAAGATTGTTGGCTGCTTGATACTGGTGCAACATCACACATGAATTTTAGAAAAGACTGTTTTGAAGAACTTAATGAAACAATAAATGGCATAGTGTACTTTGCAGATAAGTCAAGTCTTAAACCAAAGGGAATGGGCACCATTCGACTGAAGATGCCTGGATTCCCTGATTTCTTGTTCAAGAATGTTCTTTATCTCTCAGAGTTGCAGAGAAGCCTGCTGTCCTTGGTGGAGATTCGGCAGCGAAGCCATTCCATCCACATGTTTGATGGAATCGTAGAAATAAGAAAGTCCTCTGACAACCAGGTCATCATGATTGGATACGAATATGGGAAGCTGCTAAAGCTAAAGGGTTCATCTACAAGAGTTTAGAACTATGCCTACCTCTCTCATCATGGAGAAGGTAATTTGTCATCAAGTTTATTGTGGCATGCAAGATTTGGTCATCTAAATTATAACAGTCTTCGTTTGTTGAGAAAGAATGGTGTATTTGATTTTCCCACCATTCCCAAAGAGAAGAGCAAATGTGATGCATGTATATTAGGGAAACACAGTAAGCTGCCATTCCATGAATCTAATTTCAGAGCAAGTAGGAAATTAGAATTAGTGCATTCTGATTTATGTGGCCCAATGCCAACTCCTTCTGCTAATGGGAATAAGTATTTTATGACCTTTGTTGATGACTACTCAAGAATGTGCTGGATTTACTGTTTAAAGACAAAATCAGAAGCATTTCAAACATTCAAAGACTTTCATGCATTGAAAGAAAAACAAGCACAATAAAAAATTGGTACACTTCGTACTGATAATGGGAAAGAATACACTTCAAATGCTTTTGAAGATTATCTTCACCAACATGGAATTGCACATCAGACTACCGTTCCCTACAATCTTCAAGAAAATGGTGTAGCAGAAAGAATGAACAGAACCATAATGAACAGAACCATAATGAATATGGTTCGCTCAATGATGTTTTTTGAGAATGTAAAACTAATGTTTTGGGGTGATGCAGTGAAATGTGCAGCCTATTTGAGAAACAAAAGTCCCTCAAATGCTCTCTATAACAAGACTCCACATGAAATGTGGTTTGGCCATCTCCCTTCAGTCAGGCATCTCAGAGTTTTTGGTTCACCTGTTATGCCTTGATTCCAAAGGAGCAAAGAAACAAGCTTGGTGCTCGAAGCAGAAAATGCATTTTCCTGGGGTACGAAGAATACTCCAAGGCATACCGTCTGTATGATGAGGTAAACAAGAAGTTTGTTATTTCCAGAGATGTCATTTTTCTTGAAACTAATAAAAATGACCAGTCCATTGAGAGACAGCTTGATCATTTGGAAAAATATCCTCATCCAAAGAAATATTCTGAAAATGAATATGAAATTCCAAACCTTGAAGGGGGGATTCCTATTCTGGATCAACCTTTGGAATTTCCATATGAAGCACTAACTCCCCCGCATGAAGAAGTTCCTGCTACTTCACCTGAAAAAGAGGTTCAACTGGATGATGTGATTGAGAGAATTGGAAGACTCTCAATCAATGATGAAGCACCACCAGCTGATCAACCAGGACCATCACGAAAGATTCCTAAATGGGCCACAAAGACACTTGAAAGTGTCCATCCGGATGAAGTTGGAAAGACGGGAACGAGAAGTTCGAAAAGACATGAAGATGGAGGAGAAGCAGATAATTCAAGTGATGACATGGATGTGTTGAGGCCTGGAAATTCGCAGGCGGCAACAGTAAGGGATTCTCCCCAATCAACGTTCCCAACTAGCCCGTTGACTGTTTGAAATAGGGAATCCGTCCGGTTTGCGGTCCGGCTACCGTAGGTCAAGGAACAAAACTAAGGCTTTACCGGTTACGGCCCGGCCCACCGAGTTTTTGCATTTTGACTTAAAGAAATGATATGCAAGTGCCTAACTAAATGCAGGGTGATCAAGCTGCAGAGAGCGGTTCACAAAGTGATGCGCAGGTTCTTACCTCTCGTCTTACGCTCACGAGCAACCCAACCAGATACAAAAGAAATAAGCTAACTATCTACACTATCCCTAGGGAGCAAGGTTATCATTTTGAGTGAGCAATACATTTGCACATACATAAATAAGAATCACAGATAGCTGATACTTCTTCTAAAGCACATGAACACTTACAGATATTCAAATAAACAGATAGCCGATCATTTTATAACAACATCTATTACTCACAGCAAAAAATATCCAGAAATTACTGAAGAACATTTAGCAAGAACATAGGTTCAGAATATCGAA
>LPNX010735316.1:387521-412418 GCA_001517045.1 Pseudotsuga menziesii
CCCTGAGAAGGACACTGGTTAGCTGCAAAAAGAGTTATAAGATACTTGAAGGGGACTCAAGACGTTGGACTCAAGTACTCTAAAGTGGATGACTTCAAACTTATTGGGTACTCAGACTCAGATTTTGATGGCGATAAGGAGACAGGAGTATCAACTTCTGGATACACTATGAGTCTTGGATCAATAGTTGTCTCATGGAGATCACGCAAACAGTCAGTTCCGTCAGATTCAACAACAGAAGCAGAATATGTGGCTGCAGCTGAAGCAACGAAAGAAATAGTATGGCTCAGGAAGATACTTGAAGATTTGCAAGAAAAACAAGAGAAATCCACTCCATTGTTGATCGACAATACTTCTGCAATCAAGTTGGCTAAGAATCCTAGATTCCATGATCGAACCAAGCACATCAACACAAAGTATCATTTGATTCGACATCATGTAGAGGCCAAGACAGTCCATCTTCGACATTGTTCCACAAATGATCAAGTTGTAGACATCTTCACCAAAGCGCTTGGACGAGAAAAGTTTGAAAGATTCAGAAACATGCTCAGACTTACTAACACCCCTTTGGATTAAGGGGGGGGATTGTTGGAATATAATCCATCGGGATTATATTTTGTAAATAAATAAAGTTATGTAGGAAGCTGAAAAGGCTGGGCGGAAGATGAAACTGAACCAGCATTTGTAAATGTATAAATAAATGCTTTGGCTATGAAATAAATGAATCGGGAGTTATTATCCAACATAAATCATCACATTCAAGACCATTTTTTTGCAAGAATTTCTGATATATCGTTCCTCCTTTTCCCAACGACCAAATCCAATATGAAACATGAACTGAGGACTTTCATGGAAGACTTTACTACCATGCATACTTTTCCTTACCACCGTACTCTCATCTTCAACATTAAATCAGATTCCATTTATATATCAATCTTACATTTTCATTTTCCTATTTTTGGATTGCATTTTCACATTTTTGCTATGGGGAAATATCCCACATGCAAATGTGAGTTTCTGTTTTGAAATGTTTATAAACCCCACGAGTTGCAAATGATATCAAGCAACAAAAGGAAGGTTATGAAGTATCCTTGTGAATATGGTGCTTGGACTCTGTTGGGAAGACTTTGACTTGATGCACGCTGATGTGTGGTGCGTGGGCTCAAACTTGGCATGAAAAACTAGAGCTTGGGTTTCGACCCCATATCTTTTTTCATAAAAATATCCAAATCCAAATTGGCCTTTGGGTTTATAAAAAATGAACTTCATTTACTTTTACAAAACACAACTTTGGCCTCCTTTCATAAAATATACTTCATAAACTTTTGTAAAATTTATTCATAATGAATAGTTTTTTCCTTATAAAATATTCCATTTTTAACGAAATGCCTTTAAGTCCTTTTTGCTTGTCAAACCTGGTAAATTTCATGTGTTAATCAATGAGAGAGAATTTGAAGTGGCCAAATTATCAATGAAGTTTTGAAAATTTTAAGGTAATAAGACCAATCTGTGGCAGAAATAAAATAGTGCTAACAAGTGGCTCCAACTAGGGATGTTATCCTCCCCATGAGGTCGCAAGGAACCCTATAGACCAGGTGCCAAATCCATTGGGATGCTCCCAATATTTCTTTGAAATCCTCAACTTGCTCTGATTTGTAACCATCACTGAAACCATCCTGCAAACAAACCCCTGTCAACCTGTAACCTGTCACCTGTCCATACTCTGAAGGCTGGCAACCCACTAGAACTAAAAACCTAAACTTGTAACTGAAACTAAAAAGAAACTAATACTGAAAACTGCTGAAAGAAAATGCTCACCACATCGAGCTTATTCACACCTACTTACCTACCCTACTTGACCCAGTACAACTTCCCAGTCAAGTAAACTCTGACCTCCAATGAAGCCAATGAAGCGAATGATCCCATAAACCAACTTTCTCTTCATGCTTGATAAAAAGCAGAGATGACATACTTAATGAAACAAGGTTATAATAAAGAAATTGTTTTTTACAGTAGAGATATAATGAGTGTAATACCCTAGTTGTTAAGCCCCAGAATTATGATCCTTCATGTGACTTATGTTCTCTTTCATTGTGGACTTATGATATTTTATATGATTGTGGAATTTTGCTCCTTTTCATGATTAATTTAATTAAGGACTTATTATTAATGTTTGATAACATGACCTTGTACTTTGGCGCTATTATTAATGTTAATGTTATTACTAGAATCTCTACTATCTTTGAATGTTGTTAATGATTGATTAAATAAACAACTGGCTCAACAAAGGAAACTAAAAGAGTATGGGGGACCATGGATTCCACAAAGTGAGGGGGAATGGGGACATCCCTATCACCTTATAACTTATTGTTGACTTAACTTTGTCCATCCCAATTCATATTTGCACCTTGGTGAGATTAATAATGTTTGTCACCCAAACCTTGTACAAGGAACCCTATTCTCAATAATTATGGACTATGGTGATGTTTTTGCATATTGTGCACACCTTAGTGGGACCATATTGCATAGGGAACTCTCCTTGGGAATATATTCGCTCACATTTATGTGTTTATGGTCATTTATGAGCTTTTCCTAGTTTTTAGGGCTGTAATATATTTTCTAGCTCCCATTCTTACACCATGCATTGATGATCCTATTTTTGTGCTTCCATGATATTTATGACCCCATTGGATGCCATATCTCACCTATTTCGACCTCCTTGATGTTTTGTAACTCCTTTTATGCGTTACTGTGCCTCCATGTGCTCTTCATGGCTCCACTCCATAGTTTTTGGGTAACTCCTCCTCATGGTGCTAATTTGGGAAAGGGAATCTTTTCACTAAGCCACCACTCCGCTAATTCAAGTTAATTATCCATGATGAGGCTTAAACCTCACCTATCTCTAATTTGGGTTGATCTATTTGGGTTAGAGTGGTCCTCCTTATCCTATAAATACATATGCCATCTCCTTGTTGAAGTTAATCTTGAGCTTTAGACCATGTGATTTATGCTATCCAATCGTGTTGAGTTGATATTATTGAGAGTGTGCTGAGACTTAGATCAAGTCTATTTGTTCCCTTTCTTCCATTATATCACTCTACTAGTCCAGGTTCTCACATAGAAATCTAGGAAATGGGAATGGAGAGCTAGGTCACATCCCATAGGTAGTGGAGACAGGCAGGAAAGTAGTAGTGGGAAGGGTTGTATATCTTGAAAGACATAGTTTCGAGAGTAGTGAGAATAAGACAAACTCTACCTATGGATCCATGGTCTCAGCTCAAGGGTGACCTATTCAAGCAAGGAAGGCTTGACGGTGTCTACGACTGGGAGGAAAGTTGTCCTGCTGCAACCAGTTGCTTATATTTGAGATAAGTATTTCTCTTATGTTATGTTTTCATTACATTATTTTATTTGGTATATGTGCAATGATCGCTGATTGGCTGTCTGAGTGTTCATGTCTTGAATGTCAGGATCTACATGGAGGAAGGATTAATTTCATATAGTATGGAATTTAGTTTCTATTCTCATTACCTTCTTTCTATTCTTCTTCTTCATAACCAGAAATTGTAATTTCGACTCTATTTTCTTGAGAGGGGTGAAACCATATGATCTAGTTCTACCATCTATGCTCATTTTTGTGTTTTGAGACCTGTTCCATTGTGTCTATAGTAGCGTTTCCAGTGAATAACACCTTTCGTTTCATTGAAAAAGCTTTTTGGATGACCAAGATATGTTTGTTTTGGTCTGATAGCTTTTCAGTGACAAGATGAGCGCACCTGTAATTTTATTGTAATTAACTTTGTTGCATGATTGATATTAGTTACAGATATGAGGATGAGAGATGTATTCTATATGTAAACGTAATTGATGGCTGGAGGGTGGCATCCATAGGATCTGATTTTTATTAGTGAGAGATGATTGTAGGGGATAGTCATCGGGAGTCGATTTTGAGAGCTGTAGTTGCAGCCAATGTTCTTGTTTGGTATGGTTTTGGTGTAGTTGTATATTGGAGCCTATGTATGCTCCATGATATGTGGTTTTACTTACTTTTTATGCTCACTAATAGCACACACATAATAACACCGAAAAAGTAGATTAATTTGCAAATAATCAATGACATCAATACTTGGTTGTTTATAAACTATACTATCAAACAAACCCAAAATACATAGACTAGATATTCACAATGAATATGATGTTTATCATGTATTATTGATATTCTTGTTTCAATTATGAGATTTAGCTTGCACTTTGGGAATTATTAATTGAGTGTCACAATTAATTATTTAATTAAGTGGTGTAAATAAATGTCGCAAACTTTAGTTATAATTGAATCTCTAGAATTTAATTTATTTGGGTGAATGCTTAGTAAGATCAATAGTAATTTATCTATATCCATTTTTATTAAACCTTATTTAGTCTTAATTTTAGCCCCTTTGGCCTTATCTCAAGGTTAGGGACATCACAACCAGCCAGTACCACTGCCGAGCTTCTCCATGTACTCTGCCATTGTATCATAAAAAAAATGATATCCTTCAAAACATTCCGTCATTTGGTTACCATGAGAAGGTTGTTAAAAAAGTAACTCCCTTTGCAAATTTCAAAATTGTTTTTTAAAACATCCTTGACAAGAATGCTCATGACAATCCTCAACCAAGACTTCCACAAATTCATTCAAAATTTCTGATTTTACAACTTTATTCTTTGCATGGATTTCAAAAGAAATATCACTCTGTTCCTCAACAGGATCATGCAAACAGATTTATTTTTGACAAAAAGTTTTTGAATTTGAAAAACAAAAAGAAACATCCATTTGAGAACCCTCATCTTCTTCTTTGTTATTGAACTCTTCATTGCATACTGATGGTTTTTCTATAAACTGGGATTGATTGCATAACTGTTCTTCTTGCTCATCATACATTCCAGGGAAGTTTATACACTCATCCACAATCTCAAATTTATGTTTTTTATCAAAAAATCTAGGTCGCCTTTTTAACCACTCAAATGAAGAGAAACACAAAGGCAAACAGTCACTCTCAACATGTTTACTGTCCACTTTGTTTTCATCCTTTGGATCTTGGGTTGCAATAAGATTTTCTTCACTAACAGAAATTGTGACAGGATGATTGCATTCAAGGTTTGCTGAGATTCCACAGTGAAGATTCATGGCATCTAATGGAGAATCTGCAGTGAGAAATTTAATTGTCGACGTTTCGAACCAAGTGTGGTTCATCTTCAGGCATCGCGATGTCCTGAATATGAACCACACTTGGTTCGAAACGTTGACAATTAAATTTCTCATCGCAGATTCTCCATTAGATGCCATGATTGCATTCTTCAGAAAACAAATTAGTACAACCACCTCCTTTCAAATCACTGGGATGATCATCTTCTACAAGCAAAGAGGGCTTTGTATATTCATGTAAATCTTTAGGTGAAATTTGAATTTGATCAACATGCAAAGGTCTTCCTTCAACCATTATTTCAAAATCTGATTTCTCTTTACTTGCAATTTCAGAAAATAAACATGTGAAAGGACTACAAGCCTGAGATTTTCCAGAATTATCATTATCTATGTAATCAATCACATAAGTATTGTGACTTTGAAGAGATTGTTGTTGCAAAGAGGAATTTTCTGATTGGGAAGGGGCAACCTCTTCTTGTAACAAAATTCTAGAAGTTGAATAATATGAGGAGGGATTTGATTGATAGTACCAACCTATTTCTTGGTCACACAAAGAATGACAAGAATGTTGCAAATCATCGTTAGTTTTAGGAAGAGAGATATAGCTGGTTGAGACAAGGCTTTGGTCTATGTCAACTTTAGTCAAGGAAGACAGTACTAACTGCTGGGAATTTTCTTGAATATCATGGCAATTAGTTTGTCTTTCTTTTTGAGTTGAGTATTCATGTAAGATCTCTAAAACCTCTTCATCCAAATACTGATCATCACCACATTCGTCTTTCACATTTTCAATGAACTCTTTATCATGTGTACAACAATCTTGAATTGACAACAGAGAAGGATATTGATCTTTGAAATGTTCGTTAAATACTGTATGAAAATATTTAAGGGAGGACAAACTTCCTGATGGTAATCCCTCATACTATGACCTAGAATTTTCTTCTAAACTAGCCTTGAATAATTTCATTAAAGAATCTTCGTGCCATCCAACCCCCAGATTATGTATATGTTTATGAAATCTAAACAAATGAATGGTAGCATCATCACCTTTTTGATCCTTGAATATTGGAAGATATGTTTGCCAATTTATAGGAGGTATTCGATTGGGATAACCAAGAATGACAACAAGATTCATAGGATCATGCCTTGCAGCTCGAGAGTTCATCTTGATGGTGGAGAAACTGAATAATCTCCTCAAACTTTGCAACCCCCCTTTGATAGTGGAGTCACCATAGAACATTATGAAGAATGGATTCTTCGCAGTTGGAGTTGCCATGTGAAAAGAGACATGACCTTGTTGATGCTTAACCATTGTTTCACCATCAATAGTTAGATATAAACCTTTCATTCATATCCAGGGAAGATTTGAAACCTCTCCCCATATCTGTCTTTCAGACCACCAGTTTCCCCAGTGGAGTCACCTTCCAGAATCTTTCAGTGGAGTTGTCACGAAAAATGATATAACCTTTTTCACATGCAGGAGTCTCTGTTTTCCCACAAAAACCCTTTCTCCTTAGAATCTTTGTCATTTTTCCTAGGGATTATTTGTACTTGTTCGTCCTTGGAAATGTCACCAGTTTGTTAGCACTTAGGATTGCACCCAAGGTGGCGGAAAGGCGGACCCCGAGGTAACAAAATAACCGCTTTAGGAAATGGATCTAGATTCCTTGTTTCCTGAGAGGGATCTCTCATAAGATATTTATCAAGGCCGGATATATTGTCACATAATGAAATTTAGATATTGATGGTTAAAACATGGTAGGATGTATTGGGCTATGGAGTCATAATTACCAAGAAACATAGAGCAATTTGCACAAGAAATGTTTGCAAGAGCAAGGTAGTACTTTGGTTACGGTTGATATGTTTTGGTTCTGGTGGAAAAGGAAGAATGATGATAGTCCATCAATGCAGAGCACCGAAAATATGAATTCTACATCAACTTTGGAAGAAACATTTGGTGAATGTCTAAAACAATGGCCAGAGAATAAGAATATGAATTCCAAACCATTATACACTAGTTAAAGACATGAAGAAAACATAGTGGAAATAATAACAGGAAAAACATACACATAAAGAAAAAAGATTACAGACTATAATTGAGAAATACACATGAATTCTTGCATTCAAAGGTCGACATTCGACTCCGTAACTTGTATTAAAGCATATCAAAATTACATAAAACACAAAATATTACGGGTTCCAACCCTTTCTTCCTCTACTGAGGGTATACTTATAGTATTAGGCCCTCGAGAACAACCTCGAAACAGGGCCAAATTAGTTACAAATTGATAAACAAACTCCTAACAAACTCTAATGTGGCACGTTTGCCATGATTAACATAAAACAAAAATATGATGCGGACTGCTGAAAAATAGGATTAAAATCCCCTCCTTCATATCTCAACTGGCGACAACTGTGTGAAATATGAGAGAGTTTATTGTGATTAACCATGTTCTCACCGAAACCCATGTCTTTGTTTGCTCATATTCACCTCCAACTCCTCAGGATATGATTTTGAAATTGATGACTTGGACAATAAAATTCAAATTTTAGAAAAATATACTCTGAAGATTCTTTTAATGCTCCCAATATGTGATAAATGTGTAAAAACTAAAGGAAATTTTTGAATATTAGCTTGTTCTGAATAAAAAACTCTCTCAGTTTCATAAAATTCACTCCCATTTGGCAGAAACAATTCTTTGAATTTGATGACTAAAACAGTTATCTGGAACCTGAAAATTTACCCTCTGAATATTTCTTTGATCCTCCCAAAACCTATCACCTGTGTAAAAAATGCGAGAGGTTTTTGTAAACCATCCTGTTTGAAAGAGAAACCTCTCTTGGTTTCTCAAAATGCACTTTGGTTTAGTATAAACAACTCTTGGAAGTTACTGGCTCAAAACAGTCATTTTCAGAAAACTTGTCCAGGTGCTAGAATAACTTTTTCTTGTCGCTTGTTGAATTTATGCTATCAATAGTTTCATATTTATACTAATATTTTTCAACCTTAAATTGACATCACTTTTCCTGGTGGGAAAATTTCGAACCGTCAATCTATTTGGTTAAATATCACACGTGTATCAATATGTTTGGGGCATAAAAATTTTGCTTCGCTCCTTAGATACTAACTTCCCTTCACATTCGCCCGACGGAGTATTTCTGAAACGTTGATTTTTTGATCAAACCAATACGTGCATTGAATTTTCCACCATATACAATTTCGTTGATTTTTAAAAGCTTAAACAACAAACACTTTCAATCTGTGGAATACCGATAAATAGTTGATCTATTCGGCTAAACCATTCTACTTTGCCATGTGTATTGACTTGCCGACAGCATAAAAATTCCATAGATTTTAAAACTACATTTGGCTGTACAAGTCCACATTGAGGAATTGATGTGCGCCGTGGATTTTCCTCATCTATTGGTCTGAACGTCCACTGTTTAACATCATTTCACAAATATGGAAATTCAGTTACCTCGTGCATCTTTACAATGCAAAATATAAGTTTTCCGTTGGATGGTTCAGGTATTTATCTGAACCGTTGATCCTCCATTTGAATTTCAGGACCATGAATCTCCACATATAAATCATCTCAGGGAATAAAATGACATATTCCTCTCAATCATCATGTGCTCCACCTGCTGGTGACCAAGAATATCCAACTTCTTCAGCTTTGATTCAACATCGAATGCTAAATTCCATTCTTCACATTCTGACCGCCGAAAGGCAAAATAAAACATAGTAAAATTGTTTCTGTAAACAATGTTCTCCTCAAAATGAAGACGCCCAGCTGAACCTTTGAGTTCTGCAGATTCAAATCGTAAATAGAATTATCAGCCTTCTGTTTCTGTAACCTAGATCTTTTGTATTCATTAGATGATGAGAAATGATAGACATGACCATTTCCTCCATATAAGTACTAAGAAGCACAGAATCCAAAAAACAAATGGATCCCAAATCATCACATTCAAGATCAATTTTTTTCAAGAATTTCTGATACATGGTTCCTCCTTTGCCCAACGACCAAATCCAATATGAAATGTGAATTGAGGACTTTCGTGGAAGACTTTACAGCCATGTATACTTTTCCTTACCACCACACTCTCATATTCAACATTAAATCAGCTTCCATTGATATATTAAACTTACATTTGCGTTTTCACATTTTTGCTATGGGGAAATATCCCACATGCAAATGTGAGTTTCTGTTTTGAAATGTTTATAAACCCCACGAGTTGCAAATGATATCAAGTAACAAAAGAAAGGTTATGAAGTAGCCTTTTGAATATGGTGCTTGGAATTTGTTGGGTAGACTTTGACTTGATGCACACTAATGTGTGGTGCCTAGGCCCAAACTTGGCATGAAAAACTAGAGCTTGGGTTTCAACCCCTATCCTTTTTCATAAAAATATCCAAATCCAAAATGGCCTCTGGGTTTATAAAAAATAAACTTCATTTACTTTTACAAAACATAACTTTGGCCTCCTTTCATAAAATATACTTCATAAACTTTTGCAAAATTTATTCATAATGAATAATTTTTTCTTTATAAAATATTCCATTTTTAACCAAGGGCCTTTAACTCCTTTTTGCTTGTCAAACCTGGTAAATTTCATGTGTTAATCAATGAGAGAGAATTTGAAGTGGCCAAATTATCAATAAATTTTTGAAATTTTTAAGGTAATAAGATCAATCTGCGGTAGAAATAAAACAGTGCTAACAGTATGCACTTGGAAAATGGTGGTCTACTTACTTGGAGATATAAGCACTTTCATGATTTTTTGATGAGGCACTCCTTGATGCACATTTTTATTATGTTGTTATGTACCTTGATGATATATATTATGTACTCATGATGTTTGGAAGAATGCATACAAGAACATGGGATCCTAGAATTCTCTTTCCTAATGATATGGGTTGGAGAGCACTCTTAATTCTTGGAGTGCAATACAAGCAATGGGACCCTGGGATAGTTTTTAGTCCCATTGATTTAGAATTTTTTGGGAAACAAGTAGTATGGGAGATGGATTCCCCACTTAATAAAGTTATTTTAATCAGAGTAGTGCAGCAGCAAGCATGGTGGTTCCTCTCTAAAATCTTCATGGAATCTCAAAGACTCAAAGTTGGGCAACTCAATGGACACTTCAAATAATCATACATAAAGCAGGTTCTTCAATACCCATGTTTGAAATTGATTGAGGACAAGCAATATTGGGAAGGGATGATTTTTCATGTCCCAAATTTTGCATTGGGTCACAATGGCCTAATCACATTTTCCATATTCATGAGAGTTTGTCAAATTGATGATAAGGGTCAAATAATTGCCAAGGAGGAAAATTACTAGTTTCCTAGGTTGGGGGTGGGAGCTTTGGGATTTGGAATAAGGGGGACAATAAATGATGTTTGAAAATTATAATGGAATAAATATTTAATACAGGATGTAAATAAATAAATACAAGGGAAATTCAAAGTGGCAATTGATCATGAAGACACATGGAGGATGTGGGATCCACACAAGCTAGATTTTCTATGCCACATGGCATCCTCCTCTTGTCATTTCGAATCCATAAGAAGCCCAAGGGTCTTGGGATGATTTGGAAGGTCAATATATGTGGTATGAATCAATTAAGGTCTAATTGGAGTGGAATAGTAACTCCCATGGAAGAGGAAGAGACATTTTGGAGCTAGTGAGACACTTGGACTAGATTCCCTAGCTCTATGACAACAATGATGAAGATGCTATGACACCTATGACACAAATCAGATATGAAGGATGAAATATGACATATATGAAATTTCAGGGCTGAAAATAGCTCCAAGATGGCGCTCAAGGGGGTTAGGGCAGCTAAGATGCTTCCACATGTGATTTGGTGGAAGTGGGAGAGTAGGAATTGTTGTACAAGTGGCATTCTTTGGAATCTATTCCCAACTAGAGTTCGAATGTATCTATTGGAAGGAATTAAACCCATAGAGATATTGGAAACTTTATAAATTTCAAGAAAATATAATTAAGGCATATTTTTATGATTTGATAAATTTGCATTTGTGAAGAGGGAGAGCTAGTGTATGACTGGTTTCTTGCCTTAGCCAATTTCGAGGGTGAAATATTCCCATCCAAGTTGGTGTGTGGAAAGGCCATTCAGGTATTTCATGGAGATTTAATGGAGTCATAAGTTATAGGTGAAAGATACAGGGCAGCTTTTGGAAACTTTAATATCAACTTGTTCTTTCATCTATTCCAATTTTTCTCATCATATTCTTGCTCTATGGATTGAGACGAACTTGGTGAGATATTGATCTCTTTGGGGAAGATTATAATGCCCCATTATTTTATTTTATGATTTAAATGATATTTATTTCAAGTTCATAATACTATCATTTTTAAACACCAAAAAATTTCATGTAAAAATGTTAAACAATGAAGAAACAGTGCCATTTCCCCACTACCTTGTTGTGAACCAATGTAATGTTGATGGATTCAAATGGATGAGTAAAATACTAATGGTTTATGTATGAATTTACTGTTATTTATGTATTATATGACTTTAATTTTCATTACATAATAATTTGGAGTCATTTTGTTGAGTTTCATAGCATTTGGAGAAGATTGCCTATCATTTCCCCCAAGGTTGAAACTAGTATTTTTGCATCTGATTTAAGGGAGTTATAGAAGACATTAAAAGTTCAATGGTGATGAATATGAGTTAATTTTTATGTACTTTATATTTTAAATTATTCCATTCATAATTTATATTTGTATTGAGTACATTTGGAAAGTCATTTTCATCATCTACCCCTAGGGGATTTGAACCACAAGTTGCTCGTAAAACTCCATACATTGAACAGATTGCCGAAGTGAGCTGAAGAAGTAATTTTATGGTTTAAAGACACATATAAACACAATTTTTATGTATTAACATCATTCATACACATTCTGGTACAATTTGAGAGAATTTGGAGCTATTTGGAGCCATATACCATTGGGGGTTTGAGCCTCAAAATTACTAATAAATTCCTTGAGTTCTGTTGGATACCTATTCGACCCAAAAAACACATATAATTCTGAAAATATAGTTTAATTAATTTATTATAACAGATACGAGTCTCATACCAACCATTAGTGGAGGTTGTACAGTGTGTGGAAGAGATTTGTTCCGAGACCCAGGGGGGGTTTCCACCTCCCAAATTGGCTAGTCTTGTCTTGCAACTTCTTCCCTTGCAAATTGTAGACCATGGTTGGGTATATAAAATGATTATATTTCTGATAGATGTGTTAATGTGTCCCAACACCCCTCACGACCTTCCTCAGCAAGTTTGAAAGTAATTGGAGGATTTTGGAATCAGTTGTATCCATATACCTAGAGTTGAAATATGGTGAATTTGAGCACATTAGAAAAATTATTAACAAGGGGAATTACAACTTGATCCTCTTTATTCCTCTAATTATGGTGAACCTTTTCCTAGAAATAAATCTATATTTATTTGAATGAAGAAAAGAGTAAGCAAATGAAATGAAGCTTGGGGGGAATGTCTCCAACCTCTTTTGGAGTTAAGCTACTTGATAGTTATATTGGGGGAAAGCATAATTTCCTTTTAGTTTTGAGCTCTCTAAACCATGAATTTTTTTTTTTGAGCATAGTTCCTATTTTGTGTCAAGCTCATTAAAAAACGAAGCAAATACCTTGAGCATTCTTCCAACCGACCTTCGAGCTCATTAAAAATAATAAGATGGTGTTGAGATTAATTTTTATAGTTTTCGTGCTCTGTTTAAAACATGAATTTTTTTTATTATCTTACTTTATCACTTTTTCGTTGTAATGTCCGTTTTTTGAATTTTTATTAAAATGCCTAATTTTCCAAATTTTCACAATTTTTGCTCTTGACTAGTCTTAGTGTCTTGGTCTCCAAATTGGCCCAATTGCTCCCAAATATTCAGAGAAGGTGTACGAATGATATAAAAAATTAATTATTATGTTTAGGGATGTATTATGTCCCTCCAATCACTTCTGAAGGTTTGTATTAAATTCTGAACAAGATGGATGATTTTACTAGCAATTTTGGGGCTCAAATCCCTCCTGGGTAATTGCCGGAATGGCTTCCCAAATGTGCAGAAACTCACTCGAATTTTCAAATTGAAGCAGGGGATGTGTATAATAAATGATTAGAGACTCATATTCATAACCAATATAACTCCCATGGCTGTTATCACTTCTTTCAATTAGATATAAAAAAACTAGTTTTGAACCCTTGGGGAAATGAAATGTAGTTTGCTCCAGTTGCTATGAAATTCGACCCAATGGCCAAAAATTATTAGTTAATGAATATGAAGTCCTTCAAATACTTTAATTATAGTCCATTAATTCATAAATCATCAATATTTTACATAGCCATTCAAATCTATCAATATTATAAGAGTTTACAACAAGGAGGTGGGGAAATGACACTGTTTCTTTATTATTGATCAACAATACATGGTATTTATTGTCCTTTAGACCTGATAAATTTATTAATAGAGATATAAGATCATTTACATCATAATACAAAACACTGGATCAAGAGGATCTCCCTCAAAGAGATAAATAGCTCACCAAGTGCGCCTCACTCCACCGAGCTGAAATATGGTGAGAAAACTTGAGGTGAAAGGGAAAGCAAGCCGAGATTTGAGATGTCCATGAGATACTGTAGCTTGCAACTGAAACTTATGACTCCATTTAATCTCCTTGAAATACCTGAGTGGCCTTTCCAATCACCAACTAGGATGGGAATCTTTCATCCCTGAAATTGGCTAAGGCATGAACTAGTCACTCACTAGCTCTCTCTCTCTTCACAATACAAATTTCAAAAATGATAAAAAATATCCTTCTCATGGATGATGCCTGAATTTTATAAACAATATGGGTCTTCTAAGGTTCCAAATCCATCCATATACCAAAGACAACTCAAATTGGTGTGGCTTCTCATGTTATGCCATGTGGCCTCTCTCTTCACCTTCCATCTTCTCCCAAATTCGAGTAGGGACCTCTTGGTATTCTCCAAACCCCATGAGCACCCTATAAGATGCTCTATTTAGGCCTAACATGTCAGATATGATATATGTCTACCTTAATATCTGACTTGTGTCATAACTGTCATAGAATCTCCATCATTGGTGTCATAAATGTAAGGGAAATCTAGCCAAGTGTCCATGAAACTCCCATTTGGCTCTTCCTTTCCCATGTAAGTCACACTTCATCCAAAATTAGACCTATGAAGTATATGGACAATTATATTAACCTTATATCCATCCAAAACATTAGGATTCCCCATATATTCGATATTGCAAGAGGAGGATGCCATTTAACATAGGGATTCTAGCTTGAGTGGGCCCCATAGTCTCTATCTGTCTCCATTTTTCCTAGCCATTTCATTTATCACTTGCATTCATTTAATTTAAATTATTAAATAAATTTTTATTCCTTCTAATGTATAAACACCATTTATTATCTCCCTTATTAACTTCTCAATGTTTCCACCCAACGTAGGGAACTAGTAGGATTGATGGAATTTGCCCACTATGAAATTATTTCAAATGGGGACATTATAGCCCTCCCCACCCAATATTGCTTGTTTTCAAGCAATTTAAGATTTTGATTCTGCAAAAAATTCTCCTCTTCCCATGTGGCATCTTCACTTGGTAGATCCTTCCATTGCACCAAGTATTCCATGATTGTTCAGTTCCTCAATCTTCTCTCCCTTGTATTCAAAACTTTTTCCGGAATAAGTGTGAGCTGTCCTTCATTATCCAAAGGAGGGAGTGTATCTAAAATGAAAATTTTCTGAAAAATATCTTTATTGAGTCAAGAGACATGAAATACATTATGAATCTTACTCCCTTCTAGAAGTTCCAACTCATAGGCTACTTCTCTAATCTTCCGGATTACCTTGTAGGGCCCATAGTATCTTGGGTTTAGATTTTCTGCTCCATTCCTTTTGAGAGATGTTTGTTTTTATGGTTTAAACCTCAAATACACTAAATCATCAACCTGAAAGGTCCTTTCCTCCCTATATTTATCTGCATATTGTTTTTGTTGATTTTGGGCAACCTGTAATTGTCTTTTAAAAGACTTAAAATTTCTTGGCTTTCTGCCACCCAATATTTAGCTTTTGGAGCTCTACCGTCACCAAATATCATATCAGAAAATGTAATTGAATCATAACCATATAATTCTCTAAAATAAGACATCCCTATTGACACGTGAAAGGTGGTGTTGTAGCAAAACTCACCCAAGTGTAGCCATTTTGTCCAAGCTTTTTGTTGTTCTCCCGCATAGTTTAGAAGGCACCCTAGAAACCATTTGTTCACCCTCTCTATTTTTCCATCAGTTTGGGGATGGTATATTGTACTTGGATTCAACTGAGTGCCCACCAATCTGAAAAGTTCTTGTCAAAAATCACTCATAAATCTACCATCTCTATCACTCACAATGCTCTTGGGGAGCCCATGCAATTTGAAGATTTCTCTGAAAAAAAGGTCAGCCACTTGTGCAGCACTAAAATAGGATGTAACCAAAAATAAATGAGAAAACTTAGTCCATATATCCACTACCACATATATGCAATACTTGCCCAAATATTTGGGCAAACCGATGATGAAATCCATCGATATATTGTCCCATTTTTGCACTGGAATGGGAAAAAGTTGCAATAAACTAGATGGGTATGTGAGTTCTAATTTGTTTTGATGACATACCTTACATTCATTGACATAATTTTGAACATATTCCTTCAGCCCCTTCCTATAGAACCTTTGCCTTAGTTTCCTATAGGTTTTGAAGATCCCTGGATGGCCTGCTAGTGGGGAATCATGTGCTCCCTGCAAAACTTTGTACTTAAGCTCTGAATCTCGAACCAAATAAATTCTACCCTTATAGTATATCAGCCCATTCAAAATTATGTAGTTATAATATCCCATGATTCCATCTAATACATCACAAGCAAACTTATCTTTGGCATATTCAACTAGTAGCATGTCTTTCCAATTTTTAGCAATGTCCATGAGAGAAAAAGAAGGTCTTTGAGATAATGCATCTGCTACAATGTTATTATTTCCTTTCACATATTCAATATCAAAATAATAATCTTGGATCTTGCTTACCAACTTTTGTTTCCTTTCATTTAGATCCTTTTGGGTAAGGAAGTGTCTTAGACTATTGTGGTCAGTTTTCACCACAAACTTGTTGCCTACCAAGTATTGTCGGAATTTGGCCAAGGCATGCATGATGGCCAACATTTATTTGTCATATATGGAGTAAATATTTTCATGCAACTTTATACTCTCAAAGGATATAGGGTGTTGGCCTTTCTTTAGGACATCCCCTACTCCTCCACTAGAGGCATCACATTCAACAACAAAAAGGCTTAGAAAAACCAGGTAATGCAAGTATGGGACAACTACTCATTACCTATTTCATATTTTGGAATGCCTTTTTAGCCTCTTCATTCCACTTTAAAGCATCCTTCTTAGTAAAATAAGTTAGTGGAGAAGTCAGCTTGGAGAACCCTTTCACAAACTTCCTATAGTATGTACATATTCCAATGAAGCCTCTTAATTCTGTGATGTTTTTTGGTGATGGCCATTCTAAGATGGCCCTGATATTTTCCATGTACACTTTCACTCCATATTTCCCAATAATGTGCCCAAGATATAATATTTCTTTCATCCCAAATTCACATTTAGACATCTTAGCATACAAAGACTGTTCTTACAAAGTTTTCAACACAACCTCTAGTTGTTACAAGTGCTCCTCCCAAGTTTTATTGTAAATGAGAATATCATCAAAGAAGACTAAAACAAACATTATAAGCTTCTTGAAAAAGGTTATATTCATACATTATTGAAATGTGGCTGGAGCATTAGTCAACCCAAATGGCATAACAAGAAACTCAAAGTGACCATAATGACATCGAAATGCAGTCTTTTGCACATCTTCCTCCTTCATCCAAATTTGGTGATAACCAAATCTAAGGTCAATGAATTATTATTATCATTAATAGCATTCAACCAACCGGGTAACCATATGCTTTTACCTGCATCGAATGCTGGACTACTTGTTGAAGATAGGAGTACATCGAAACCATATAAGGTCTTACCATGAGCAGATTGTATCCACTGAGCAAATATGGGCTCGATCAAGATTTGTTTTTCTGGAGTACCGAAAGCAAGCATAACATCATTATGAACATAAAGTCCCAAGGTATGGAAACCTAATAATAAACTAACCCAACTAAGATGAGATATTATAGCTTCCTTCTGCTCCAACATTCTCGCCAATACATTATCCTTATTCTGTTCCGGATTATAATCCCTAATGAGGAATATAGCTCCATGAGCAAAGGCTCCTGTCATAATGAACCCAACAATGTATTGATGAAAAGTATTTAGATCTAAGTATCTCATCCATGAGATCATAAATCCTAGGGATAGGATATATATTATTGATGTTCTTCTTATTCAAAGCTCTAAAGTCTATGCACATCCTCAAAGTTCCATCTTTTTTCTTTACCAAGACTACTGAAGAAGCATAAGGGATAGAGCTTGGTCTAATGGGTCCCAACTCTAAGAGTTCTTGAATGGAATTCTCAATCTCATATCTGAACTTCTTGGGATGTATATAATGTGGTATATTAATGGGTGAAGTACCCTGCTCCAAAACAATGTTATGCTCAACCCCTTTATCAGGTGGTCTACCATGTGGAAGATCTCTGAGAATTTTTAATATTTGTGCAGAAATGTCTCTATCTCTTTTGGGTGTTTAACAACTCTATTTTTTGGCTTGGGATAGGTGACATAACATTTAGCAGCACATTCTACACTATCACGCCTCAATATAGACCTCATACTTTTTCAATTTACTACCTGTTTTGGGTAAGTGTGCTGCCCTCTCACAACCCTTAGTGCACCTGTTGAATCTTGAAATTTCATTTCAGGAATTTGATAATTTACTGAATTCTCTCCTATAGAATACATCCATTGCACTCCCAATACTATATTAGTAATAGCAACATCAACCACATAAAAACTATCAACAAAAGTATAGTTACCTATGGTGATTTGTAGCTTTGGAACCCATGTGTTGCATTGCATTGTGTTGTGACCTAGAATGACAACTGTGAAGCCATCGAATGGTTCACTTGGTATCTTTGTTTTCTCCACCATATCTGCATCAAATTATGTGTAGCTCCTCCATCTACCAAAACTGAAGCTCTTTGTCCCAATACCACACCCTTGCATCGAATAGTGTGATAACGAGACACTGCTGAAAGTACTGCCATTCTTGCTTTGTTCGGTGAAGGATGACTTTCTTCTTGTTTTTCTTCTTCAGCTGCTATCTCATGTGTCTCCTCCTAATATGAAATGTTCTCTTCTTCATCCATACCCCCTTCATACTCTTCATTATCAGAAAATACCTCTATGCATTGAGCTTTTCCTTTAGCACATTTATGCCCTGGTGCCCATGGTTGGAAGCATGTGAAGCACAATCTTTTCCTTTGAAGTTCATCCCTGTTCTGTCCCTCTTTCTTATCCCTTTCAGATGTATCTCTTTGCCAAGACTTCTTAACAGGTTCATCCTTTTTCCAAGGCTTTCTTTCAAATATGGAGTTAGGCTTGGGAGGAAATCTTGTTCTAGGAAGCACATTTTGAAGATCTCTAATCAAGATCATTGCATCATTTAAGTGAGTAGGATTGTGGGATTTGACCAAAACTTTTAAGGGCTTTTCCAAACCTTCAGTGAAAAACAATACTAACCTTCCCATAGATACATCAGCCACCTTGACTGATAATCTTTGGAATTCCAACATATACTCAACATGAGTCCCTACCTGCTTCAATTGTGCTAGTTCTTTGAAAGACAATTCTGGATCTTTTTGCTCAAACCTTTCTAATACCCTGTCAACAAATTCCGCATGTGTTTTAACATGATAATGAACCAAGGTTTTCATGCCATGGAACCACCATTCATTGGCATCTCCATCCAAGTGCAAAATATCCATTTTTAAAGCATCTTCTTCCACCATCGGATTCAAATGAAATTACACATCCAATTTTTGCACCCAAGTATTAGAAGAACTTTGAGATGAACCATCAAAAGTAGGAAGTGGCACTTTAGTTATGGCACAATTCAATTTTTTTTTTTGGTGTAGAGACTTATTTTCCTTCTTCTTTTTGAGTTTGTTTTCCATAGTGAAGTACTACTCAAATGTTATACTTCTCCTATACTCTTCTTCCAATTTAGCTCATTCTTTTGTTATTGGATCAATTTCAAATTGAATGTTAGTCTCTTATTTTGGAAGAAGGAATTTAGGTACAGTAGGCCTTGGTGCACTCTAAAATTCATGGGGCCTATTATGAGGCCCTGTTTGTGAGAAAATGTGCTCACCCATTGTCTTCTTTTCTGCTGATTGTGAACTACCACTATCTCCCATTATCCCTTTGCTTCCCATTTGACTGGCCATCAATTCGAATCCTTTTTCTATCTGTTGGGACATGAATATTATATTTTGGTTTATTTATTCAAACAGAGGTCTTAGAAGTTGTAGATACTCCCTTTTCTCCTTAGTGTGGTCTTCTCCCTCGTGAGCCATAGTTTTAGTCCAAGGTACCTTTTTTTCCGATTCTTCTTGTACCAGTCGAGCACCTTCCAATTAAGATTCTAAGGATGATGGTTTATTAATTTGACTCCTAGTTAAAACCATCAGGTTCCAAGACCATTCTTTGATTCCACTTGTAATGTCCCTTTTTCAAATTTTTATTAAAATGCCCAATTTTCCAATTTTTCACAATTTTTGCTCTTGACTAGTCTTAGTGTCTTGGTCTCCACATTGGCCCAATTGATACCAAATATTCAGAGAAGGTGTATGAATGATATAATAAATTAATTAATATTTTTCAAGGATGTATTATGGCCCTCCAATCACTTTTTCAATTTTGTATTAAATTATGAACAAGATGGATGATTTTACTAGCAATTTTGGGGCTCAAATCCACCCCGGGTAATTGCCGGAATGGCTTCCCAAATGTGCAGAAACTCACTCAAATTCTAAAATTGAAGAATGGGATGTGTATAATACATTATCAGAGACTCATATTTAGAACCAATCGAAATCCCATGGCTTTTATCACTTCTTTCAATCAGATAAAAAGAAATTAGTTTTGGATCCTTGGGGAAATGAGATGTAGTTTGCTCCAGTTGCTATGAAATTTGACCGAATGGTAAAAAATTCTCCGTTAATGAATATGAAAACATTAATAAAATTTAATTACAGTACATTCATTCATAAATCATCAATAGTTTACAGATCCATTCAAATCTATCAATATTATAAGAGTTTACAACAAGGAGGTGGGGAAATGTCACTGTTTCTTTATTATTGATCAATAATACATGATATTTCTCGGCCTTTCGACCTGAGAAATTTCTGAAAAAATATATAAGATAATTTACATCAGAATACAAAATACTGGAGCAAGAGGATCTCCCTCAAAGAGATAAATAGCTCACCAAGTGCGCCTCACTCCACCGAGTTGAAATATGGTGAGAAAACTTGAGGTGAAAGGGAGAACAAACTGAAATTTGAGATGTCCATGACTTGCTGTAGCTTGCACCTGTAAATTATGACTCCATTAAAGCTCATTTAAATACCTTACTGGCCTCTCCAATCACCAACTAGGATGGGAATCTTTTACCCTTGAAATTGGCTAAGGCATGAACTAGTCACTCACGAGCTCTCTCTCTTCACAATACAAATTTCACAAATGATAAAAAAATATCCTTCTCATGGATGATCCCTGAATTTTATAAAAAATATGGGTCTTATAAGGTTCCAAATCCATCCATATACCAAGGCCAAGTCGAATTGGTGTGGCTGCTCATGTTATGCCATGTGGCCTCTCTCTTCACTTTCCATCTTCTCCCAAATTCAAGTAGGGACCTCCCGGCCTTCTCCAACCCCCATGAGCGCCCTCTAAGATTCTCTATTCAGGCCTGAAATGTGAGATATTTCATATTTCATCCTTCATATCTGAATTGTGTCATAACTGTCATAGAATATCCATTATTGGTGTCATAAAAGTAAGGGAAATCTAGCCAAGTGTCCATGAAACTCCCATTTGGCTCCTCCTTTGCCATGTAAGTTACACTTCATCCAAAATTATACCTATGAAGTATATGGAGAAGTATATTAACCTTATAATCCATCCAAAACATTATGCTTCCCCATAGATTCGATATTTCAAGAGGAGGATACCATTTAACATACGGATTCTAGCTTGAGTGGGCCCCATAGTCTCCATATGTCTCCATTTTCCCTAGTCATTTCATTTCTCACTTGAATTCATTTAATTGACCTTATTAAATAAATATTTATTCCTTCTAATGTCTAAACACCATTTATTAGCTCCCTTGTTAACTTCCCAATGTTTCCACCCAACCTAGGGAACTAGTAGGATTGATGGAATTTCCCCACTTTGCAATTATTTAAAATGGGGACATTACACTCGTGCTCTAGATTCAAACGTGAAAAATGTTCTGAGTTCCTTTTATACCCTTGTCGTGCTTGTGAAAAATTTAGTGAAAAGGTATTGAGTGTGATTTTACCGCTTTTTCGGACTCGTTAAAATGGATTATAAAAAATGAAAACTCTATAGAGTCACCTTTAAGCTCTTTTCAGGCTCTTTAAACACGAAAAGATCGCCAAGCAAACTTGATTCTTTAATGCTTGTAAAAGTATTTGAAAGTTTGTCTATTTGGTGATATTTTACCCCTTTCTCAAACTAGTTAGAGTCATTGACGAAAAATGTATACTTTAGTTCTTTGCGACTAGAAGATTTTTCCTTGGTATTAGTTTATACTTTTCGGACCCGGGGGACTAAATCTATGAAAAAGTATATTATGGAGGTTTCTTAGTCATTTCAAACTCTCTAAATATGAAATTACTATTGAGTTTACCTTCTTCGAAATCATAAAATCAAATGTTGAAGGACCCTTTTATGGGAATGAACCCCTCCTTTATCAGGTTCATAAAATGTATGAGAATGGAATCATCCTTCAATGAGCTATATCGAGCATTTTTTACCCCTCTCAAGCTCGTTAAAAAGCAAAGAGACAATCATCTATCATGGTGGAGAAATTAAGGGAATGGGGAACATATTTCATTTGTATTAATGGCATCTCATAGTCCACCCTTGAACATGGAACCTGTCTCCATTTTCATCCAAACAATTGGGGTTTTATCTTTTCATCGAGTCTATCCACTTTCATGAGTCAGTTAACTCCTTTGAGTCAATTCAAAGAATACATTGTTCTGCCTTTGGATTATGTTTGGTCTCTGCCTCGTTGAGTCAATGCTTCCAAGTCACTTGTCATGTCGTTGAATGTTCAAGGGAATTCTTCAGCACAGTCTCCCTCTGCAGTTGATTTACCTCCATCCGACTCAGTTATATCTAAACCAGTCCTATGGTTTTTTCCATTATCATGATCAATTCAACATCACTTTTGTTCTAAGTTTCGTGTCAATGATGGGGGAAACATCATGTCCCTCCTTCGACGATTTTGTTCTTGTTGCCATGAACTCATTATCTGGGAATTAGTCTTAAAAACCAGTCAAGTACCTTGAATCCTGCATGCCTCAATGACAAGTTTCCTCTCTTTCAACAATAGGCTTTCATCATTTTCCTCTGATTGAAATATTCCATCTATTGTTCGACTTTAGCTCATCTACTTGCATATGAAGGAATGTACTAGGATACCTTGGGAATCATTGATATTAATGATGATTTCCCTCACTCTCATTAACGGTATACATCAATGACTGGTAATCAGGTAGTTTCTACCATGTTTGACATCGGGACGTCTATTCACATGGATGGAATCGTATCGTTTAGATTTTGAATGAAGATCGTGAATGGTTAGGTATTCGCTTGAATATGTGCTTATTTTCAGGTTGCGATATAGTATTTCTTGAGTCATTACATGGATCCACATTGTATGTCTGGTGGATATTCTTAGGCTCAGGTCAAGATGACATAGATCTACAATGTACATTATGTAGCAATGTCCCGATTTGAGTCGTGTCGATCATGGATCTACAGTGTATTATTGGTATCCATGAAACGATCATTATGCATGGATGTATAGTGTACTGGTTAGCAACCATGTTTTGATCAAGATGTTTTGTAATTGGTCGTATGTCAAGTCTTCGCTTGCCACCCTTTTACTTCTAATTCTAACTCACATCTAGGAAAGCATTTCACCTATCACCCCCTTCTAGCTTCATACTTTGGGGAGCATTATGTTAAAACTAAAATTAGTAGCTATGCTCAATTCCCTGAAGTGACAGCCAATACATATTTTTGAATATGTTTTTTCCTATCCCTAGGATGTATGATGCACCTTGTCTCTTGACATATGGTGTTAGACCTACTTGACGCATCCTTCCTGCTGACATAGTGCACCAATGACACCTTTGGCCTCAAGACAACGAGCGTCGGCGCTACTTTCCCATATGCAGAGGGTGTCAGAACTGTCAAAAAGGAAAAAAAAGAGATTTTGAGAACCTTCTAGATGAAAGTCCTCATGGAGGATGATCCCAACTGCTTGGAATAGGTGGCACTCGATCTCCTAGGCCCTAGGGATCATTCCCCACCTTCTTCCCAAAATATATCAACCCGTTTGGGCTTCATTTGGACTATTTATACAAGATTCCTCTCATGGGTGAGGGAGGAAGAATACCAAGAGAGCATCTTCATGCTGTTGGAATCATAGCTGGTATAGGAGGCAAGAGACTCTGATTGTGAGTAGGGCTTGCAAGGCTTGTAGAGTGTGTGTAAGGTTGATGTCAAAGACATTATGAGAACAAGGCTTCAATGTCAAGGCTTTGGTTGTATCTTCTTCTTCTTATATTATTAATACAAACATGTTCTCCTTTTCCATAAACGATTTATGCTAATCTCCATTGTTTAGGTATTTGAATTGTCTTGTTGTTTTCATCATTTTGTCTTATTCTTCATGTTATTTGTAGGTACATTTGATCGCAAAATATATGTAAGGCAAGGACAACATTCACCACTAATGTAAGGAATGCTTAACATTCAAGTCACTACTACATTTTGAACAAAAATCCGACGGCCGTCATGTCGGATTTTCGACACTTCCCTGTCGCATGTACGACACTTTGATTTTTTGTTAAGTGTCGGAAACTTGTCGTCGGGTTTCCGACACCTAATTAACCGTCGGTTAAGCGACAGCTAGGTAACCGTCGGTTAAGCGACGGAATATCCTCGACAGTGGTGAAATTTTATAAGAAAAACGACAGCAAGAACTGTCGGATTTGCGACGGATATCTACAAACAACGTCGGAAAAGTGACAGTGTAGAGCGTCGGATTTGCGACGGATAGCTACCAAACCGTCGGAAAAGCGACAGTTTAAAGCGTCGTATTTGTGACGGCTATTTACAAAAAACATCGGATTTGCGACAGCGAAAGGCGTCGTATTTGTGACGGCTATTTACAAAAGACGTCGGATTTGCGACAGATGAAAGCGTCGCTTAAGCGACGCCTGCTAAAAATTAAAAAAAAAAATATTTTGAAAATATTGTGACAGTACCTAATTCGATTCCGAAGGATGGACTTAGTACAGAATGGATGGATGCTTTCTTTTAACATATGTATTC